>JAQQAC010022981.1:55610795-55849965 GCA_029783875.1 Phataginus tricuspis | reverse complement strand
ATGCACTAAAAATCCACTAATTGCACATATTGAAGGGATCTCTATTATATGGAAGACTCTTGCACTCTTACTTAACATGTATTCTATCATTCTTCATAATCTGGTATTATCCACTTTAAGGCAGATTAAAGTCAGAATTTTAGAAAAAGTTAAGAAAATCACCCTAAGGTAGTGAAAATAGTGGAAAGTTAGAGTTTATTTCAAAGATGGAAGAAAATGAATGAACTACATTTAGGGACACTCATTTAATTTTATTTGAGAGTCTTTTGACAATAAGACAAAGAAATATGCTCAATAAGATATTTATGGGCACTACTATATTATAACATAATTTAATTATGAGTATTTGGCAATTTGTCAACTGTTGAAATGTACCTCAAAAGATATTAGTCAACTGCAATTAAGATAATTTCGAATTTTTTAAATTATGAAAGACTTTGCAGCTACTAGAGGTGGAAAAGGAAAGAACTGCGAGTTTGCAATTAATGGACAAAGTTCCAAGCACTGTTAGACCAGGGATAGCCAGGGACTGCAAAAGATAAGTAACAGTCAAGAGGTAGACCAGAAGTGTTTCTAAATGGCAAATGATGCTGGAACTTCAGTGTGAGAAGCAATGAGGACAGTGGTAACCTGGAAAGCATATGACCTGTGTAAAGGAGGCAGCTACTTGGCTCAGACTGATTGTGGGCACTTAGGAGTATGTTATCTCATCTTCTGTTTTTTTCCACTGAAACTAGAAATCTAGAAAAACAGATGAAACTTCCTGTTTTTTAAAGCACTCTATAAGCCAAAAGTATACAAAAAAAAAAATTGCCCCCAATTGGCTATACTATAATTATGAGCTATAATCATGCCATCTAATTTCCTGTGATTTTATTTTCTTAAGAATTTATTTCAAAGCAATTCAGTTAATTGAGAGTAATGAGTTACTGGGTTTGGCTCAGAAATAGCTATCCCATATGATAAGGTGAGTATTTGTCACCCTGAATTTATGTGAAAAAACTGCCTGGATTTAGAGGCATTTTTCAAGATTCTTTTGGAAACAGCTATATTGAATTAAATTTGTATGATTTTAGATGCTAAATGAAACACTGAGCCTTGTTGTACACCATATTTCTAAAATTTGTCTTAAACACATTATTTCTGTTTTCATTTTTCAGACTTAAGGCATTTGCCATGTTTTGGGATAAGGGGCAGGTAGTTTTAGAATACAATGTCCTTTCCTTTTCTGTTGAAGTTTTAGAAGTTTAAAGTTGGTGTTGGGGTGGGGGGGATATTGATGTAATCAGTCAACCTATAGATTATTATAAATATTGAAATTATTATTTGCAAATGTCTGTCAGTTTGGTAAATAAGCATTCATAGGACAAAGAAGTTTGGGTCATCAATGGTGAGATATGATAAAAACTGAGTTATATCGTATTACATCATATGCATTGTATTACAATACAAATAATAGTAGCATGTTGATATACTCACATATACTTACATGTTGATATAAGTAGCAACTATATTTACTAAAAAGTTAAACACAGGAGGGAAATCCAGTGCACAAAAAGATATGTGAATCTTTTAAGGGCTATGCTGAGTTGCTTTGGTAAATAAGATAAAGAGGAAGACAAAAGGAAGATCCTTCATAGTTTGAAGGAAATAACTAGAGAAAGAAGACCACAAATATTAATGTGGATACATCACAAAAGTGAGACAGCCAGGAAAACAAATTGGAATCCAGCCAATTATGGAAAAGACTGTGGCCATCACAAGTCAGTAAGATGTCTTGACCAATACTAGATTTTATAAGTCATGATAATACATTCTCTTCCAGATGTTAAATTTAAAATGAGAAAAGCCAGCATTAGAAGTGGGGAAACAGACTAATAAATGCGGTTTTACTTTGGAAAAAAGGCTGAGAAGTTGAGAAAGTTTAGACAATAGATAAAAATATAGATCATTAGTCAAGAGCTTCTGTTGTTAATAAAGGAGATTATTTTGAATTTAAATTCTTAAAACTTTCTTGAAAATTATAAATGCTGTTACTCCTCCCAGGGATATTGTGTTGTTCAGTGTAAGTAAAGTAAATGATTTCCTGGGCCCAGTTTATCACATTTATCCATACCTATCAACAAAAGTATAGGGAAGGGATTCTCAAGAGTGAGAGTTGGGAAGGTTATGCAAGGGTGTGGTGTGTTTGGGAAATAGACTATGGTGTCACTTATTATATTTCAAATGGCCAAATAATTTAAATTTTGTATAAATTCTGTACTAGTGTTATTTGTTGTAATTACATAAATGAATGCATACTTAAAATAATGATTATCAAGCTTAGGAAAAGTAAAAGATTACATTGCAATGGTTATTAAGTCTCAGTTCTTACATAATGGATAAATGTGGTGAGACCATTGCTGATCTTAGTATTAGTAATCAATAGGCAAGGAATAAAATAGCTGCTGTTTCAATATTTAACTCAGCATCATCAAAATTTACAGATGAGGTGGTTATTTAAACACATATTAATTGCAATTAAATTTTAATCAGATTTAAGAAACACTTGATATATGTTGATAGTAGACTAAATTGGTTTTAAAATCAATAAAATAACTACAAAACTTTCACCATGGGGCAGAATGACAAATCAAGATGAATTAATTGTTGGGGATTTGGAGAGAGGAATTAGAATTCAGATCTAACAGTTTATTTAACTAATTAGCACTTCCTTAAAACTGCAGTTGAGGTCTTGGTTTCCTTCATAGACAGACCGCAGGGGTTTTGTTGTTTGCTTTATTTTCTTTGTTCTGTTGCATGTGTTTACTAAGAATCCAGGAAAATGGTAGAGCCTTTTCAATGTCCTTTGACAAACCAATACAGACTTTTAGCCATAATTGCAATCTGAGCTTTCTCACAAAAGGCTCATTGCATTTCCATACAAAATTTTCCATTGACTATTGATAAAATATTCTGCCCAAAGGTAGGGCTTTTGTTGTCAGAAAACAGACAACTATCATTATTGTTAGGAAGCTACCTGCCACCTCGTGTACAATAATGCTGTACTTTTAAACAAAGAAAAATAAGTTGCCTCAGCAAAATATTCCTGACTTAAGGAAAAAGTAGGCACTATTGTTTACCCAATTGTTGAAATACTCTTAACAAAGTTGAAAAAAATGATGAAATTACAGATAAAAATGGATGACTTGCTAGAGAACCTTAATAAGATACCTGATATAGCTCTGAACATCATTTATATTTTCTTACATATTTAATATTTACACTTGAGGCAGGAAAATATGAAGACTTCTAATTTTCCTCTAAATATTCTGCTTTCAAAATTGTTTTTAATTTCCACAAATAAAGACTACCTGAATATATTGTTTCAATATGAATCATAAGCCCATGAATGCATGTTAACATTTAATCATAATTAACATTTATTTATAAGCTCTCTAATATTTATTCATAGGAAAAGTGAAATGTGCAACAGTTCTTTAATAATCAAATTATGTGACTATAGAAAAAGTGACTATTGGTATGTTGTTTTTTCAAGGCTAAATAATATTCCATAATATCTTAATTTTTATGTTCTTTCACAAATGTATGACTTTTATGAAAATTCTCCAGAAAAATAATAATGTCTGTATATATTTTCTAAAGTTAACAATATACCAAAAATTTTCATGTAAGTTAAATTTATCAGTTCACTAACTTCCTATCTTTCCATTTTAAGAATATTATAGAATTTATTTAACTAAAATCATTATCTTTGGATGTTGAGCATCTCCTCTCCATTTATATCTAGTTAATTGGAATAAGCATATTTTTTTAAATCAGCATGTGCACTCAGATATATTTGCCTTTAAACATTCAAAAGTAGACTTAGATAAAATTTCCTGTACAATTCTGAAGGTTTTCATTGAAACATTTCTTTTGGCTTTCTATAGTCTTTCCAGCTTACTATCCAGCTGTAGTGTGTGACAGCACGTTCTTCCTCACTCTTTTTCCTCCACTGAAAGAAAAAATAGTTATTTTAATAATGAGTAGAGATTAAAAATCTATTATCTCTGCTAATTTCATGGGTGAAAATTATTACTGCATTTTAATTTTCACCATTTGACTGCACTTTGTGTTTGGATTAGAATATATGTTTTTAAAACCAGAGGTTTTATCATATTGTGTTCTTGCTGTTGAGTGACACCTGGTAATGCTCTCTAAATAATATTTGAATGAGTGAGAAGCAGGTGTGGAAGGCACCATAAATTCAGTCATCTCATAGAAGGTGTTGGATGTGCAGCTATGACTAGAAGGAATACCTGGTGGTTGAGATATAGGCCAGGTATAGTTCTTTCTCCCATGTTTCACTGAGGCAGCTTGCTGTGTAAAGTGATGGTGATTGAACGTGATCTACAGAGCATGGAGCAAAGCAGGCTGGAAACTAGGAGCCAGGAATATGTTCTGTGTGGCCCGTCACACGTGAATGTATCTCAGTCATGATAAGTTGCCTTCTGCAGTGAATCAGTACTCTACCTTATGCTATTGCCATATAAGGACCTAGAAATGTTACCGCTCTAACACTAAATGCATGGTTCAAGAGGAACAGGGAAGAAATGTAAGAGTTGTATAAGATGAGAAAATTAGTAGATCAGACTACAAAATATGACCTGTTTTTCCCACAAAGATCTTGAGCTTACTAGGATTTTTAGAAAGCAACTTTAGTGACAAGCTTTGCTAATAATGTCTTTAACAATGAATAAAAAATTTTTAAATGATCTTTCTTCATTAACTATGAAATAGCATTGTGTATACAAAAGTACCTTTAGACCCAACACTATGGTGGTTAACAGTATTGGCCAAATTATTTTTTATTACGAAGAACATTAGGAGGATACAAAGGCTTGGGACAAATGAAAATATGATTCCTCCCAGTTTTCAGTTAGTATGATTTTACAGTTAGTATAATTCTCTTAGTACACATATATCTGCTTTACCAAGCTGAACTGATGCTTTTCTAAAGTCATTTGAGTTTACTTCACTAGTATTCACATACATAGTGGAGCACGTCAAATACCTCAAACTCAGTGGCATATAGCAGTGGCATTTCTCATATTGTTTACACATCTGTGGGTCAGCTGAGGTGACTCTATTCAATGCATTTCTCATTTCTTCTGACAGAAGCAGCTACACAGGGCATGTTTTCCTCATTGTGATGACAGAAGGGCAAAAGAGGAAGTATATTTCAAGCCTATCCTCAAATTACATCCTCTAATATCCCATTGACCAAATCAAGACATGTAGCCAACCAACGTCAATAAGACATGGAGTCATTCTCTGCCCACAGTAGGAGGGAGATGTAAGCAAATATTTACTTATAAATACTCAAAGAAATCATAATCACTGAGCAAGTTATACAGTCTATTTGAAATTAAATAGTTTAATTATGTGTCGTGCAAACCAAAAACATAGAACACTGGAAAGAGAGGTGCTTTATGAAAACTTAATTTAATGCTTTGGGCTGACTCAATAAAGGCAAATAGCCAAAAAATATACATTCTGTTGACTTTGTTGTAAAATATGTTGGGGCAGAAGAGGTGAAGAGAAATAAAGTTCTAGATGATTCTACCCTCAGATTGCTTTGCACTGATGTTTAACTTCTCCATCCACTTTAAAAAACTAACATATAATTGATGCGTGACTCTAGTTAATGTAAAATCACGGAGCACTCCAACTGGGAACTTACAGCCCCAGAATGGCCTTGGTTGTACGTCAGATGGTGCATGCGTGTGTGTGTGCGTGTGTGTGTATATGTGTGTGTGTGTGTGTGTGTGTGTGTTTATATTTAAAATAAAATATGTAAGGTATTTATATATTGAGAGTTGTGATTTTCTAGATTAACTTACTTTTTAAATTAACTGAAAAATTATCAGCCTTGATCATATCAGAGATAAAGACCTCCTGGTACTAAAAGTCGAGATTTAATTATTTAAAAAGAAAAATAGATTTTAGCATAAGTTTACACATTTAGCTAAGTACCAAGTCTTGAGAAACTTACTTGACCTTTCTTCTCCTGAGGACAAGGTGATTAAATTAGAATGGCAGTTTTAAGTGAATAGAATTCCCCATGAGATTTTTAGCACTTTGATCTCTTTGTTACTCTGGGAACACTAGGGAAACAGCCTCTTCTGAATGTCTTCATTCACTAGATCACTTCTAATCAGTGTGTTCAAACAGAGGCACTACTCAGAGAAACTAACCGAATCATGTCCTGGCCCAAGAGACCCTCATTTTCAACTGAAGTTTAAGACAAGATACTCAGCTGCTTGAGCCACTTTTGCCTACATGTGTCATGAGTTCACTGATAATCTAGGGTCTCAGCCCAAAAGAAGTGTGTGGGGTTTATGCCTGAAGTTGACCTTGAACTTTAAAAATTGTTCTATATTTTCTTTTTTTTAATGATTTTTTTCCCATAGAACCTAACCTATAATTCCCCTATTCTGATTTTCTCTATACTAATAAATGACAGGTTTGGCTAGGGTTATTTTCTGCAGGTTTTCAACAACTTCCTGCTCTTTTTAAAAAAGAAGTGGGCTCCTCAATTCTCTTTCTATATCTAAACTGCTTTAGTAGAACTGATTCTTTTAAACAAAAAGTTACAAGTCTCTCTTCACAAGTTTTCACTCCATTATTTAATATTGAATTGAAGATATGATTACTGTATTTTCCCAAGTAACTAGTGTTTTCCAAGCAAACCAAGCATTATGGATCAATTCATTTCAGAGTCTTCAGTTTTCCTTCTTTGCTGGTAGATGAGATAAGGCAATTCCATTGTTGATGAATAACTACTAACTTATAGTAGTCAGCTTTGCCTTCTTGAATGTGATCAGCTCTTAATATACAGCTTTGATCTAGAAATCTGTTGCATTTTCTTGACATTGCTAGTTAAATGCTTTGTAAAAGTAAACTTACAGTTGGCTAAAAATAGATTTGCCATTAAAAGAAAGCCTTTCACAGATCCAGATATCATGATGTAGTTAAATTTATATGTTTACCAGTTTACTGTCTTATGTTGTCCTAGAATCTGGGATAGGGAAAGTGTTGTGCCCAAGTCGCAAGTCCCCAAGAGACCACCAAGGAGCCGATTCTGATGCAAACACAAAAGGGTCATTATTTCAAGTTCGAGCTCAGACCCACAACCTTCAACGACGCAGCGGGTCAGGAATATGAGCCCCGAGCCCAGGGCAGACAAAGTTTTTATGCATTACAAGGTGCAGGAAGAAAGGAACTTGCACCTGGCCTCTGCTGATTTGACCTTGAGTGTCTGGACCTTGAGGTCGTTGCTAGGGAACTATCTGGGGTGAGGGTTACTGGAACAAACAATGGGTGGTTTTTCCAGTAACTGGAGCAAAGTTTTCTTAGAACTAGGTCGGGGTTGAGGCTTCTTTCTTAAGATGGCCTTTTTAAAATGGAGTTTCTCTTGCTCTCACAAAAGGATATTTATAAGAAAACATTTATTAACTGTCCACATACACACCTATGCTCTTTATTCTAAAATGAGTCTTTCCTAATAATCCTAAAATAATTACCTCAGTACAAAGGGGGGGAAAAAGATTCAAAAAGTCTTTGAAATGATGCTTTTTACTCTCTTCCTGTACTACCTAGAATTGATGAGGCATTTAAAATGTATCAGGAAAGAATTGTGTTGGTATAGCAAACGCATATGGTGGAGGTGTTGGAGTGGGCAGTTAGTTAGACATGAACAGGGGAAATGGGCCCGCCCATCCCCAAGGAAGACTATCCTGGCCAACCCAGACTGCCCATCCAGACTTCCCTAATCAAGAGTAAGAATAATTTTTTCCCATTCTTACCTAGCTTACCAGGAGACCCAGACAGTTAAAGACACTGTATTGTCAAGAGGCCCAGTGTAGGGAAAATGGAAATTTCATGGCCAGGATTCTTCCTGATTCTATTATCACCCATGAGGTAATACTTACCCTGCTTCACAGGTGCCTGCTTGTATACCCCTTGGCAGTAAACTGTTTATAGCTGACATTGCTTTTAAGAAGAGTTCCACCAGGAGTGAACTATCAGTCACAGAAGTATTGGCCTGAGGGAGGGATGGAGAGAAAACAAACAAGCACCTGGATGTCATCTCCAGTCACCATGGAGACCTGCCCACAGCATACCACCTAGCAATGCCAGGAGCAGAGAGAAGCCCCTGGGCCCCATGCTAGGGAGAGAGAAGGGAGCCTAGAGAGAAAGGCAGAGGAAGCAGCAGAGCTCAGTGCTAAAGAGCAGGAGGGAGTGGAGAGGAAGCCACAGGCAGAGGCCGCACCTGGAGAGCAGAGGCTGGAGCTGAGCCAGAGACTGAGATGGGCAGTCAGGATTCTAGTGCTTGACCTACTGCTGTGAGATTAAAGCTTGGTATGAGCTCCTTTTTACCCCCAATATTCCGTTGTCATTATTCAGTCTCACCAAATTCATAGTGAACTTGCCTGGAGCTGGGAACCCCTCCTCCCTCAGCTACACCCAGGACCAGAGGGGCTTTCCTAATTACAGGGCCTGGACAAGGTCCAGAAAACCTTGTCATAAAGTAATACCACCTCATTAAAATAACATCTAAACTAATTAGCATTGTGGTTTTGGCCCTGTGTGCTTTGCTTAGGTACGTAGGGGTAGGGTGACTGCACACTGAGAAAAGGTTATTTAACCTAGAGTTGCCAATGAGCCCACCAATCAAAGGAAAAGGCAGGGCAGGACTTCCTGCCATCTTAAGAAAAAAAAAAAACCTACCCTAAACCTAATAGCAGGCTTTCTTCCATTTCCAGACCACCCACTTTCCTGTCTCCACAGTGTACTTTTCACTTTAACCCAATAAATTGCTTGTTGCTTTTTCTTGCTATCTGGTCTCTCTACTGAATTCCTTCCTTTGAGAAGACAAAAATTGGTGTAACCCTAGGGGGAAAATCCCAGCAGAAAATACCTTTGAAACCGAAATCAGTCCAAAGGGGGAAATAAAGTGGGAGAACCCCGTTTATTTCTTACTAGCAGTCTTCCACTTCTGCTCTCCCCTGTCTCTGGCAACCCAGCGCAGAAGGGGCCCCACCCAACTTCTCTGGTCCAGATATGCCCTCACTGGCCCTGTAATCACCTATTGGTATGGAGATGGACTACTTCTCTCCACCTCTTGGAAACACCTATTGATATGGAGATGCACTAAGCCAGGATAGAGATTCTGGAATTATTGCAATTTTACCCACACTTGGGGAAACACATGCATTCCACTGGTAACAAATCCACTTTTATTTATGTATGAGATATTTTTCAGAAGTCGGCATGCACAACTGAAATTATTGTAGAAGTTCATGGCAATTCCTATTTGAAATTGAAAGCCTTACAAAATTGTTGGGGGAGTGGAAAACTGAAATGGAGTGGTCCTGTGAGACCCTAGAATTAGCATAAGAGAAGCCATTTTAACAAAATCTAACTGTGTGAACCTAAGTGAAAGACAGAACAGGGCTGACTCTGTTCTTTGTGCCTAATCTCTCAGTGAGGCCTAAACTGGGTGGGAAGAAAACTTGAAAAGTCCCCTGAGCACAAGAAGGCAGGAAGGTCTTATCTCAAGGCCGGCCATCTGTGCCCAATGCTCCAGGCGTACGAGATGTACGTGCCTTAAGAACACGGACAAATGGCCACCGGGGCCAGTGGACCCCCACCCTAGATAGTTCCCCTAGCAACGCTCCTGCTACATCATCACGGTCAGGCCAGCCGAACTTAACCAATAACAATTGTTTAACTTCCAAAATCCCCAATCAGCTTATGCCAAGTTAGAATCCCCTCTTCCTGAACTTGTAATGCATAAAAATCCCTGCCTAACCTAGGCTCGGGGCTCACATTCCTGACCCGCTGTATCGGTGAAGGGTGTGAGTCCAAGCTCGAGCTTGAAATAAAGGCCCCTTTTGTGTTTGCATCGGAATCGGCTCCTTGGTGGTCTCTCGGGGACTCGCGACTTGGGCACAACAGTCCTTAAGTTTGAAATTTCTAAATTTAGTTGGTCATTTGTTCTTCCTACACTTGGCCTGTTAGGTGGGGTAACTGCTTACAAAAACAGCCAGGCAGTTAAGTAAAACATTCAGTCATACTAAGAATCAATGCAGCAGTTTTTATTAGGTAAACCAATGGCTATGGGCATTATATTCAAAATTAGAATTGTTCTATTCTTTGTTTAAATAAAAATACCTATAATATATGAACTTAATAAATGAGGTGTATTTGTTTAAAGAATTTTAAGATAGGCTTTATTCCAATCTTCCACTAAGAATGTTGGAAACAAAGTTTCATCCAATGTATTCAACTGAGCACTCTACTAAATAATGGAGGGGGAGTGAGGAAGAGCAGAATGACCAATAGGCTGGGCATCTACCTGGGTCCTAACCCAGATTCTGATACAATCTGCCTGTATGAACTTTAGCAAATGCTTTCTTCTTTGATTTTTCACTGGTATGGATAAAACTGCAATATTTCCAGAATCTCTCACCTGGCCTTAGTGCATCTCAATATCAATAGGTGTTTCCAAGGGGTGGAGAGAAGTAGTCCACCTCCGTATTAATAGGTGATTACAAGAGGGGTGGAGAGTGAGGGTGCACCTGGACCAAAGAGGTTGGATTGGGCCTTTTGCAGCTGGGTTGTGAGAGACATGGGTGAGCAGGAGTAGATGACTGCTTATAAGCAATAAATGGGTTTCTCCCACTTTATTTCTCCCTTTGACTGATTTCGACTTCAAAGGTTTATTCACCCCAGGCTGGGAACCTATTTTCCTTCCACAGTTACAACTGGGAAATACAATTTTCAGAGTTGAACTCCCAGTCTCTTTCAGAGCTAAAATTCTAGGACTCTGTTTTATGGTAAATATTCCTTAAAACACATGGTAACTACATCTCAAAAATATCTAAGCATTATAATGAAATAGCTGTCCAACATTTTTTTGTAAACAGCTTCAAGAAAAAAGGCCCCCCATTTAATGTTTTACAAAATTAACCAACTGTGTATTATTGACTAAGAAATAAGAAATATTTTTATAATTAAAATATAGAAATCTTCTAATTATTCAACCTATTAATCTCAAAGCCCAACTGCTTGGTTACATAAAATGGTATTTGCACAGGAATGTTACATTGCAGCTGCCATGTGACAGCAGGGGGAGCATTAATACTTCTGTGTTTTATGTTCAGTATGGATTTAGGGAAGGCATTCATTTTAATTTGGTTGTAAAAGTTAATATTTAAGTGTGATAAGCCTCCAAATATAATAGCACCACCAAATTGGGCATGCTTGTTCAAAGAGTCATTATAATCTTAAAACCTATAGTGAAACTTGTCAACTATCTCCACAAAATTCCTCTTTGGAAAAGTATTATTCCCTGATTATTCAAAATCTCCATGAACTATAGGAATACAAAGGTATATATGAGTGTGTCTGTGTGTATGTGTGTGGGTGTGTGTGTTTACTTCCAATTTAAAGATGAAACTGAATTGCCAACATGTTAATAATCTTTAAAAATGGTCACAAAAGCAAATATACTCTCTCTAGTAAGACTACTTATTTCCTGTTCTTACAAGAATACTTTTTAATATGGCTTTGCATAACTCTACATATAGCATTTGCTCAACATCATTAAAATGGGAATATTGTTTTTCTAGGATAGTATTATATAAATGTGCGTGCAGAGAGATTAAAGGTTATCTCCATGAGCTAAAACCTTGTATATTGAAATAAACTACATGATCAGGAATCAAGATGAACACAAAGATGGCAATATAGTAAATTCTTGTGCTTTTATATTTTTACTTTTTATTTTATTTATTTGTTTATTTAGATTCTTTTTTTATTAGGGTATTATTGATATACACTCTAATGAAGATTTCACACGAAAAAACAATGTGATTACTACATTTACCCATATTATCAAGTCCCCACTCATACCCCAACTCAGCACTGTCCACCAGTGGAGTAAGATGACACATATTCACTGTTCGCCTTCTCTGGGCTACACTGTTTTCCCCGTGATTCCCCACACCATGTGTACTAAACATAATACCCCACAATCCCCTTATCCCACCCTCTCCACCCATGCTCCCACACCCCACCCCTTTGGTAACCAGTAGTTCCTTCTTGGAGTCTCTGAGTCTGCTACTATTGTGTCCCTTCAGTTTTGCTTCGTTGTTATACTCCACAAATGAGGGAAATCATTCGGCACTTGTCTTTCTCCGCCTGTCTTATTTCACTAAGCATAATATCCTCCAGCTCCATCCATGTTGTTGCAAATGGCAGGATTTGTTTCCTTCTTATGGCTGAATAGTGTTCCATTGTGTATATGTACCACCTGTTCTTTATCCATTCATCTACTGATGGACACTTAGGTTGCTTCCATATCTTGGCTATTGTAAATAGTGCTGCAATAAACATGGGGGGCATATGTCTTTTTGAATGTGAGAAGTTGTATTATTTGGGTAAATTCCAAGGAGTAGGATTCCCGGGTCAAATGGTATTTATATTTTTAGTTTTTTGAGGAACTTCCATATTGCTTTCCACAATGGTTGAACTAGCTTACATTCCCACCAGCAGTGTAGAAGGGTTCCCCTTTCTCTGTATCCTTGCCAGCATTTGTTGTTCTTAGTCTTTTGGATGGTGGCCATCCTTACTGGTGTGAGATGATATCTCATTGTGGTTTTAATTTGCATTTCCCTGATAATTAGTGATGTGGAGCATCTTTTCATGTGTCTGTTGGCCATCTGAAGTTCTTCTTTGGAGAACTGTCTCTTCATATCCTCTGCCCATTTTTTAATCGGGTTATTTGCTTTTTGGGTGTAGAGGGGTGTAAGTTCTTTATATATTTTGGATGTTAACCCCTTGTAGGATATGTCATTTACAAACATATTTTCCCATACTGTAGGATGCCTTTTAATTCTGTTGATG
This sequence comes from Phataginus tricuspis, assembly GCA_029783875.1. Classification (NCBI taxonomy): domain Eukaryota; kingdom Metazoa; phylum Chordata; class Mammalia; order Pholidota; family Manidae; genus Phataginus; species Phataginus tricuspis. The sequence goes on along the minus strand of JAQQAC010022981.1, from coordinate 55,837,008 downwards.
ATGTCCTTTTCCATACAGAAACCTTTTAGTTTGATGTAGTCCCATGAGTTCATTTTTGCTTTTGTTTCCCTTGCTTGAGGAGATGCATTCAGGAAGAAGTCGCTCATGCTTATATTCAGAAGGTTTTTGCCTATGTTGTCTTCTAAGAGTTCTATGGTTTCACAATTTTTCTCTCAGGTCCTTGATCCATTTTGAGTTTATTTTGTGTGGGGTTAGACAATAATCCAGTTTCATTCTCTTACATGTAGCTGTCCAGTTTTGCCAACACCAGCTGTTGAAGAGGCTGTCATTTCCCCATTGTATCTCCATGGCTCCTTTATCATATATTAATTGACCATATATGGCTGGGTTTATATCAGGGCTCTAATCTGTTCTATTGGTCTATGGGTCTGTTCTTGTACCAGTATCAAATTGTCTTGAGTACTGTGGCTTTGTAGTAAAGCTTGAAGTTGGGGAGCATAATCCACCCAGCTTTATTCTTCCTTCTCAGGATTCCTTTGGCTATTCAGGGTCTTTTGTGGTTCCATGTGAATTTTAGAATGATTTTCTCTTTTTCATTGAAAAATGCTGTTGGTATTTTGATAGGAATTGCATTGAATCTGTAGATTGTTTTAGGTAGGATGGCCATTTTGACAATATTAATTCTTCCTATCCATGAGCATGGTATATACTTCCATCTACTGGTGTCTTCTTTAATTTCTCTCATGAGTGTATTGTAGTTTTCAGAGTATAGGTCATTCACTTCCTTGGTTAGGTGTACTCCTAGGTATTTTATTCTTTTTGATGCAACTTTGAATGGAATTGGTTCCTGATTCTTTCTCTGCTAGGTCATTGTTAGTGTATAGGAAAGCCATAGATTTCTGCGCATTATTTTGTATTCTGCAACTTTGCTGAATTCAGATATTAGATCTAGTAGTTTTGGAGTAGATTCTTTAGGGTTTTTTATATACAATATCATGTCATCTGCAAACAGGGACAGTTTAACTTCTTCCCTGCCAATCTGGATGCCTTTTATTTCTTTGTGTTGTCTGATTGCTGTAGCTAGGACCTCCAGTACTCTGTTGAATAGAAGTGGGGAGATTGGGCATCCTTGTCTTGTTCCCGATCTTAAAGGAAAAGTTTTCAGCTTCTCGCTGTTAAGTATAATGTTGGCTGTGGGTTTGTCATATATGGCCTTTATTATGTTGAGGTACTTGCCCTCTATACCCCTTTTGTTGAGAGTTTTTATTCTGAATGGGTGTTGAATTTTGTCAAATGCCTTTTCAGCATCTATGGAGATCATCATATGCCTTTTGTTCTTCTTTTTGTTGATGTGGTGGATGATGTTGGTGGATTTTGAATTTTGTACCATCCTTGCATCCCTGAGATGAAATCACTTGATCAAGTTGTATGATCCTCTTGATGTATTTTTGAATTCGGTTTGCTAATATTTTGTTGAGTATTTTTGCGTCTATGTTCATCAGGGATATTAGTCTGTAGTTTTCTTTTTTTGTGGTGTCTTTGCCTGGTTTTGGTATTAGTGTGATGCTGGCCTCATAGAATGAGTTTGGAAGTATTCCCTCTTCTACTCCTTGGAAAACATTGAGAAGGATGGGTAGTAGGTCTTCACTAAATGTTTGATAAAATTCAGTGGTGAAGGCATCTGGTCCAGGAGTTTTGTTCATAGGCAGGTTTTTGATTACCAGTTCAACTTCGTTGCTGGTAATTGGTCTACTCAGATTTTCTATTTCTTTCTGGGTCAGCCTTGAAAGGTTTTATTTTTCTAGAAAGTTGTCCATTTCTTCTAGGTTATCCAGTTTGTTAGCATATAATTTTTCATAGTATTCTCTAATAGTTCTTTGTATTTCTGTGCTGGCCGTAGTGATTTTTCCTTTCTCATTTTTGATTCTGTTTATGTGAGTAAACTCTCTTTTTTTCCTTGATTTATCTATTTTGTTTATTTTCTCGAAGAACGAGCTCTTGCTTTCATTGATCCTTTCTATTGTTTTATTCTTCTCGATTTTATTTATTTATGCTCTAATCTTTATTATGTCCCTCCTTCTACTGTCTTTCGGTCTCATTTGTTCTTCTTTTTCTAGTTTCATTAATTGTGAGTTTAGACTGCTTATATGGGAATGTTCTTCTTTCCTGAGGTAGGCCTGTATTGCAATATACTTTCCTCTTAGCACGGCCTTCGCTGCATCCCACAGATTTTGTGGTGTTGAATTATTGTTGTCTTTTGTCTCCATATATTGCTTGATCTCTGTTTTTATTTGGTCATTGATCCATTGATTATCTAGGAGCATGTTATTAAGCCTCCACGTGTTTGTGGTATTTTTCATTTTCTTTGCATAATTCATTACTAGTTTTATTCCTTTGTGGTCTGAGAAGCTGGTTGGTACAATTTCAATCTTTTTGAATTTATGGAGGCTCTTTTTGTGACCTAGGATATGATCTATTCTTGAAAATGTTCCATGTGCACTTGAGAAGAATGTGTATTCTGCTGCTTTTGGGTGTAGAGTTCTGTAGATGTCTTTTAGGTCCATCTGTTCTGAAGTTTTCAGTGCCTCTGCCTCCTTACTTGTTTTCTGTCTGGTTGATCTGTCCTTCAGAGTGAGTGGTGTGTTTAAGTCTCCTAAAATGAATGCATTGCATGCTATTTCCCTCTTTAATTCTGTTAGTATTTGTTTCACATATGCAGGAGCCCTGTGTCGGGTTCATAGATATTTATAATGGTTATATATTCTTGTTGGATTGACCTTTTATCATTATGTAATGTCCTTCTTTGTCTCTTGTGACTTTGTTTTGAAGCCTATTTTGTCTGATATAAGTACTGCAACTCATCCTTTTTTCTTCCTATTAGTTGCATGAAATGTCTTTCTCCATCCCTTCACCTTTAGTGTGTGTATGTCTTTGGGTTTAAAGTGAGTCTCTTGAAGGCAGCATTTAGATGGGTCTTGTTTTTTTTATCCATTCAGTGACTCTATGTTTTTTGACTTGTGCATTCAATCCATTTACATTTAGGGTGATTATGGATAGGTATGTACTTATTAGCATTGCAGGCTTCATATTCGTGGTTAGGTCCAAGGTCAACTTCCTTACTATCTAAGAGTCTAACTTTACTCACTTAATATGCTATTACAAACACAATCTAAAGGTTCTTTTTTTTCTCTCCTTTTTCTTCCTCCTCCATTCTTTATATATTAGGTATCATATTCTGTACTGTTTTTGTCTATCCCTTGATTAACTTTGGGGATAGTTAATTTAATTTTGCATTTTCTTAGTAATTAGCTGTTCTACTTTCTTTACTGTGGTTTTATTACCTCTGGTGACAGCTATTAAACTGTAGAAAAACTTCCATCTGTAGCAGTCCCTCCAAAATACACTGTAGAGATGGTTTGTGGGAGCTAAATTCTCTCAGCTTTTGCTTATCTGGGAATTGTTTAATCCCTCCTTCAAATTTAAATGACAATCTTGCCAGATAAAGTAATCTTGGTTGAAGGCCCTTCTGCTTCATTGCATTAAATACATCATGCCACTCCCTTCTGGCCTGTAAGGTTTCTGCAAGAAGTCTGATGATAGCCTGATGGGCTTTCCTTTGTATATGATCTTATTTCTCTCTCTGGCTGCTTTTAATAGTCTGTCCTGATCCTTGATCTTTGCCATTTTACTTACTATATGTCTTGATGTTGTCTTTCTTGGGTCCCTTGGGTGGGAGATCTGTGCACCTCCATGGCCTGAGAGACTATCTCCTTCCCCAGATTGGGGAAGTTTTCAGCAATCACCTCCTCAAAGACACTTTCTATCCCTTTTAATCTCTCTTCTTCTTTTGCTACCCCTATAATGCGAATATTGTTGTGCTTGGATTGGTCACATATTTCTGTCAATATTCTTTCATTCTTAGAGGTCCTTTTCCCTCTCTGTGCCTCAGCTTATTTGTATTCCTCTTCTCTAGTTTCTATTTCATTTATCCTCTCCTCCACCATATGCAATGTGCTTTTTATACCATCTAATGGGCTCTTCAATGGTTGGATCTCCAACTGTAATTCATTCCTGAGTTCTTGAATATCTTTCCATACCTCCATGAGCATGTTAATGATTTTTATTTTGAACTCCCTTTCAGGGAGAGTCATGAGGTCAATATCATTTAAATCTTTCTCAGGAGTTGTATTAATAATTTTACTCTGGACCAGGTTCCTTTGGTGTTTCATATTTGTGTATGGCACCCTCTAGTGCCCAGCAGCTCTACTCTCTGGAGCTGCTCAGCCCTGAAGGAATGTCGGGGATTGCAGGGGAGTCGTATCTGTGCCTTGGGGGAGGAAAGAGCTGTTTACTGCTTCGTGGCTGCTATGCCTGTCTCCACTGCCTGAACCAGTGGGCCAAGCACACAGGTATAAGCCTCTGTGCTTTGCGTTTTTAGTTGCTGTAGACAGATCTTCCCTCTGGCTCTCCTAACCCCAGGGTAGGGTTTTCTGGTTTGCAAGCCCGGTGAGAGGACAGGAGAAAGGTGCAGTAGTCTGCCTGTCACAGAAGGGGTTCTTGGAGCTGTGTAGGCAGCCAAGTAGCTGGAGCACCTGAAGATCATGAAAGCTCCCAATATGCTAGGCAGAGTGCACCATGACTATTTTTTCTACATGTTCTTTCTCCTGAGCAGTAAGCTCTGTGCAATCCTTGCCCCTTTAGCAGCCCTCTTGCTAAGGGCTTCTTTGTTAGGAAGTCTCTCAGACTGCCCACCTTTCTTTAGTCCCAGAGCAGCTGGGTATGGATCCCTGCTTTTCACAAGCAGCTCGAATTTTAGTCTCTCCAGGAATTCTGCCTGTTTTAGCTTTCCAACCTCCTAATTACGAGAGTATCATGCAAGCCCCATGAAATGTAGGTTTTTTTCTCCCAGAGCAGATCTCCAGAGTTAGTTATTCCGAAGTTCCAGACCTCCACTCCCTCCCTGCTGCGTTCCTCTTCCTCCTGCTGGTTATCTGGGGTTAGGGAAGGGCTTGGATCCCACTGGACCACAGCTTTAGAACGTTACCCTTTTCTGTGAGGTCTGCTCTTGTCTCCAGGTGTAATCAGTTTGTTGCAGTCCTCTTTCGTGTTGCACTTTCAAGAGTAGTTGTATTAGTTATATTTTCATATTATATGTGGTTTTAGGAGGAAGCCTCTGTCTCACCTCTCATGCCACCATCTTTAATCCTCTTGTGGTTTTTTAAAACAAAAACTTACATATGAAAAATGAAACATATCTGTTGATACAGAAGTACCTTATCCTTCCCTTATAATAATCCCTTAATATAATAATCTTTTCTAGTGTAGCAGGCCCTTTTTGACCAGCAAGTTGGCCTATCCCTTGTCTAAGCACTTGCTTCTCAAATGTTAATAGGCACATTATTCACCTGGGGGAATCATGCTAAAATGCAGATTCTGATTTAGTGGGTCTGGAATGAGACTTAGATAGTTGATAGGAGGTACACTGTATCTAAGCATGGGCCATGTAAATTTTCCATACCCCAAATCTCTACTGTCCTCCATACTTGTCAACTGAATAGTACCATGAAGCCATGTGTGTTAGGTGAAGTCTTCAAGCCTGGATCTCTGTGTGACTGACTAAAGCAGTTTTCTCTGTTTTGGAATAACCAGTTAGATTTACATGATTGAAAATAAACTTTTATTATATTAAGTCACAAAAATTTAGAGTATATCTATTACATCAGTTAGCCTGATTTTAAAATAAATATGTCAAAATTATTTTCATAAAAGTCCTTAAATAATGGTTTATGCTTTTATTGCTTTTATAAGAAAGGATATATGATCAGTTCTAAAGTAGAATTTCTACTCAACATGAAATACAAATTTTAAATGACAAATAGCACCAAATTCAAATTTAAAAACATTACATGAAATTATACACCTAAAAGGAAAGGAAATATATATGTTTCAAATCCCCACCTCCATTAGGTAATCTTAATAATTTGTGTGTGTGTTTAATATTTTTAATTATGATAAGAAAGACATAACATGAAATTTATCATCTTAACCATTTTGAAGCATACAGTTCAGTAGTGTTAAGTATATTCACATTGTTGGTCAACATATATCTGGAACTTCTTTATTTTGTAAAGCTGAACTCCATATTTTGATTTTCAAATGAGCCGGAAATTGAACAATACAGTACAGAAAAAACACTAAGAGGCTATGTTCTCCCTTCTATTTCTCCTAGCGTAAAATTACATAAATAGTAACTAAGTAAATACCAATTGATTAAAATTTGAGTCAATATATTGTATCATGAACTATATTTAAGAAGTCCCAGTAACCCTTTTACTTAACAACACATGTTTTACTAAAAATCAATCTTCAATTTTATCTTATGTTGAATGCAGACTCTCCTTTAAGTGAGGAGTAACAGGAAAGTGTAGGTTGCTCTATTCCTATGAAGTTTAAAATCACCTCAGAATAGTCTGACTGCCTAATAACTTCTTGAGTGTGATTTTCTGAATCCCCCATGTTGAGTTTAAACCTTCTTATCTTTATTCTGTGCCTAAGGGGAAGAGAAGACATCTGGCCCTCAGCCTCCACATAATTAGCCTTCATATTAGAAGATTAGCAGATTGCGCTTTTGCCTTCTGCTTATGTTGAGCCATTAAATTCCAGTTCTATATCTTCTTACCACAAGATTTTTAAAATGAATAAAACAAATTCTTCTTCCTAGGGTGGCTTGATATATGTAATAGTGGAAGTAGTTGTTAAGAATTAGAAAAGAGCAGACCACACGGGATTTTTTAATAGCTAAACATAAATTCAAAAGCAAGAAATAAATGTCAACATCGCCAAAAAACTCAGATTTTTATTTAATTGAAATACCAAACAGAAAGAAATGTAAACTGAATTGGATTTGCAATATTTAAATATTTCTGTAGGTGAAAGGAGATGTGAATATTGTCTTTTCCAAATCACTCAACTATATAACCACAAGAAAGATTTATTTCAAAACTCTCTTTTTTAATGATGAAGAGATCCAAAGTTAAAAATTATCAAGAAAATAATTTATGAAGAAAGATAATCTGGAATTTGCAAAAATTAGAAGCAAAACAGTCTTCATTGTACTAAAAATTAAAGGAGCATTAGGCAGCCTAATTAAGACAATTTGATATATTAAAAGCTCCTAAAAATGAAAATGGGACAAAAATTGTGTTTCCATGAACTGCTGCTCCAAATCTATACCACTCCACTGGTATCTCATAATATATTTGATAATAGAGCTTGTTTGGTGGAAGGTTTCCCCATAGAGGAAATATACTCTAATGAGCTTGCTCTAGCCAGTTGGGATCCCAGGATAACATGCTGAGATGAAGTAAGCATGCAGAAGATCTATTAGTGATGCTCTTAACATCAATCTGTGTGGAAAGAAAAGGAAGAAAGGATTGGGCAGAGGGTGAAGCAAAGCAATGATAATGTTTCTGTGGAAATCTCAACGAACCCTATGGATAACTGTTAAGATGGGATAACCCTTCAAGGCTGTCTGTCCTACATTGGGAAGAGTCAAGGATTTGTATTCCCACATGGATCAGCTATTGGATGCAGGCTGACCCTGGAAGAAGGAACAACTTCAGGTGAATTCCAAAGCTATGACAACCAAGAGCTCTATGAATAAAAAAGTAAGTGGTATGCTCTGATAATAGGAACTCTAGTGTTACATCTTTGGAATATAAAATTCAATAATATTTCATTCTTACTGTTTCTCTTTGATGTGTAAGACCTGAGTTTTCCAACAAGATTCCTTTTTATTATTTCTTTCAGAATTAATTTTTATTCTTCACCCTATGCATTTTGAAGAGACAGAGATCATTGAAGGTCAACAGAAAGATTATATTACCAGCCTAGATTAAGACATTTTCATGACCTAAAATAATGGAGGTGTTCCAGACCAAGGCTGAACAACCCATAGCAGGAACTGGAACAAGCATGCTCTGGCCTTCCCAGTAGTCCTGGGATAACTTTCCTACCAGTCCCCAGACTGAGACTCACATCATCAATAGCTGATCTTCTGGCTAAACTCAACCATTTATAAATTAGGCTGAGCATCGTTGGATTGCCACTTACTAGTTTGGTCTTTTTACAAGTGACTTAAATTATTAGAGTTTCAGTCTCCTCATCCAGAAAGGGGGAATAAATTTCTTTTCTTAAAAGATTGAAATGAATTTTAAAGGAAGTGAAACAGAACATTCAGCTAAATGTCTAATCATTGATATAAGCAAAATAATGACTTGCTATTCTTAATAGGTGAGTTGAGTGAGGAACATCAGAGCAACAGATGATTACTAGTATATTTTATGCCAAATATCAAGTGTAGTCTACATTTGACAGAATTTATATTTGATATTTCTTTCTAGAGAGGCTTATATTCACTTGGAGGGAAACCAATCCTATGGACTTGTAAAAGGTCAAACAAAGATAATATCAAACTTCTTTTTAAAAAATGTATTAACATATTTAAGCATCATAATAGTTCCATGAGGCAGCATTTATTATCTGCATTGTATAGACGAGGAAATGAGACATGTAAAGCAATTGTCTAACATTTACAGTATTTGTTAAGGGTGGACTAGGGATTCAACCCAAAAAGTCTCACTTAAGGTGCATGTGTTCAACCATATGCCATTTTGTCTTTCCAGGAGTAAATTCTTCTCATTCTCAGGCATTTTGATTGATTACTAGTCACTTGCTTAGTGTAAAATCTTAGAGTTAGGGTAAAAACAATGGAGTGTTCAAGTATACAAAAGGGACAGCATGACTTGATCATTCTCAATATTGAAAAAGTATGATTCAAGTATTAATTTGCCATAATTTAATATTAGCTGACAGCATAACCCACTTTATAACAGGGAAATATTGCCTCAGAAGGCATTAATATGGCTGAGATTTATATCAAAATTATGATCATATAATGCTTTGTGCCAGTCTTATGTCATTTAAGGTACTGTGTTTTAGTGTAATGTAAAAACAAAACAAAACAGCAACAACCAAGACATCTCCAAAATATTGGGGCCAAGAAAAGGATGGGTTCTAAAGTCTTGTCTTTTGAGGAAAGCAGGGGAGTAAATAAATATGTGAATAAGTGGCATATAGACAAATGAATAGATCTCCACTGAGTTTTTCCACATAACAGAACTTGACCAGCAGATGAAAGTTACACAGAAGCTGATTTCAGTCCAACGTAAGATGGTTTTGAGCAAGTGAAATTCACCATGTTATCTTCAAAGGAATGACCTTCAAGCTCCTGGCATGTTCACATAGAGAGATCATCATCTTAATTCAGAAATACTATACCAATGTGGGAAAGTTAATTTCATGTAGACCCCCAACTGAGACCCAGATCATTATGAATTGATATTCTAACTAGACAATTTATGTCTAATTTCCTCTTAACTCTAAAATTGAATAATACTGAGAGGCTAAGGTAACTATAAGAAAAAAGAACTCAGACTCTCTCTCACTGTGCGCTAGGCACATGTTAACTGTAATGCTGAACTACTAACTGAACTGTGGTATAACATTACTTTATTTGTAAAATGAGAATAAGAATAATGCCCTTAACTTCATGGTGGTATTTAGTAATCATTCCATAAATATCATTGATCTCTCTTTTGTCATCATTACTAAAAGTATGAATTATAATACACAATAAAGAAGGATACTTGGAAAATATAATTATTTTTGTAGATAATGCTAGATATTTTGTAATACAATTTGTACTCCTACTAAGGCTCACTCGGCTCCATCCCCGTAAAAGCCCTCAGCCAAGGGCAAATACCTCATTCTCCACTGCCACTGGTTGGGTCTGCCCCCCAGCGTAAGCAGAGGCATCATGAAGCCATTCTTTCTGAAAGTCTCCTTTCCTCTCAGGTCCTTCCTTCTTTACTGATGGTCTCCTACCACCCCAGCATCAGCCAGGGTGCATGATGTAGGACTCTTTTCTCCTGGGTCCACTAGTCTCTTATTAGTGTCTCTTCATCTCTCCACACTCAATTCTGAGAATTTTCTCTAGTCTTAAAGAGAAATCATATCCGCTTATGATTTCTCACAACATTTTGTTTACACAGTGAATTTCTCTTTTCACAAGAGCTTAGGGATTTGGAAAACAACTATATGGAGAATCCATATGTTCTCTGTGATCTTCTACATCAGAGTCTTCCCTTGAGTCAGTGTTTCAATGTTGGAAAAGGGGAAGGTGGGAACACAAGAAGAAAAAATAAATTAAGTCAGTATTTCAAAAACATGCTATACAAATAGTTGATATAATAACTATTCCTAAACATTCTTAATGGTTGTTATCCTTAACCACCATTTGAAACTGACATCTATTACACTAATTTATAGATGGGACAACCAAAATTCAGGGTTTAAATGATGTCTCCAAACTAGTGTATAGATGGAAATATATCAGTTTGGTCTAATGACTTGTTCTCTCTTATATAGTTTTTAGTGATATAATTAGATATTGCCAATGTCACATGTTAGGTAACAGTTTTGTAGTTTTAAATCCCAGATACCTGAGACATGACTCTTCTTCCAAAAGTATCATCACATAAATTAACTCCAGACAGGAGCATATTCTATCCTACAGGAAGGAAACGTTTTTCTTTTAGTTTCAGACTTCATTGGAAATTTAATGTGACATCACAGTTTCATAAACAAATGGTACAAATATGCACACCATGAATATTCACAATTTTTCTGGGAGTGGTTCAAGTTTACCAAATGACTTGAAACAAGACAAGTGTGGCTGCATTTGTCTGATTATTTTTGTGAACTAGTCATGATTATGCTGCCCAACCCACAGAATAATGCACTTTTAGGAGCCATAGACAGAATAATTTTAACACAAAAGACTAGGACTGACGAATAAATGCATCACACATTTTAAGGGCAAATACTGTTTCTTGGAAAACATTTACTTCATTTACATTTTTACATTTGCGTTTATTGGTGTAATAGTTATCTATTTCTTCATAACAAATTAGCCTCCATCATAGTGGCTTAAAACAGTAAGAATTTATTAACTCACCATTCAGTCAGGAATTTAGGAATGTTTAGGTGGGTGGTTCTGCCTCAGAGTCTCTCATGAGTTCGCAGTCAAGATGCTGGCAAGGACTAGAGTCATTTGATTGCTTGACTCAGACTGGATGATCTGCTCCCAAGATGTCTCATCTCGTGGCCTCACAGGAGGCCTCAGTGCCCTATGATGTTGTAGCTGGCTTCTCCCAGAGCAAATGACCAAAAAAGAATAAGACAGAAGTCCCGATGTCTTTTATGAGTCAGCTTTGGACAACACATGCCATCAATTACATCATTTCCTTGTACTTAGAAAAGTCATTCTTATTTAATATGGGAAAGACTATGGGATGCTGAAAATACCAAGAGGCAGTGATCATTGGGTGCCGTCTGGGAAGCAAGCTGCCACCGGTGATTACAAGGTAAAACATTGCTCTTACCGTCAATCACAATCAGAATAGATTTAGAATCTATTTGGAGCCTAGATTTATAGCCTAACTTTCTTATCTGAAAAAATGTGCATAAAATATTTGCCTTTCATTCAGCCATAAAAAATAATATCTTGCCATATGTGACAACATGGATGAACCCAGAGGATGTTATGCTAAGTGAAATAAGTCACAAATTGAGTTGGTAAGCCCTGCCTCTACTGATAAACATCCTTACAGATTTTTAACTGGTAAAAACGTTATGCATTTGCAGTTTGTTTTACATGGGGTGGATTAAAATAGCACAAGACAAATTATTTCTTCACTTTCTGGTACATTTATTGATCCCTTATATTGATTTATGTTAAATGCCTATGTGATAATTAACAAAATAATTTCTAGTTCAGCAAGAAATTTTTCTCTTTCTTGGATGACTTACATCTATAAGTAAAATTTAAGCTCTACTGTTAGGCATAAACCTTGTAATTACCCTCAAATGTTGTTTCTTAGACATGGCAATTAAAATGCAGCCATTTATTTTCCAGAGAATTCCAATGATTAATACAACCTAAGCATATTCCTGTCAAGACTGTTTTAGCTACATTACTAATTCAGACCCTTACTGCAATTTATGTAACTGTTTGCAAGTTATTATGTTCTATTTTTTTATGCTAACTTCCCTTTTATTTGCATCAGTAATTATTGTAACTAATCTTGACGACGTAGATAAATTTCTCTGTTGCAAAAGAAAATTTTTTATTCTTGGCATACATGAAATCTATATACCTTCCCCAAATTAATTCAGCTGTATAAAAATTTGAACTACCGTAAAAAATAACAAAAGCAAGTTAAAGTGGTAGTAGTGAGGTATGGGCCAGACCACTTTTCTTTTCATATCAAACTCTTTATTGATTTTTTTATTATTTCTTTAATAAAACTTCCTAAAAACATGAGCAGAACACTCTTGAATTCACAAAGTTTAAAGTGAAGAGCAAAGGATTTATTTCTGAAAATTGCATTAAAATTAGTGTGAATTGACTTCTTTCTGGGTATAGACATGAAGACATTTTCTACAGAGAAAAAGGAAGAACTGAAGTAATTTCCTCTCAAGCTAGACACAAAAAAAGTCACTTTTAACTGAGATATTCTTGCAAATATATTTAAATTGTTCAGATTATCTGAAAAATATCCCAATTAACTTGTTTATACCCAGCCTAATATAAGTCACCCTGAGGTTTCAAGCATTCTAGGTTTGTTTCCTCTGTCCCTCTACAGAAGGGGCACAACGTTAGTTTGGAATTCAATTTACTGAACACATACTATACAGAAAACATGTGCTTAATTCTGGCAGAGAAGAATGAATTCTGGCAGAGAAGAAGTGGAAGCAAACGAAAAGGCCCTACAGTAAAAGTGTTTATAAAGCTAAGTGATAGAACTAGAATTAGAAGTGATTTTCAGACTGCTGATTCCATGCAGATAAATAATTATAATTATGTAAAGTTTCAGAAGACCATAACACCCACCCTTAGAATTAGCCAGGTAGGCCAAAAAAGTCATTTTCTTTTAACCCATAAAGATCTGAGGACAAAAAGTCACCATTATACTATTATTTTCATCCCTTACTATTTGTCAAGTTTTGTGTTAAGAACTTGATACCTGTTCCCTTAGTGTTTCTAATTGTTTGATCTCCGTTCACTTTCTAAATTTCCCCTCTGTTGAAGGGGCTGAAGGTCTGTGAACAAATTGCTTCAATTGGAAACTACTTGTGAGAGAATTGAAAGGCAAAAGAGAAACAGAAGCTATCTTCCTCCTCCTACATCCAGGGGATGCGTGTTAGAGTTTGGCAGCTACACAGATTTGCAATGGCCTTGGTGATTTTGGTGGAAATTACCCCTCTTGGGGCTGCAGGCGCTTCTAATCCTTGTGTCCCATTACCTGGAAGGCCTAGGAGGCAAACCTGTGAGTTGGAGATTACCTTCCGTGAATTCTGCTCCTCCATACCTTACAACAGTTTGTAAGCACTTAATTCCCTGCACAAAACTCCTTCCTTCACGAATCCTGGAAAACTTGTTTTCCAGACACCACCCAGGCACTAATTCTTATAAATTGCTTTGTCTGCAGTGAGTTTAGGCATGTTTAGGCCACATTCAGATTTAATCAAATATATGTATCTTTTTTCTAGAAAATTCATAGCACCTGGGTTATTGCTAACCCAAAGAAACTGTGGTAGATGTTCATAGTAAATGTTTAAGTGACCGTTTATATAGATAAAATACCCTGAAACCTTTACTAGGTCAAAATAGAGAATGGTATCCAAATTAACACTTATATTTAGGAACAGTATAACCAGATTTTCTTTATTTAAAGAGTTTATAAAAAATTTAGAAAGCTAGAAAGAAAATATTTCTAAACATAATAAGGTAAATTTAAATTTAGGTTAAAAACAATTCTTCTCCATAGTAAATGTACAAAATCTTACTAGCTCTTAGATATTATGTATATAGGTCCTTTTCATCTGTTCTACCAACAAAATGCTCCAGTGATATCAGAGTAAATTATATCTGAGTAAAAGTGATAGAGGAGAATCATAGCATAGCATATGCATAGTGTGTTGTTAAGCATAATTTAGTATTACATCTGATAGAGAAGTAAGTTAAACCTTAATACCTACAGTGTTCTTTGCATGTTTTTGCTTTTGTTTAACACATGAATATGTACAACAGAACAATATTGTCTATACCCTTAAGGAGTCCAAAGATTATTTTCAAAGTTGCATTTTCTTATTCTGTGGCCTGACTCAGAAAAGCTCAAAGAAGCACTTTCCCTTAAGATGTCACAATGGTTAGGGTACAAATTACCTGATAATTTTATCATATAGCTGTAGTAACACGGTTAGGCTCTGTCTCAGCACATATCCAGGGATGTATGCCTCCATCAAATTAAGAAATGGCAGTAATATAAGAACATGTGTTGTAAATGGAGCATTTTAGCAAAGTGTTTAATGATAATTTTGCTGGAGATTACAATAAAGGGAACAAGAAGTTCACAGAGCAGTCCTGTAATGCTCTTTCTTGTAAACATTTACAATGAGGTGATAAAAGGATCATTCATTTGCTCTTTATGTCTACCATTTCACCATTTGAGGCTTTGTACACTTAACTTGTAGCAGCAAGTGAATATAGTTCAGACGACAACTATCTTTTATTTATTCTAATCTACTTTTAAGGCAAGAGCAGAAAGTAACTTATGTATAGTAAATACATAGTCAAGATTATTTGTTGGCCAGAAAATCAGATAACAGGCACTAATCTGAGGTATGCATAGCAAATCAAAATCTGCATTCTCAATGCAAAACAGCTTCTTGATATCTCAAAAGCTATGTTTGAAACTATGCAGCTTCACTTAATGTTCAAAGAAACAACTTCAGTTTCTCGGTTAATGTACGATTTACAATCATTTTTTAAGGCAATAGAAAATTCAAATATATAACACAAAAACATATTTAAAAGTGTATTTATTGTAATTTTGATATTCTCTATCTGAAGAAGCTACAGGATATAAATTTTAATAGGTAGCTATCTGTAGGTTTACAAAGCTTAAAGTGGTCTTCATGTATGAGGAATACTTTCTCTTTTACTGAAACAACAAAATTCAGAGTTAAATTTTTAAGTTATCTATATACGTATACACACTCCAAGATTGGAAGACATTTGAGGTGAAGGCCTGAGTGAGGCCTCAAAAATATAATGCCCAGTCGGAATTGGAGGTGGAGGAAGGGGTGGAAATCTCTAAGATAACCGTAGTTGAGGAGGTGGTCCAAATTAATCAGGTAAGGATGGCTGTGTATGCAAAGGTCTGCGGTTTCCGGCCTCAGGACAGTATACACCATTTTCCA
This sequence comes from Phataginus tricuspis, assembly GCA_029783875.1. Lineage (NCBI taxonomy): Eukaryota > Metazoa > Chordata > Mammalia > Pholidota > Manidae > Phataginus > Phataginus tricuspis. The sequence continues at coordinate 55,821,660 of JAQQAC010022981.1, read as the reverse complement.
GAGTCAAAGAGATGATATAGCTGCCCCAAGTTCCGAATCCAGGGGAGATCTTCTGGACTGGTTTTTTGGAGGCCAACTTTTTAAACCACAGCTCCATGTTTGACAGTAAGAAGGAAGACAAAGTTGCAGGGAGGTATGGTGGAAAAAATCTGCCGTCCCTTGGCTTATATCTCTTTCTCTGAAAATATTTGATAAAAATCTAGGAGCTTGCCTTTGAAGCAGAACCATATTTTGGCTTATTTGTCTCAGTATGTATCTCCAGGTTGGTAGCTAGGATCTCTCTTCAGAAAGAGGTCTCTTGGGAGCACAAGAAGTAATGTGATAGCCATGGACAGTATTTTGAAATAGAAGAGATTTTTGAGACTTTAACGAGTTTTTCCCCCCTCTGGTTCTTGAATCCTGCACTACCATATTTTAATTTCTACCGCTTTCTGCTCTTTCTCTCCAAAGTTTCTTCTGGCATCTGTTTCTGTGGAACAGCTCTGGCTTTCTGAAGGCAGCGGTGGCCACCCCCTCCCAGAACTACAGTGTCAAACAGAGGGCACACTTGTGCTTTTCTCAGCTTGGGTCAGCTTCATGTATGGCTCTCTTCCCTCTGGAAGTTTAATAATATCCTCCATAAAATATATTTCCCTTGAATTCCACCTTTCAAATATTTCTTTAATCTTTTCTTTGTTCTCAAATTTACTTGGAGATTTTCCACTAGAATTTTTTTCCAAGTCCCCTTAATATCTTCTTAACCCACAACACTTCCTCAGAGGGAATCCTGGTGATCTTGTTTCTCCAAAACACATCATTACTCTTTGATCATCTATTTAGAATCTGAAATGACACCATGAAGTCCTTCAATTTTGAGATATTTTAAAACATTTCCCAATTTACTCTTGACACAGACGGTGAATTATCCTTATTGTCAGAAGAGTTTCCAACAACTACGAAAAAGTAATAATTATGGGCTCTCAAAAAATTCTGGAAAACCAGGACTATATAATTATATTTTATACTTATCACATATGCATTGTATATTTTAATTAAAAATAATTACATTTAGAAAGATGACAGCATGAGAGGTGAGACATAGGCTCCTCCTAAAACTGCATATAATACGAAAATATAATTAATACAACTAATCCTGAAAGAGCAACAGGAAAGAGGATACCTAATATATAAAGAATGGAGGAGGAAGAAAAAGGGGGAAGAATAAAAAAAAAAAGAACCTTTAGATTGTGTTTGTAATAGCATATTAAGTAAGTTAAGTTAGACTCTTAGATAGTAAGGAAGTTAACCTTGAACCTTTCTTTGGTAACCATGAATCTAATGCCTGCAATGCTAATAAGTACATACCTATTGATAATCACCCTAAATGTAAATGGAATGAATGCACCAATCAAAAGACACAGAGTAACAGAGTGGATAAAAAAGCAAGACCCATCTATATGCTGCCTACAACAGATGCACTTTAAACCCAAAGACATATACAAACTAAAAGTGAAGGGATGGAAAAAGATATTTCATGCAACTAATAGGGAGAAAAAAGCAGGAGTTTCAGCACTTGTATCAGATAAAATAGACTTAAAAACAAAGACAGTCACCAGAGACAAAGAAGGACATTACATAATAATAAAAGAGTCAATCCAACAAGAAGATATAACCATTATAAAAATCTATCCACCCAACACAGGAGCACCTACATATGTGAAACAAATACTAACAGAAGTAAAAGGAGAAATAGAATGCAATGCATTCATTCTAGGAAACTTCAACACTCCACCCACTCTGAAGTACAGATCAACCAGACAGAAAATAAGTAAGGAGACAGAGGAACTGAACAACACAATGGAACAGAAGGATCTAACACCTACAGAACTCTACATCCAAAAGCAGCAGAATGCACATTCTTCTCAAGTGCACATGGAACATTTTAAAGAATAGATCATATACTAGGCCCCCAAAAGAGCCTCAGTCAATTCAAAAAGATTGAAATTGTACCAACCAGTTTCTCAGGCCACAAAGGTATGAAACTAGAAATAAATTATGCCAAGAAAATGAAAAATCCCACAAACACATGGAGGCTTCACAACATGCTCATAAATACCTAATGGATCAATGACCAAATAAGAACAGAGATCAAGCTATATATGGAGACAAATGACAACGATAATTCAACACCACAAAATCTGTGGGATGCAGCAAAGGCCATGCTAAGTGGAAAGTATATTGCAGTACAGGCCTACCTCAGGAAAGAGGAACAATCCCATATGAGCAGTCTAAACTCACAGTTAATGAAGCTAGAAAAAGAAGAACAAATGAGGCCCAAAGTCAGTAGAAGGAGAGACATAATAAAGATTAGAACAGAAATAAATAAAATTGAGAAGAATAAAACAATAGAATCAAAGAAAGCAGAGCTGGTTCTTCAAGAAAATAAACAAAATAGATAAACCCCTAGCTAGACTTATCAAGAAAAAAAGAGCGTCTACTCACATAAACAGAATCAGAAATGAGAAAGGAAAAATCACTACGGACACCACAGAAATACAAAGAATTATAAGAGAAGACTATGAAAAATTATATGCTAAGAAATTGGATAACTTAGAAGAAATGGACAGCTTTCTAGAAAAATCCAACCTTCAAAGGCTGACCCAGAAAGAAACAGAAAATCTCAACACACCAATTACCAGCAACAAAATTGAACTGGTAATCAAAAACCTACCTAAGAACAAAATGACAGGTCCAGATGGCTTCACCACTGAATTTTATCAAACATTTAGTGAAGACCTAATATCCATCCTCCTTAAAGTTTTCCAAATAGTTGAAGAAGAGGGAATACTTCCAAACTCATTCTATGAGGCCAGCATCACTCTAATACCAAAACCAGGCAAAAACACAACAAAGAAAAGGAAACTACAGACCAATATACCTGAAGAACATAGATACAAAAATACTCAACAAAATATTAGCAAACCGAATTCGAAAATACATCAAAAAGATCATCCTTCATGATCAAGTAGGATTTATTCCAGGGATGCAAGGATGGTACAACATTCAAAAATCCATCAACATCATCCACCACATCAACAAAAAGGACAAAAACCACATGATCATCTCCATAGATGCTGAAAAAGCATTTGACAAAATTCAATATCCATTCATGATAAAAACTCTCAACAAATGAGTACAGAAGGCAAGTCCTCAACATAATAAAGGCCATATATGACAAACCCACAGGCAACATTATAGTTAACAGCAAGAAGCTGAAAGCTTTTCCTTTAAGATCAGGAACAAGACAAGGATGCCCACACTCCCCACCTCTATTCAACATGGTACTGGAAGTCCTAGCCACAGCAAACAGACAACAAAGAAATAAAAGGCATCCAGATTGGCAAGGAAGAAGTTAAACTATCCCTGTTTGCAGATGACATGATATTGTACATAAAAAACCCTAAAGACTCAACTTCAAAACTACTAGATCCAATATCTGAATTCAGCAGAGTTGCAGAATACAAAATTAATACACAGGAATCTGTGGCATTCCAATACACTAACAATGAACTAGCAGAGAGAGAAATCAGGAAAATAATTCCATTCACAATTGCATCAAAAAGAATAAAATACCTAGGAATAAACCTAACCAAGGAAATGAAGGACCTATACTCTGAAACTACAAGACACTCATGAGAGAAATTAAAGAAGATATCAATAAATGGAAATGCCTCCCGTGCTCATGGATAGGAAGAATTTATATTGTCAAAATGGCCATCCTGCCTAAAGCAATCAACAGATTCAGTGCAATTGCTATCAAAATACCAACAGCATTCTTCAAGGAACTAGAGAAAATCATTCTAATATTCATGTGGAACCACAAAAGACCCCAAATAGCCAAAGCAATCCTAGAAGGAAGAATAAAGCTGGGGGGGATTATGCTCCCCAACTTCAAGCTCTACCTCAAAGCCCCAGTAATCAAGACAGTTTGGTACTGGCACAAGAACAGACCCATAGACCAATGGAACAGACTAGAGAGCCCTGATATAAACCCAACCATATATGGTCAATTAATATATGATAAAGGATCCATGGACATACAGTGGGGAAATGACAGCCTCTTCAACAGCTGGTGTTGGCAAAACTGGACAGTTACATGCAAGAGAATGAAACTGGATTATTGTCTAACCCCATACACAAAAGTAAACTCGAAATAGATCAAAGATCTGAATGTAAGTCATGAGACCATAAAACTCTTAGAAGACAACATAGGCAAAAATCTCCTGAATATAAGCATGACCAACTTCTTCCTGAACGCATCTCCTCAAGCAAGGGAAACAAAAGCAAAATGAACTCATGGGACTACATCAAATTAAAAGTTTCTGTATGACAAAGGACACCATCAACAGAACAAAAAGGCGTCCTACAGTATGGGAGAATATATTTGTAAATGACATATCTGACAAGGGGTTAACATCCAACATATATAAAGAACTTACATGCCTCTACACCCAAAAAGCAAATAACCCTATTAAAAAATGGGCAGAGGATATGAAGAGATAATTCTCCAAAGAAGAAATTCAGATGGCCAACAGACATATGAAAAGATGTTCCACATCTCTAATCATCAGGGAAATGCAAATTAAAACCACAATGAGATATCACCTCACACCAGTAAGGATGGTCAGCATGGAAAAGACTAAGAACAACAAATGCTGGTTAGGATGTGGGGGAAGGGGAACCCTCCTACACTGCTGGTGGAAATGTAAGCTAGTTCAACCATTGTGGAAAGCAATATGGAGGTTCCTCAAAAAACTAAAAGTAGAAATACCTTTTGACCCTGGAATCCCACTCCTTGGAATTTACCCAAGGAACACAAATTCTGAGATTCAAAAAGACATATGCACCCCTATGTTTATTGCAGCACTTTTTACAATAGCGAAGATACAGAAGCAACCTAAGTGTTCATCGTAGATGAATGGATAAAGAACAGGTGGTACATATACAGAATGGAATACTATTCAGCCATAAGAAAGAAACGAATCCTACCATTTGCAACAACATGGGTGGAGCTGTAGGATATTATGCTCAGTGAAATAAGGCGGAGAAAGACAAGTGCCAAATTATTTCCCTCATTTGTGGAGTTATAACAATGAAGCAAAACTGAAGGAACAAAATAGCAGCAGACTCAGAGACTCCAAGAAGGAACTAGTGGTTACCAAAGTGGAAGGGTGTGGGAGGGCAGGTGGGGAGGGTGTGAGAAGGCTATTGAAGGGTATTATGTTTTGTGCACATGGTGTGGGGGATCACGGAGAAAGCAGTATAGCACAGAGAAGGCAAATAGTGAATCTGTGGCATCTTACTACACTGATGGACAGTGACTGCATTGGGGTATAGGTGGGGACTTGATAATATGGGTAAATGTAGTAACCACATTGTTTTTCCATGTGAAACCTTCATAAGAGTGTATATCAATAATACCTTAATAAAAACGATAAAATAAAAAATAATAATTACGTTTAACCATGTTAGGAGGCTTTGATTTCTTTTGGCCCATATTGTCTCAAACAGTCAGCATGTCTAAATTCTCTTTAGATATTTTCATTCCAAGTTTATTACTCACTTCTCTGGTAGCCTTGTTGTTTTCTGCAGAATAGTCCTCATTTTATGTACATTGGCCTTCAATAGTGTCTTTTAGGTTACTTTTCTTCTTGACCAATGGGTGTCACAGAGCAAGTTCTTTCTTAGGAACCACAACTGACCAGCAGACCACCTTCTTCCAGTGAAGTCTGCTTCTAACTGAACTTTAGGGCTTTACCTGGGACACAAAAGTGCTGTGTTTCTCATTTCCATGGTGGATTCCAACTCTGGCTCATAGTGGTGCAGTTGTCCTGATAGCCCTTTAGAAAAATCAGATCAAGCTGTGAATGTGGTTAATTAGCCAAGCTAAAATATGGGACAGGAAGATTGCTGAGCCATTAGAAATTCTAGGATAGGACCACCGTAGACAGTGTAACAAAGGCTGTCCTAAGCCTGAGACTTGACTTTCTTTCTTAAACTCTTCTATGGGTACCCAAAGGGAGGTAATCAAAACACAACAGATATGTCAATATGGAATACTAAAAATTGTTTCAATAACTGAAGACTGGAAGGGGAAATATTAATTTTAAAAAAATAACAGAACAAGCAAAAAGCAAAGATTATGGTATACCTAAAGCCAAACATCCCAATAATCAGTTTAAATAAAAATTAGCTAAACATGCTACTTAAAAACCAGATACTCTATTATTGGATAATAAAATAATACCCAATTATATGTAGTTTACAAGAAACTCACTTTATATATAATATAATAAGTAGGTAGCAAGAAGAAGAATGGGGAGAAATATGCCATTCAAACTCTAATCAAAAAGCAGAAGTGACTCTATTAATATCAGACAGATTAAACTTCAGAACAAAGAAAATTTTCAGGTATAAAAAGACATATTATGTAGTGATAAAACAATCAGTTTGCCTAGAAGACATAACAATTCTAAGTATAACATATAAACAGAACTTTAAAATGCATTTTTAAAAATGACAGAAAGAAACAGCAATAGAATAATCCACAATTTTAGTTGGAGCTTTAACACTCCTCTTTCAGTAATAGAACTGACAGAAAATCAGCAAGGAAATGGAAGAACAAAATCATTATCAAGCAACTGGATCTAACTGACTTTTTAGAAAACTACACACACAAACAGCAGAATATTCTTCCCAAGTGTACTTGGGATATTCACCAAGGTACAGCATATCCTGGGTCATGAAACAAACCTTGAAAAATGAAGAAGGATTCAAATCATACAAACTATGTTCTCAGACCATTATGGAAATAAACTAAAAATAAATAACAGAACATCTCCAAATGCTTAAAAATTAAGCTATATACTTCAGTATATGTTTGTTGAAAATAAATTCTCAAGGGGAATTAGAAAGTGTTTTGAACCACAGAACAATGAAAATATGGCATGTTAAATTTTGTAGAAAACAGTTAAAGCTGGGATTAGCAGTAAAGTCATTGCATTTAAATGCTTATATTAGAAAAATTTGAGCTTATACCTAAAAAAATTAGAAAAAGAAGAGCAAAATAAACCCAAAGAATGCTGAAGGAAAGAAAGGAGCAAAAATGAAAAAAAAAAAGGAAAACAGAAAAACAAGAGAATCAATGAAACAAAAAGATGGTCCTTTAAAAAGATCAATAAAATTGATAAACCTCTAGTAAGACTTACAAAGATAAAGGGTCAGAAGACACAAATTACCAGTCAGGAATAAAACCAAACTCTCACTCACTTTCCTCCAGCTATCAAAAAAATAAATAAAAAGCCATACTGTGAAAAACTATACACGTAAATGCAACAATTTTAATGAAAGATAAAAAGTCTTTGAAAAACCACAAACATAACCCACCTTTTTGAAATAGATATTCTGAATTGTATTATAATTATTAAAGAGATTTAAGTTAAGAGTAGGGAAGTAGGTTAATATCAATACTCGAAGGAGATGAAAAATCAAAGGTGACCATTGCCCTTTGTTCAAACTTCTTAACTGATCCTTTTATTGCTATACAAAATTAGTAGAAAAATAATAGACTAAAATTGTGAATATATTTCTGTATCTGTATAAGAGTTATAATTTTACTACTTAAAAATACTGTTCTTGAAGAGCTGGTTTAATCATACATATATTTAGGACCAAAGCAAATTAACATAAGATTATGAGCTAAAAATACAGGTTGCTCAGTTAAATATGAATTTCTGGTAAACAATGAATAATTTCTTTTAGGATTAAGTATGTCCCATGAGACATTTGGGTTACACCCCAAAGAAAAACCCAGACATAAAATCAAATACCTTAGAAATCGAAGATAATCTTCTAAAGAACAAAGTTTTTCATGGAGTGTTTCACTGAGCAATTTCAGTAAGTTCAAATTTTATAAATAATATATTTTGCATTATTAGATGAATATAGCAGAAATATAGAAGAGAAGATGAAATACAGAAGAAAAAAAAGTATTTCCAAAATAATTATTAGTTAATCTTCTTAACATTGATGAGATTACTGGAAACATAAATCAGATGATAAAGAATATGTCTTTAAAATCTGGAAGAAAGCACTACTAAAAAAAATCACAAAGCAACCAAAAATGGCTATAAACCACTTTACAATATCTGAAAACAAGTGACAAAATCTGACATTTATTGGCAATATCTTGACATGGCAGGAGCTAGAGTCAAGGCAGGTTTTCACATACAGTAGTCCCTCTTTATCTGTGGTTCTGCTTTTTGTGGTTTCGGTTACTTGTGGTCACTAGTGGTACAGAAGCAGATGATCCCTCCTCTGACATATCATCTTGAAGGTCAATTGTAGCCAAAGGATACATCACAATACCGACATCATTTGCCTCATTTCCTCTCATTATGCAGGCATTTTATTATCTCATATCATCACAAGAAGACGAGTGAGTACAGTACTACTTGTAAGATATTTTGAGAGAGACACCACCATATTCACCTAGTTTTTATTGTAGCATATTGTTATAATTGTTCTATTTTATCACTAGTTACTATTAATCTCTTTTTGCACCTTATTTATAAATTAAACTTTATCTTTGGTAGGTATGTATAGGAAAAAACATACATAGCTTGGTCCTATCTGCTGCTTCAGGCACCTGCTGAGGTCCTGGGACGTATCCCCTATGGATAAAGAGGGGAGGACTGCTGTATTTTAATTGACTTACAACAAATCAGCTCTTATAGTTTTTAGCTCTTTGTGGTCCCTCTTGACTTCCTAACATCCATATTACTAAAATGAAAGATTTGGGCACTCTTAACTTGTTCCTAGGAAAAAACAATCACTTAATAGCTCATGAACTCTATTTCCAGTTCGGTGGTGTAACTCTGGATAAGTGATTCATGTGTCATTGGCTCACTCTATTCCTTTGCAAAATAACTGGGATTCAGTTTATTCTGTACTCCTTAAAATGAAGTTTAAAAGTCTATGGGGGTAAGAGAGAACGTTTTTCAGGGTGTCCAAAATGCAATAGAACAAAAATGGACCACCTTGTTGAAATAAAGAATAAATAAATGGCAGTCAGTTGCCTACATCCCTGGTATGCCAATTTACAGGGAAGTTGAAGTATTATAGGAAATATGGAATAAGATAGTGTTATTCAGGAAAAGAATGTTAACAGAATACCAAAGGGCATGTTTGTGTAAGAGATAGTAGCTAAATTGTCTTCTAGTGTGGATAATGTCCATTTGTTGATCAGACAGAGATTTGTTTTGCCAGATGGAGAAGTTAAACTTTGGATTCAGAGTTAATGCTCTGGACACAAGAAAGTAACCCTTGCTCTATATGCTATGACTACAGTCCCTGACTACAGTCCCTCCTTCTCTACTTTTGCCCCAAGCAAAACTCAGCTTCTCTAGGTATGTGCTAACGTGATTATTAGATGTTGATTTTAAGGAGTACAAAATTATTAATGAGCTCAGTGTAACAAATTGTTTAGTTTCTATATCTTTCATCTGTCTTGTAGCCTTAATAGATGTATACAATAAAATGCAAAATAGGTATAATTTTTTAAGATAAAGTATGTGCATTAGATTTCTCCCAGAGCTGTTTTAGGCTCTGCCTTCTGGAACTCAGGATACTAATTTATTCTTCTTTGCCCTTGGAGGCACTCAATAAAGAACTTGGCAGAACTAAGTTCTCTTCCAGCTGGATGACTATATTTCTTACTCGCTTTGCTAATTTACAGAATCACAGTATGCTAAGCTTGTGGGAGAAAACTTGAAATTAGAAGTAATACGTGTAGAGTGAGAAATAATATGTTTAAGGAGTTTAATGCCCATGTACCATGGCAGTATTCATAGAATTCATTGCCAATATTTAGGTATAAATAGGTATAAAGTCAATATATACATGTATCTTAACAAATATAACTCATAAATATGCAAATATATGAGGAATTTAAGGATATGTTAGTAAATCCTGAATTTGAAGTATTTGCCATCATATAAGCTTTCTCTCCCGAGAATGTCTCTCAGAGGAGGTATCTGAGAATTATAAAAATAAAGTCTTGTCTGTGGATTTAGAAAAGTTTGAATATAGATATACTTCTCTCATCAGTGGTTTACCATCTGAACTTCAGTGTAAACGAGCTGTCAAATGTAGGGTTTTTGTACCAGCTAACTAGGTTTTGCTGGTAAATCACAATTATCTTTAGCACCCTTTTTCTAAGCATGCAGACACAATTTACAATTTGCACTAGAATGTTCTTATAGACACAGTACAAGGATTCTTTGTTATAACTTCGATGGTCAATTAACTGGGAAATGACTTACTTTGGAGTCCTCACCAGTGATTATTCTAATAGGGTCAAGGTGTAGAGGTAAGGTAATGGTAGTTCTATAGTTAAAGTTTAGGATGTCCTCCATTGGAAGACTGTCCTCACCTTTCTAAATGGCCAGTCTGTGCTCACTATATGGCACAGATAAGATTTGTTAAGACTCTGAAATTATAAGCAAAATGCCATGTGAAAGCCCATTTTTATGGAATCTTGGAATTAATTCTCAAATAATTTTTTTTAATGTTAGAGTTCTCAAGAACCCTTTAAAAAAAAGGAATTACTTCAAGATTTGGTTCTTCTAATTCAAGGAAGCCCCGAGAGTGATGAAAAATTAGAAATATAAACCAAACTACTTGAGAACCTCCCGTGCTAGCAATAGCTCACTGCAATGATTAAACATTTCAGTGACAGCCCCTCCTGTTAGATCACATCAGCATAACGCTAAAAACCTAATTGTTTCCAGTCATCCAACCATGTTTGTTAAATGGGTCAGTTGATAAAATATTGTTTTTCATTAGTGTAATAGAGATTCTCATTGTTTTATAAGACTGACACTAGTCTTCATATTTATTCATTTGCTCATGCTTTATTGAACAAAGCATGATGCTAGGCTCTATGTATATGCTGATCAAGACAGAGTCACCTCTCTTGCTCAGCCTATTGCTAAGGAAATGATGATTCAACAGTAATGACTGTCAACTACAATAAATGCCACAAGGGAAACATCATGTAGGTATTTTTTTCCAAATATTTTGCTGGATCAGTTAACGGTGTCTAGGAATGAGGAAGGCTACAGGAGAGAAATGATGTATCAATTGATGCCGGGAGGGAGTTGGACCAAGGGAAGGGCCAGAAGAGGAAAAGAATATTCCAGATGGGGGAAAGAGGAGTGTGTTCATATCTATTATTTGACAAATTTATGTTTATCCCATTTTTATTTTGTACTCAGTAAAAATAGGAGAGGTTTATTTTTCTAATAATAATGAACCGACAAATATCATGCTTGTGTAATGTCTTTCAGCAATTCCCAGACAGGATCTAGGAGAATGAGATCAGAAGAGAGGCACTTAATAACTAGAAGAAAGCAATATATTAATCTTTATATCTATCTATCTATCTATCTATCATCTATCTATCTATCTATCATCTATCTACCTATCATCCATGTACCTTTCTATCATCTATCTTGTCTATCTATCATCTAATCTGTTGAGAGACAGAGAGGGGAGTTAAGCCTTAAAGTATTTACTAATTTACAAATCAGTGAATTTGATTCTATCTTGAGGAAAGATATGTAAAGCTAATAAACATCAATCATGGAAGATAAAATAAAAAAACAACAAAGTGAAAGGAATTGGTCTCTTAGGCATAAATTTGCATTAGGGTGAATCATAAGAAAGAGATCTATGACATTTTGAACAGAAAATTTTGAAAAATGACACGTCTGGAGGAGAAGAAAAGACCTGTTTTATAAGACCATTGACTTTGGGTAATTGTCGTTGAATAAAGTGTTTTTGTTTTTATTTGTCTATTACTTTTAAACAGAGACCCAATTATAACATTAAAAGATGTACCAAAATAACACCTGAAATATGAAGATTTTATGCATTTGGTTTATAAGACACAACAATCATGGAATATTGAGGTACATTTTTCATTTTGATATATAATGAATAGAAAAGGGGGATTAATAAATATCACTTAAAGTCTTCACAAATTTTATTCATATGTTCTCTGATTCTTTTTCTTCCTTCTGATTAGGGAATAACAAAGGCTAAATGTTAAATATTTCTTTTCATCTTTGAGGCTTTTAAACCAAACATATTACTCTGGTTTAGTTCATGTACGCAGTTTTGGTAAAGAAAACCAAGAGCTACTTTGCCCCTACTTTGCAACTTACACATTCATTAGAAGAAATTGTTGAAATAGAAATGAACTGTATGAATCCTTTTATTATTACCACTGTTTTCTTTAATTTAAAGAGTACAGTAATGTGTTTGTTGGCCTTTGTAGATATATTTACCTGGAATGCAAATGTGTAATCTGAAAAATTTTTATTCTAGAACAATACAATGTGGATAAACAGAAAGTAGCTTTGGTGAGTGGTATATCTTGGGAACAATGAATCAAGGAATCCAGGGAATGAGAAGGCTCTTTGGTTCTCATCTGGTCCAGCTTCTTAATGCTGAACAGTCACATGCCCCAAACACCTAAAGCAGGTGACTGTGTATTTGTTTTGTATAATATGGAGCCATCACACCAAGTGAATGTTCCCATGACTCTTGGGAATATGGAGTTTTACATCTTCATCAGGAATCCTGTCACTGGAGAGATCAATTTTGTTTGTAGTCCAATCTTCAGACAGCATCTCTACATCATATAAAATATAAAGGGATAGCAGAACTATCTTTTAACTCCTTAGATCCTTAGTGCCTGGCACATGTTAACCACACAACACATTTTTAATGGTGACAGGACATACGTATTTATTTAAATAATCGCTGATGATGTTATAAGTGTATGGAAATAGTGAGGGAATTATCCCTGTTTCTTTCTGTGGCTCATAGATGAACTAATTTTATCTAGCTGACAAGTTCTTAGGTGAATCAAGGGAAACAGCCATACCTCTTTCCGGCATTAGTTTCTTCATGAATTTTTTAGAGTTCTGTTTTGTTTTCATTTCAATGACTGTGTAAAGGATGAGAATCCAACCTGAGAAAACCAAGAGTGCCGAGCAGTGCAGGCTTGGGATGCCTGCCTTCAGCCATTTATCAGTTACAAATGGCATCTTCTGTGCCTGTTACTCTCTTGTCAGCTGGTGAGCTCCTTTGTAAAGAAAGGGAAGAATCGACGATTCAGTGAAATTACAGAACATGGAAAAGGTCAAAGTTATACAGTTTAGTGTTATCTTTCAGGGGACATATGAGGCCATAAAATTCTAACACCTAATTCCCGTGACAAAGCTTGTAAAAAGAAGAAAAAAATAGTGCGTCGTAAATCCAGCCCTCTGCCACTGACTGCAGTAGAAGAGAACCTGAAACAATTTAATCTGTTTTAGTTACAAGGTTAAGAATGTAATCTTATGACAAACAGTTCTATAATCAGGACTAAGCTTCAGTGTCCTTCAGATAAAAGAGCTTGTGATAGAAAATTATAGTGGAGCTTTCTCAAGCAACATTTATTCCACTCTATTTATTTCTTTTAAAGATTTGGTTGGGGCTATAACGTAGGGGAGGGCACAGGGAAGGCAGTATAACACAGAGAAGACAAGTAGTGACTCTATAGCATCTCACTACGCTGATGGACAGTGACTGTAATGGGGTATGTGGGGGGGACTTGATAATGGGGGGAATCTAATGTTGCTCATGTAATTGTATATTAATGATACCAAAATAAAAATATAATTAATTAAAAAAATGGAAATAAAAGATTTGGTTGGGGTTTGAAATAATGTCTAAGAAGTAATACACTTAAATTGAGATAACTTAAAATTTCTAATTATATGAAAGGATATTGCAGATATAATAACTACCAATTTATATATATCCACCACTTTATGATAGAACTATCAATCTGATAATAATTGTTCATTATTCAAGTTCATTCGATATCCACTGAGAGAGAATGGATCAACTTATGCAGACGTAAGTTTGAGTTATCTTTATGGTTAAATCAGGGTTTCCTGAATCATTTAGCTCTTGTAGATTTGTGGTTTTGTTTTTATATTTTTGCTTCTGGCCTGAAAAGATTTCCAGTAAAAATTCCAGAAAAGTCATTCATATTTCAAAATTTTGAAATCCCTTTAAGTTATGTCCTTGTAATTGTTAGACTACTTACATCTCAAAAAGGGACTCTCATTGTAATTTCATCCATTTTTATGACTTTATTTGCCTTTTAAGAAACTCCAAATCTGTATCTTCAACTCATATATTTGTTTACTTCCACACTTAAAAGAAACAAACAGAACTTCTAGGACAGTTTCCTCATCATCTTCTACCTGCATAATCTACTCTTCATGTGCCCCTGTCAGTGAAGAGCTCTGCCTTGTGCCAGGAGGGAAACTTGGAGCTGTTCTTGCTGTATTTCTCCTCCTAACTGCCCATACCCGGTTGATCACTCTGCTCTGTCACGCATTCCTCCTACACATTTGTTAATCACTGTACTACTTTCCATCAACATCACCTCTGCCATACTTTCACCTGCCATTATCTCCTGCAGAAACTACTGCAACTACCTCTTAATAGATCTTCCTCTTATGCAATCCAGGTTCCTTGCTGAAATGGAGAGTTACTTGCTCAAATCTCAACCATCTCAGCTTATCAACATTTGCTCTCTCTCTCTCCCCCCCCCAAATCTATGTTTCAACCTCACATAATTGTTTTTGTTTGTTTTTCCCAGAAATAAGCCTCTGTCTTACCCGTAGGAACAGCTAGGCATACAGCTGGTCCTTATACTTAGAATCTTTTCTGCCTGCCCTTTGTAATCCTTTGATAATTATACCTACTGATTGTTTTTTCTCCATGCCTTTTGCCCCTACTACAACACTTGTCTGAGTTATGTAGTATAACCCCTTAGGGGTCAGAGATCATGTCCATCTACTTAATTATAACATACTCAATGACTAACACACAGTATAAAATACATTCTTTAACACTTAGTAGGTGCTAAATATTAGAATGAATAAATAAGCAGGTGAATGAAAAATGGTTACATTCAAAATGGCATTTGATGTTACTATAGTATGAAATGGTTGTGTCTTTAGCTTTCAGACACAGTCTCTTTTGAACTGAATGTCTAAGGATATGAGTCTTCACTTCCTTAATCCTGTGTTTTGTTTCCTCTTTTTTATTTTTTGTTTTTTGTGTGGTTTTTTGCTTTATGCTTTTGAGAAAAAATTGGAAATCAGTTTGTCATTTCTTCTGTATAGCTACTGTTAAATATTTCTCCACAAAAAAACAAGGCCAGCTTTAAATAATGGCAACCTCACTTTTTTCCTCACTAACTCTGTGCAAACCTATACACTATTTTTAAATCAGTAGACTATTTCTACAGCAGTGGGTGGCTTACAGAAAAATTGACCAGAAACTATTCAGAATTTTTTCCCATTTACCTCCTCTGCCTCCTCAGTTTCCTCTCTTAAGAGCATGTTGCATTAGTGTGGTACATTTGTTGTAATAGATAAACTGATATTGATATTATTAGTCAAATTCAGTGGGTTACATTAGGGTTCTTTGTGCTGTACAGTTCTGTGGGTTTTGACAAGTGTGTAATGTCATGTATCCACCATTATGTACTCACACAGAATGGTTTCACTGTCCTAAAAATCCCCTCTCCTCCATTTGCACATTCCTCCCTCCCTTTCCCTGAGCCCCTAGCAACCTTTTACTGTTTCTATAGTTTTACCTTTTAACAATTCTCGTATAATTGGAATAATACAGTACATAGCCTTTTCAGATTTGTTTCTTTTCCTTAGCCATATGCAGTTAAGGCTCCTTATGTCTTTTCAAGCTTTGATAGCTTATTACTTTTAGTGGTTGAATAGTATTCCATTGTACAGATGTAGATCAGCTTGTTTATTCATTCAGATATTGAAGGATATCTTGGTTGCTTCCAGAGTTTGACAGTTATGAATAATGCTGCTGTAAACTGGGTGCAGGTTTTTGTGTGGACCTAAGTTTTCAACACAATTAAGTAAATATCAAAGAGCATGATTGCTGGCCCTTATGGTAAGAGTATATTTAACTTTACAGGAAACTACCAAACTATCTTAAAAGTGTCTCTGTCATTTTGCATTCCCACCAGCCATGAAAGAGGGTCCTTGTTGCTTGACATCCTCAGTGTTTAGTGTTGCCAGTGTTTTGAATTTTAGCCACTCCAGTAGGTATATAACAGTATCCATTTTTTAAAGAATTTTCAATTCCTTAATGACATATGGTTTTAAGCATCTTTTCACATGCTTATTTGCCATCTTTATATCTTCTTTGGTGAAATGCCTATTCAGATCTTTTGCTCATTTTCTAATCAAATTGTTTTCTCTTTCTTCTTTTAAGTGTTTTTTTGCATATTTTGAACTCAAGTCCTTCATTGAATGCATGTTTTACAAAGGTTTTCTACCAGTGTTTGGCTTGTATTATCATCCTCTTAAAAGTGTCTTTCACAGAGCAGAAGTTTTTAATTATAACGAAGTCTAACATTAATTTTGTCTTTCATGGATCATACCTTTGGTGGTGTATCTAAAATGTCATCACCAAACCCAAAGTCTCCTATGCTATCTTCTAGGAGCTTTATAGTTTTGTATTTTACATTTAGTCTTATGATACATTTTGATGTATTTTTTGGAGAAGTTGTCTAGATTCATTTTTTTCTCATGTGGCTATGTAGTCGTTTCAACACCTTTTGTTCAGAAAATATCCTTTCTCCATGAATTGCCTATTTTTCCTTTGCTAAAGATCAGTTGATTATATTGTTGTGAGTCTATTTCTGGCTCTCTACTCCATGCATAGATATACTTGTTCATTCTTTCACCAGCACCACACTGTGCTGCTTACCATAGCTTTACAGTAAGTCTTGAAGTCAGGTAGTGTCAGTCCTCCAACTATTTTCTTGTAATACTGTGTTGGCTATTCTGGGTCTTCCAGCTTTCCATGTCAACTTTAGAGTCAGTTTGTGGATATCCACAAAGTAATATTCTTGGGTTTTGACTTGAATTATGCTGAATCTATAGAGTTGAGATGAACTGACATTTTTACAAGGATTTGGTATATCTTGAATTCAATCCCTTGATAGATTTATGCCCTGTGTTCCCTTTGAGGAACAGAGTCATCTATGAAGGAATCATAGTATCTATTCAGGAAGGATTTCTAAAAATGCTTTAATGGACTTTAATGTTTAGAACAGTTTTAGATTTATAGGGAAATTAAGAGATAGTACAGGGAGTTTTTACATAGGGAAATATGGTAAAAAATTTTAATATAATGGTAAAAGGAATATGCAATTTGCTAAGTACATATAATTATATGAGATAATTGCTCTCTACTTGATTCAACAGTTTTAAAGTACTTGTTGACCTTTCAAATTATATTTATGATACCAATTATACTTAACTGGAAACTTCATATCCTTCCCCTATAAATTTCTTTAATTAGCTCCTTTACCCATCTTAAGTGTTTTTATAAAATTAAAGGCACATCTAACTAGATTGTATACAAAGACTTTCAATACTGGTTTGTGGAGCATATACTAACAGAGACTAAAAGATCAAATGGAAACATTCTCTTTTAAGCAGGAATCTTTATAGTCAAATGTTCTTTAGAAAGAAGTCTATAAAGCATCCTAGATATAAAAGTAAATTCCTCTTTCAATAAATTCCTATCTAGCTTTCCTCTCAAAATATTGCTTCCACTGGAAGTGAATCAAATTAAAATCATCTTTAATAAGAGTTCTTTCAAAGTATTATATTACACTGAAATGAGTGGCAAATAGGGGAAAAATACATATTTAATAGTGGTCATTCTTTATGATTAAACTTTCTGTGTATAAAAAATACTTCCAAGTTTCCTTTATCTTATGAAGTTTGCTGTGTATTTAAATGATATGCAAAAGTACATACTTTAATTCTTTGCAGATATGACTTGCTTTAAAACAAATCTTTTTCCTATAATTTCCTACTGTAGGATCTCATACTGTCATGTCATAGATCAGTATGACAAGAAAATAACCTTGAATAACTAACTGATTTTCGCTCACATTGTATGTGACTTTGAGACTCTTGGTTCTTGATTGGACATCTCTTCACCAGCACCAACCCAGGTGTCAGCCTTGTGAACCGAAGTACTGTACCTCAGGGGAGGGATGTGAAGGGCACCCTCTCCAAAAACAAACACACAAAAAAGATACTTTCAATGTTTTTAAGTTTCCAAAGCGAAGGGAATGTAAAGATTCAGAACAGAGATAATAGATTTGGAAGTGGGGGCATGTGGACAGATGAACAGTTCCCAGTTCTTCTGAGGTTAGAAAAGGAACAAAGATGTCTTGAGGGGCAGGCCGGTCTGGGAGGGACCATGCAAACAGGAAACAATGAGTTAGGGGTCCCTTTTTCTTGGGCTGATTTCCCGAAGGAAAGCAAACTCATTCAAAGAAAGATCCAGATAGTGTGGCTGTTTCCTAGCCCTGCTGGAACCTGGGGAGAGCGCAAAGAACTGGGGGACTGAGCCTTAGAAAGGACCCCTCTGCCGCCTGATGTCCAGTTGACTTATTTATACTGAGGATAAATCACGTGCTCCTGGGACTGACAAGGGAGGAGGGCAGGAACAATAGATTCTAAAGGGACTCTACATGGGAACTCAATGGGTATCTTTATGAACTTTTTGACGTAGACTAGATAATATACGTGAAGTTACCAGTATAGACAGATGTTTCTGAAAACCCTTCATTTCCTTTCCCTTTATTCCCTGATGGCATGGTATACTGTAAGCTCCATTTGGATCTTATTTACAAACATAGGGAATTATGAGAATGCAAAATTGACAGAATTTTTTATTTATTTTACTCTGGCAAAATAAGAGAGTTATAAAAATATAAAATAGTTATCAGAAATAAATGGAATGCAATGATTATATATAAAAACACTTACCTTCCAAACACACCTAATCACTAGATTGAATTCTAATCGACTGTTGGGCATGATACTGTTTTTGACATGTGGTGTTTCCCTCTTCTCAGATGCACCATGGCCTGATTACCTTATTCCCTGTACAACTTCCCCTTTCTTTAACTTTACGCTGCCTGACTACCCTATTCTGGAACAAATCCATTGGGCATGCTCCTTACATTTTTGTTTGGATCTATAGAAATCAACCAACCATATGAAAAACTCAGTGAAACCAAGAGCCAAAGTGAACTCAGGACCTGTTCTTTCATTTATGGTGTCAGTGAGTGCTTTCAGAAACACACATAAACATGCAAACACATGTGGTTAAACCCTTAAATATGGAATGCATTTAACGGACAGGGATTTTGGAGATGATTAGAAATATAAATGTAACTGTATTCCTTTTATACATGCCTTCCTCACCCAGGTCGGCATACCGTTGCCTTATCGGGCCTGTGCTTCCTCTTAGACCTAAACAGTGTGACTCAGTCTTCTCTGGGCTCCAGCACATTAGCCTTTTATCTCTCATCTCAAACATGCAAATTAGTTTCTGCCTTACAAACTTTGTACAAATGTTCTTCCTGCCTCTAATGTTGCTCCCGATGATCTTCAAATAGATGTAGCCTGCCTATCATTCAAATCTGAGCTGCTATGACAATTCCTTAGAGATACTTTATTATTTGTGATAGTTCTTGTAGCAATTCTCTGCATGATCCTTGTAATCCTACTTCCATCTGAAACATAATCTCTTTACTCTGATCAATTAATTTTCATAGCCCTTACACGCTTTTAAATTTTAATTATAATTATATGTTATATAATTATTACTAGAACACAAGCTCCACAAGACAGAGAATTTTATCTGCTTTGTTCAATATTCTATCCCAAAGAGGGACTCAATAAATATGTTTTGAATTTTAATGAACTACCTGTTCTTTTTTGTTATTATTAATCTATTTATTAGTTTATTATACTCATCTTACCATTAGAATTTAAGATCTATAAGGCGATCTATACCTCCCTCCATAAATTTTAGGCCATGGGACTTTGTCTTCTTTACCATGTAGGCCCAGTGTTTGTTTCACATTTAATAGACACAGGAAATTTTCTATAAGTATCTGTGGAATGAAGCATTTCATTTTGATTGTAGTGAGCAATTTTTTTCAGTTCAAGTTCAGAATTTACATATTTCTTGCTTTAAGAAAACTGCAATCCATAAATACAATTATCTGAGAGATTAAAGTTCTTTTTGTTAGCTGCTTCTCAAACTTGCCTTTAGACTGTAATAAGAGATTTAAAAAATGGTAACACTTAGGGCTGTCAAAGATGTATGGAAATGGCTACTGCCATATATGATAGAGAATGTAGCTTGGCACAATCTTTAAGGGCATTTTAAATTGTGTATATGAACTTACGATACACATAATATGGTGGGTATTTCAGTACCAAAATAATTTTACATCTTTCAGTAATAGAGACAGTTTTAGTCAATACCTAAAGGTTGTCTCTCAAAACGAGTATTCCTAGCAGCCTAGAGTATTCCTATCTCAGGATATTCACTGGTCTAAAATCACAACAAGGGAGAAGATAGAAGAAAACAAACAGAGAAAAAATGTATAATTAGTGGGTTTATGGTCTCAAATAGTCAAGTAGAATATATTTACTAACAAATCACAGCCTATGTAATAATCTCCTAGTACAAGTGTACTGAATTATCAAAATCAAAAGCTAAACTACATGGATTTTAAGAAAACTTTTTAAAACTACTCTTACATGAGTGCTTAGAGAAGGGATGGCAATTAAATTGTGTATTTCACTTACCTGTATAATTCAATTATGTGGAAAAACAATTTACTGATGATCCTACTTAATTATTGTATTACTGCAATAATCATGCTGGACTTTTATACCCTTTCTTGAAACAGGTGATAAAAATGATCACCCTTTTTACCCCATGAGTATTACCAAAATTACCAAAATTCTTCTAGCATTTTAATAATTGACTTGTCATCTGTTTTTAATTGAAATAATAATGCTAAAAAAGTAAACATACCTCACATTGATTCACTCCATTTCTGTTTTGTAGTACTTTAAGAAGTGCATCTTTATAATGTACCATTGAAAACTATTCCTGCTGCTTTAAGCAATAGACAGCCAGAAAATCAACAATGAAGCCAACTTCATGTTGAAGAAAGGTACTGTTTGCCCTTGGAGGAGCTGTGTAGGCCTGTCCTAAGATGACAGCCATCAGGACGAAACTATACGGAATCCAAAATGATGGTCTCTCTCACCTCAAGGCAATTCTTCATTTATTTCTTCACATCACAAACTCTCAAAGTCCTGTACGACTGAGGAAAATGTACAAGTGAGGCAAATGACTCTCATTTGTATTTCTTGAGCACTCACTGTGTAGGCACCACTCTAGTAAAGATAGCGTAACACTATTAGGAATTGGAGCATAAATTTGTGTTATTAAAGAAAGATAATTTCTCTATGCCTTACCTTCTGGGAAAATACGAATGCCACATCACATTTTTCTAAATTTTCTAAATCTACTCACCATAAGTTTCATTGATAAAACATTTAGCATCCAATCTATCAATCAACCTGTTGTCTGTATGCATTACATATATACATTTTTATGTGTATGCACGTGTATCTATATATATTTCTATAGACAGATAGATGGGTAGACATATACATTAAGCTCTAACTATATCTAGATGAAGTTATTTAACATGTGGTCTATTGGTTCCACTTATAAAACAGCCCTGCCCACCACAAATCTCTAGGCTTTCTAAAGTGTTTCGTGGGTAACAGTAGGAGCAGGAGTGGGGAATGGGGCCATGTAATGTGTCTTGCCTAACCCAAAGCCACTTTCTGTGGCTCTGCCAAGCCCTCCTACTCCGTGTTGGGGTTATTGACTTATCTTGTCTTCCTTTTCTCATGCTAGAGGTCCGCCCACACAGGGAGGCCCTGTCTCAGAGGCTCTCCTTGAGAAATGGATTGTTTTACCTCACAGCTCTGTCCTTCTCTGGGTAGGTATGCAAACTAGGGTCTAAGACAAGTGCATACATAAAACAAATTCACATTACTCTCAGGACAAAGGAAGTCCTTTGGATATCTAGACTTTTTAGCTGAGTTTATTTTGTACAAATTCATGTTTTGCTATAGGAATTCTTTTTTCTCTCAGGCATTTTCTTTTTCCTTCCTGCAAACTAGCTTATTTCAGGGTTCCTCTAAAGTTCTGGTGCCTTACCTCTGATTTGATAACTTAAATCTGTTCTCCACAGTTGAGCGCTCCACAAATAGCAAAGTTTTAATCAACGTTTAAATATGTATTTGATTATATTATTTATAATACAAAGATGATTTTTCTTTGAGAAGACTGTTGATTGTATCTTCCATAATTAAATGTTCGTTTTTTGTGAGTTTCCAAAAGATTATTTTATTTTAAATTATGTGCAATTATCTGTGGGAATATATGTCTTTTTGCACTTATAATCTATTGGTGATATTAATACTAGGAATTCTTTTAATTTTTACTTTCTAACTTAAATACTCTAAATGTTTTCAGTTTCAGTTGATTATTGTGTTAGAATTATATCATGTTGACACCATCTAGTAAGTAGTAGAAAATGGCATTCAAACCTGGTCTCTGTGATTTTATAACTGTAACTGTTTCCTTGACTGCATGGCATCCTCTGTGATAGCACCGGCTTCAGGAGCAGTGTTTGTACCCTTACACTGTGGTTTCATCTGAGACAGGAACTTTTTCTAGTATAGCTAACATTTACCTAGAGCTAACTGGGTGCCAGACAGTGAGTTAAAAGCAATCACCGTGCATTAGCATTCAGGATAAATATAACATTACCTTCCAAGTGTACGCATGTTAACCAAGCTTACACTACTTCTGAGTGATTGAGCAAGGATTTGAATTAAGGCAGTTTAATTCTAGACCTTTCACTCTTGCCTACTCTGCTATTCTGAAGTGCATATTGTAAGTTCTACAGCAGGTGATACTTAACACATATACCTCCATACAGGCTAACTGGATTTTATTTTTTAAGTAGGTTTTATTGCAGATTGAAGCCAGTGAAAATGTAGTGGTTTAAAAAGTGTAACCATAGTTTTTAGCAAATATTAAGGATTAGAACTCAAGTGTCTTCATATTTACATCATTTTGTTCCAGATATCAAAAACTTTCTCCAGCTTTAATTCATAAAGTACTTTTTACCTCAAACCTGTCAAGGGATCTTGACATCACTATCAAGTAGGTCCTATTAATGGTCTGTTAAGGCTTCTTTAGGTATGGGAGACCTGGAATGGGTTATTTGAAACTGGGGCTTGAAACTGAAATCTTCAATACCCTGGACATTTAATAAGCACCAAAGCAGCTTACATTGACCTATTTTAATATTCTGTCTAGATCTTCATAAAATGAGAATGTTTTTCATTTTGACAAAGACAGCCACATGGGATTGAGAATATGTTACTTAAAAACACGCATACCATATGACTTGATAGTATTTTTAATTATTCATGATATTTCAATGAAATAATTGCCAAGCACTTGAGTAGCAAACTAAATGGGAAGGTCAAAGTTCCATCTAAATCAAGATTTCCCACCTCTGAGACTATGGACATTTGGGGTTGAATAATTTTGTTATGTAGGCCTATCCCATATGTTGTAGAATGGTTAGTGAATTCTTGGCTCTCTTCACTGGGTGCCTGTTGCTTCCTCTCTGCTTTGTGGCAATCAGAAACATCTCCTGACATTACCAAATATTCCTGTGGATGCAAAATCACCTCTGGTCAAGAACCATTGATCTAAATATTTACATCTATGCAATCATTCAGCAAATTATCTAAGCTAAAATTATCTCACTTAAAAAAAAAAAGGTCACAGGTTCATGAGAAATTCTCCCTGAAAATATTAGCCCTGAAGGTACAGTTAATATTTTACTTAAAATAATTGACTTTATGTAAGATATATTGTTTATTAAAAACATGTAAAAATACACAAAATGTTATAACAAAATTGATAAAAACATAATTTTTATTTGCATGCATTGGTAGAATCTTTCTATCAAATACAAATCAAAGATTTATGTGTTTATTACTTATCTATTTAATATATATTTTCTTTAAGTAATTCAGATTTCAATGTTGCTTCAGTTTCTAAACTAAGATTATATAGTGTTTAGAGCATATAGTTCTAGTAGAGACATATCTGTTTTAAGGAAGATATAAGTCAAAGGTCTCATTAATTTACTTAAATCTCAGAGAAAGATAAGTTATCTTAGGGAAGTCTTTATACCTAGTTGAATGGATTTAAATGCAAACTATATAATGTCCCATACGTAAGTTGAACTTTCATCCCAAATGACTGACTTGATAAATATTCACTGGAAATTTGGCCATGTATATTTCAGTATCCTTTTCTCTACTAATATTCTCCCCTTTGTGATTGACATAAATGATACATTAACAGCCCCAAGGCTCTAGTCGATTAGACTTTCTAGTAAAAGACACTTCATTTATCTTTATGATCATCTGTCCTTTTATAATCCAGTCGCTCTTAACTGAATCTTGTCCTGACCCCCTCCTTAAATGACAAACTCCATTTTCCAATGTCATTTCATGTCCTGCCCTCACTATTTATGACCCCAGATGGGCACTCTCACTCTTTATAAGGCTGGTGTGAAATCTTTCATATAATGGATGTACTAAATTACAGCTCAGTATTTTAATAAGCAAGTAGGGCAGAATGTTTGTGAGCTTTAAAAAATAATCTCAGAAATGGAGGTTGCTCTGTCACTGCTGCACATTAATGCTTAAGCTGTTGACACTTTAAAAAAATTTATACTGAGGTACATACAGTAAAATGCACAAATCTTAGTGTGCAGCTTGATGAATTTTGACATGTATATACACACAAGCTGTTGATAACTTTAGTCAAGTGAATGCCTGCACAAGTTTTGACAAGAGGTCCTTAATAAGTGCTAAGTAAATAGGGGATCTGCTCTTGTTTACTTCTGAGTTTGTTTTCCAAACCAGTGGATAATGATTAGCCTTCAAAAGCTGAGAAAACCATATATCTACATACAGAAAAGTCAACACATTCTTGTCATTTATCAGTCAACAGTATTTTTTAAACTTCCTTTTCTCCTTTATGATATTAAAAATCATTAGTTTCTTAATTCAGTGATCATTAGCTTTCTCATATACACTATAGGGCATACCCTACTGTGTCTAACATAATACTGTGAAAAGATTAGTCATCAGTGTTTATTATATAACTGAATGTAACAGATAGAAACATTCAAGAAATCATACCTTTATGGATATATAGGTTTTAAAATTGTGCTAGCTTATCAACCACAGGTCATAGCTTACAAATAAGAGAAAGAAGAGAGGCTTTCAGATCCTACTGTTCTCTATCAAATTAATGTTTAGCCTTTAAAGGATTGCTGCACACATTGCTGTGTCTTGAAATTCATAAGATTCTTTCTGCTCTTGGAAAAAAAGTACATAATATATTCTATTATAAATTGTTATTCATAACTGTTGAACTGTTTCGGCACTCTGAAGCAAAAAGCATAGTATTTTATCTTGACATTGATGGAGTGGTTTCTCTATTTCATTGATCAAACTTAATGTGACATTTTGCAACCTTAGTACAGATTTAAGAGAGTATTTTGATAGTTTTATAATTTTTTGACTGTAAATATTATTAATACAGAAGATTTCACAATTCATCCAGGAAATCATATTAAAACCTTTAATTATTTAATAAGTCATATTACATAATAAGTTGATCCCTTAACAGAGAAAAAAATGTGAAGGGCAGCCAGTATTAACTCCAGAAGCACTTATCAGGCCAAATATGCAAAGTGTCTCTGCATGTGTATTATTATAGTTGATAAGGAAATTAGGATAATTTAAGAGGAAAAATGATATACATTTAATGTAAGCTTATCTTCAACACAGGAAATAGCAAAAACTAAATTCCTTGCAAATCTATGGCTGCATTAAATGATAACTTAGACATGCACACATAGAATAAAAGTGAAGTAACACCCTGAGACTACATTTCATCAGACTTTGTCAACAAGGAGCATAAAATTGAGTCAAATTAGCTCAGACTGAAATGAAAGAGACAAAAACAATGCCACCATTCTTTATGTTTGCAGTTGATGAGGCCTGAAGAGTCGTGTTGGCATGTGCGTTATCATACTGCATGCAGCAGACGCTGAAAACAATTCTGGCTCATGCCTCTCGGTCCACCGATGTCATTACATTTGGAAATTGTGTGTGTGGAAATTGTAGCCAGTAATACTAACCTCCTTGCATCAACTTTAGGGTACAAAACAATTAAAAGCTCAAGCTTTATTATATACATTTTCACCACTTACTAATAAAAGGTTTTGTTTTAAAATATTTTATTTTTTCCACTTATAAAAAGAAGAAGACACTAATTTAACCTGGAATCACAATGACATTTGGCCATTAGGCTGATATAGAATTGAAGGGGGTGAGGGGTGAGGAAAATCATTCCCTGATCTAAGGGACTATCTCCTCATTCATGATAAACTCAATTAAAAATGCTTTTCCTTACCATAATGTAGACATATGCTATGTATACATACAAATGCTATGCTTACCATCATTAGTTGTCTTGCAAAAGACTATATGCTCAGGTTTGCAAAGAAGGTTGCCCACGATATCAACGTAGTGTAGTGTGTTAAGGATATGGGCACTGGAGTCAGGCAGACCTGGATATAATCTCGGCACCACCTCTGTTTAATGTTACACTTCAAGAAAGTTTCTTAACTTTTCTCAGCTTCAGTTTTTCTTCATCATTAAAGTAAGGATCATTCATTCTACTTCCTGGTGTGTTGTAAGAATCAAATGAGACTCTTTATATAAAGCCCTCAGGACATTTCAGTAAATGATGATGATTATTAATATATTTCCACTATGATTATTATTAGATAGTGTAGGACAATATGATATCCTTTTAAAATTTGATAAAAATTTTTGATGCTATCCTCTTATCCCACCAATTAACACAGAGATGTTCCAACTTTTAGGGAGCATTTAGATAGCTGAACCCCACTTGATATTTGAAATTATGTCCATGAGATTCTCTATTATTCAGGATCAATTTTTTAGAAGTGTAATGATTAGGTCAAATAGGTTGGTCCCATAGTAACTGTTTACCTTTCAATTATTTTAACATCTTTGACAAGATCAGCCTATTAATCATTGACATTTAGGCAGGGAGATGAAAAATGACATTTAATGTTGTTCTACTCTGAATTAATTATTAGTGAATTTTTCAGGGGGAACTACTTTAATTTTAGCAGATTGTGATAAGGATCCTATATAATACAATGCTTACAATCCTACCACATTGTTCATTTGAGGGCATTTAATGCTCATTCTGGCTATGCAACCTTTAAAATCATTAATATCATACTTCTCAACATGAATGAAGGCAAAATCGTTTTGAATTCTCCATTTGTGCAAAATATTTGAGAGAGTGGTGAATTTACGAGGCTATATTAAATAAGTATAAAAGCCAACAAATATTTATTAAGAGTCTGTCACAATTATTTTACGGCTACCCCATTTATTTGAAATCTAAGTAAAAGTAAGTCACATCCCCCTACAAAAGCAAATAATACAATTCAGTGCGTTGAGAATGAATGCAGTCAACATGAAGTGCTATCAGTATACTAAACACAGAGCACCCCCAGTGTGATCAAAGACAACTTGGTTAGTACTGGAATAAACTTTAAAATTTTCTCAAATACTGGCTAAAAATGTCCCCCTCTTCTGCTCCCAAGACTCATTCACAACCCAAACTTTATGAAAAGTGTGAGAAAAGTCACTAATTCTTTCCCAATTTTTTTTCTTCCTTATATTGTGGATGAAAATTTCGGCTCTCATTTTTTTCTAGGATTGTAGATAATGAATACAAATGTCTTCAGTAGTACTATTTAAATAAAAATTCCTGTTTAAATTCTTGGTACTATTATAGTCTAAACAAAGAACTTTGGGTATAGCTCTGTACCAAGCACAGTGGTTTTATTTAAATGCTGCTATCTCATAACATTTTATATCTGATCAGCTTTTCTCTTTAATAACCAAAACTGGGATTCTGTCAAAGTTAACTTGATGTGAAAGAACTAGTAAACACTTAAAATAACAAGACATTGAAGAAAAAAAACTTTCACATAAGTCTTTCCATGTTAGAAAATTTAAAACAGTGTGCATGGGCTGGCATGAAATTTTAGTAATGCAATAAAAATGTTAAGCAATGATATATGAATCATTTCATGCTTTAAGATATAGTGTGACTATTTATTTTGAAAATCCAGAATTCATGAAGTTTTCTTTGTTCTGCCATGATAAATATTTATTACGATCATCTTTAAACCATTAAACTAAAAATATTTTTCAAATTACTTAAGAAAACTCGCTTTATAATGAAAACCATGAGCATTGCTGTGGTTTATTTTTTTGTTTTGGTTTAGTTTTGGTATCAGCTAAAAACACATTACACTCTTGTAGAAAGTTTTGGTATAATTTGAAGCATATAATGTATGACAAACACATTAAATACATGACAGTTTCTCCAGGGAAGAACATTGGCTATGAAAACAAAGACAACAGTGCAGTTGATAAAAACAATTCAATACATCCAGCAGTGACAGTTGACATTATAAAGTACACATAGTTTGTGTCTATTGTTAGGAATAACTGCAGGAAAAAAAATCAAATACACCCATGCTGCTCGATGTGCTGACATCAATTTCCATCCAATAGAACCACAGACTAGAGTGTGAGAGTCAGGCAAAGTGAATTAAATAAAATAAGGAAAATTACTCTCAGACGTGAGATAGCCCCCACCTAACACCAAAGCCAACGATGACATCCTTCTGGTGATATCAAGAGGCGATCAGGAAGAGTCAGCTCCCTACATTACAGTTTAAATAAAATGACTTCAGATTGCCTTCCAAATTTAAAATTGTTTTGTTTTTCCAAATTTAAAATTGGAAGGTAGCAAGGATTTATTTTAAAAACAAAAAAAAACTAGACTAAATTACAATGCACAATCATTATATTTTGTTAGAAGTCTTATAGGATTAAGAATAATATATTTGAAGTTCAAACATTTTAAGATATTATTCTGAAACATCACCACCACATTTTGCCCTTGTATTCTCACATATTCACCCACCTTTTCTTGTGGGATATTTTTATGTTGTAAAGTGTGAGTGTGTGTGTGTGTGTGTGTGTGTGTGTGTGTGTCTGTGTGTCTGTGACATATACTGTATGTATGTTATAGAAGTTGCCACTCACTAGATACCTATTTTGTGTCAGACTCTTATATTCACAGGCCACACTATCTGACAAATGTACAGGATATGAACCGTTAAAAGATAAACTGAAGCATATTAACATTTAAGAGTTTATACGAGCAAAAATCAATTTGGATCAGACCATGTCATACCAGAAGTGGTTGGGAGTGCCCAACTGACAGGAGCTTAAAGAAAAAAGGCAGAAGCAAGGTAAGGAATTTATTGATAGGCTACAGCTTAAAGCCAAGTTGGCTGCTTGTGATTGATTATTCATAAATTTCAATTTCATAACCTTGAAGAATTTACAGGATTAGGTTTTGGTTGGCTTGTGTAGGCCACCACAGCATTAGAACACCTCAATCTAATGGCCTCTTGGTTTAATTTAATGATATCCTTATCTACGTTTAACTTAGGAAGACGCTAAGGCTCAGAGATAGTCGATACTTGTAAGAAACTCCACTAGTAAATGGCAGGATTATTACTTGTCAAACTGGAAATATGTATCTTTCCATGTAATACAGAGATGTTCAGTGATTTTCCCCAGGTCACCAAGCAAGTGATAGACAGGCAGGATTAGAATTTTAGGCTTTGGCTGTGGGTGCAACATACAGAGCCAAGAATCAGTGAACTGAAAAGGTTTGCATAGCAGTAAACCATTTCCCATGGTGGAACGGGGACCGTTTGGAAGATGGGCACTTTGATTCAAAAAGTGTCCCCACGTGTAGCTTGAAAAATCAGTATCAAAATAAATTTTTAAAAATTTGTATGCATGTGTATGTGCCCACATATGTGTGCAGTGTTTTAACGAGATCACTTTTTTTTCTTTGTAGCCCAGTTTATAAATCTGTAGGAAAATATCTCTAAGGACAATAAATTTGAGCTCTGTGTATGGGAAAGTTCACCAGATTAGGGGAAAAAAATCAATGCTTCAAACTCTAAGGCCTGTCACTTTTTCATCTACCACTTACTGGAGGAATAAAGGGTACCATTAAACTCACCATCCATCCATCACTCCCCTTGGACTGGATTGATTAAAGTTTGGGCAGTGTGAATTGTTACACATCCTTCTGTCCATGGATTTATGTTTAAAGAATTGAAAAAAGTAAGAAAGATTATTATAGAATATGACCTGGTTGACATGATTCCTAGGCATGGAGACTACTTTAGAGAGAATCATAATAATTTAGATGTCTCTTCTGTGTGGTCTTGGAAGTACTGGAAAAATTCTATTAGCATTCACCAAAGATTTTGATAAATGTACAGATTCCTTATACAAAATAACATGAGGTGATTTATGAGGCTGAAAACAGGCCAGAGGTCTGTCTGGCAACAGAAAAACGTTAAAGAAAACTGGAACGAAGACTGTAATTGTCTATAAGAGAGTTCATAAAGTCAGTTACCATATGAAATTTTGATAACATCAAAAGTCTTCAAAAGCAATTAGATTATTTGAATGATGGCCCAGTGCCATTTAGGGTAGCCCTGGTGCAAAAGTTATCATAAGGCATCAGAAAAGATGTATTAAGTTACTCACATCAGAACTGATGTGCTACTAATTTAAAATATAGTTAGTGTCAAAAACAAGCAAACCAAGAAAATAAAACATTCTTAAAACACACACATACAATTTGCCGAGGCTGAACCCAGTCCTGAGGCTGAGTGCCTTGGGATTCTTTCTCAGATGGAGGAGTAAGAATTCATTCAGAACTTTGATATGTTATGGGAGAAATACAAAGGTATAGCAAAAAAAACTATACAATTAGACAAACATATCACTCTGGACAGATGGACCACTGTGAAAAAAATCTCTAGATATACTTTAAAATCATCAGTTTCATTTTCCCATGTCACTCCTTAAGGGCCTATAATTCACTTTCCTACTCTTTCTCATAGCCTTCTAATTTTCCAGTAAGTTTTGACCATAATCTCCATTTCCTTCTCCCCGTCTATGTAAACAGACCTTTCAACAGAGCTGAGAAACTCCCTGGGTGTCACTGGGTGTGGTTTCTGCAAAACCCACAGTAGGGACTTCATGGTAGCACATGGTCCTAATATTTTGCCCCAAATTACATGGATGTTTCAGTGGAATCACACCCAAGTATAATTTATACCAGGAAGTACAGTGCCAGCATTTCTTTAGGAAAAAGTTAGATATGCTATCTTCCTAAAATGAATATTTTATAGAACTTTGCATACTTGAAATAAAAAATACTCAAGGGAAATGAATAATAGATATACCTACATGCAAAAAAAATGTTTTAAGGGGAATGATATAACTACAGTTATAAAAACAAAATATTAAGGTAAAATATTTGTAGGAATTATAAACATTATTATCCTGTTTTATTTAAAATTCAGTAAGTAAAATACTAACAAATTGAAAAGTCATACTACAAAAAATGACTGTTTCCATAAGAAGAGATAGGACTAGTATCAAATACAGCAAAATATATTTAAAAGCCAGAGTTTAAATTAAGAAAACACAAGACTAATAAAACAAACACCCATTAAACAAATAAAACTGTAAAATAATAACACTACTGTTTGATTACCAAATTTTATCAAAGTTCTGATGGTCATATGGAACTGTTGGTACTATAAATAGTAATAATTCTTTTGGGGATTTGTTTGGAAAGGTGCAACAAGAATTGGGAACAGTATTATTCTTTTTGACTATTAGGTTCTGGATATGAACATTTATCTTAAGAGGAAAATCCTAAACAAGAGAAAAACTTTATTTATAAAACTGTTAATTTAAAAAGCCCACAAACACATGGAGGCTTAATAACATGCTCCAAAATAATCAATGGATCAATGACCAAATAAAAACGGAGATCAAACAATATATGGAAACAAATGACAACAATAATTCAACACCACAAAATCTGTGGGATGGAGCAAAAGCTGTGCTAAGAGGGAAATATATTGCAATACAGGCCTACCTCAGGAAAGTAGAACAATCCCAAATGAACAGTCTAAACTCACAAATAATCAAACTATAAATGGAATAACAGATGAGGCCCAAAGTCAATAGGAGGAGGGACATAATAAAGATTAAAGCAGAAATAAATAAAATTGAGAAGAATAAAACAATAGAAAGAATCAATAAAAGCAGGAGATGGTTCTTTGAGAAAATAAACAAAATAGATAAAAGCCTAGCCAGACTTATCAAGAAAAAAAGAGAATCTACACACATAAACAGAATCAGAAATGAGAAAGGAAAAATTACTACAGATACCACAGAAATACAAAGAATTATGAGAGAATACTATGAAAAATTATATGCTAACAAACTGGAAAACCTAGAAGAAATAGAAAACTTTCTACAAAATACAACCTTCCAAGGTTGACCCAGAAAGAAACAGAAAGTCTGAATAGACCAATAACCAGCAAAATAATTGAATTGGTAATCAAAAAACTACCTAAGAAAAAAATACCTGGCCAGGTGGTTTCACTGCTGAATTTTATCAAACATTTAGTGAAGACCTAATACCCATCCTCCTTAAAGTTTTCCAAAAAGTAGAAGAGGAGGGAATACTCCCAAACTCATTCCATGAGGCCAACATCACTCTAATACCAAAACCAGGCAAAGACACCACAAAAAAAGAAAATTAGAGACCAATATCCCTGATGAACATAGATGCAAAAATACTCAACAAAATATTAGCAAACTGAATTCAAAAATACATCAGAAAGATTATACATCATAAGTGGGATTTATCCTAGGGATGCAAGAATGGTACAACACTCAAAAATCCATCAACATCACCCACTACATCAATAAAAAAAGGGTAAAAACCACATGATCATCTCCATAGATGCTGAAAAAGCATTTGACAAAATTCAACATACATTCATGATAAAAACTCCCAACAAAATGGGTATAGAGGGCAAGTACCTCAATATAATAAAGGCCATATATGACAAACCCACAGCCAACATTATACTTAACAGCGAGAAGCTGAAAGCTTTTCCTTTAAGAACGGGAACAAGACAGGGATGCCCACTCTCCCCACTTTTATTCAACATAGTTCTGGAGGTCCTAGCCTTGGCAATCAGACAACACAAAGAAATAAAAGGCATCCAGATCGGGAAGAAATAACTCAAACTGTCCTTGTTTGTAGATGACATGATATTGTACATAAGTTGCGGGATAAAAAATTAATACACAGAAATCTGTTGCATTCCTATACACTAATGATGAACTAGCAGAATGAGAAACCAGGAAAATAATTCCATTCACAACTGCATCAAAAAGAATAAAATACCTAGGAATAAACCTAACGAAGGAAGTGAAAGACCTATACCCTGAAAACTACAAGACATTTTTAGGAGAAATTAAAGAGGTCACTAATAAATGGAAATTCATCCCATGCTCTTGGCTAGGAAGGATTAATATTGTCAAAATGGCCATCCTGCCTAAGGCAATCTACAGATTCAATGCAATCCCTATCAAATTGCCAACAGCATTCTTTAATGAACTAGAGCAAATAGTTCTAAAATTCATATGGAACCATAAAAGACCTTGAATAGCCAAAGTAATCCTGAGAAGGAAGAATAAAACAGGGAGAACTACGTTCTCTGACTTCAAGCTCTACTACAAAGCCACAGTAATCAAGACAATTTGGTACTGGCACAAGAACAGACCTAAAGACCAGTGGAACAGCATAGAGAGCCCAGATATAACCCAAGCATATATGGTCAATTAATATACGATAAAGGAGCTAAGGATATACAATGGGTAAATGACAGCCTCTTCAACAGCTGGTATTGGCAAAACTGGACAGCTGCATGTAAGAGAATGAACTGGATTACTGTCTAACCCTATACACCAAAGTAAAATCAAAATGGATCAAAGACCTGAATGTAAGTCATGAAACCATAAAACTCTTGGAAAAAAATATAGGCAAAAATCTCTTGGATGTAAACATGAGCAATTTCTTCATGAACATGTCTCCCCAGGCAAGGGAAACAAAAGCAAAAATGAATGAA
Organism: Phataginus tricuspis; assembly: GCA_029783875.1. Taxonomy (NCBI): domain Eukaryota; kingdom Metazoa; phylum Chordata; class Mammalia; order Pholidota; family Manidae; genus Phataginus; species Phataginus tricuspis. The sequence continues at coordinate 55,787,279 of JAQQAC010022981.1, read as the reverse complement.
TGGGATTATATGAAACTAAAAAGCTTCTGTACAGAAAGGGATACCATCAGTAGAACAAAAAGACTTCCTACAGTATGGGAGAATATATTCATAAATGACATATCCAACAAGGGGTTGACATCCAAATTATATAAAGAGCTCATGCACCTCAACAAACAAAAAGCAAATAAGCCAATTAAAAAATGGGCAGAGGAGCGGAACAGACACTTCTCCAAAGAAGAAATTCAGATGGCCAACAGGCATATGAAAAGATGCTCCACATCACTAGTCATCAGAGAAATGCAAATTAAAACCACAATGAGATATCACCTAACACCAGTAAGGATGGCTGCCATCCAAAAGACAAACAACAACAAATGTTGGCGAGGATGTGGAGAAAGGGGAACCCTCCTACACTGCTGGTGGGAATGTAAATTAGTACAACCATTGTGGAAAGCAGTATGGAGGTTACTCAAAAAACTCAAAATAGAAATACCATTTGACCCAGGAATCCCACTCCTAGGAATTTACCCTAAGAATGCGGCCGCCCAGTTTGAAAAAGATATATGCACCCCTATGTTTATTGCAGCAGTATTTACAATAGCTAAGAAATGGAAGCAACCTAAGTGTCCATCAGTAGATGAATGGATAAAGAAGAGGTGGTACATATACACAATGGAATATTATTCAGCCATAAGAAGAAAACAAATCGTACTATTTGCAACAACATGAATGGAGGTAGAGGGTATTATGCTCAGTGAAATACACCAGGCAGAGGAAGACAAGTACCAAATGATTTCACTCATATGTGGAGTATAAGAACAAAGAAAACACTGAAAGAACAAAACAGCAGCAGACTCACAGAACACAAGAACGGACTAATAGTTACCAAAGGATAAAGGACTGAGGAAGATGGGTGGCAAGGGAGGGATAAGCGGGAAAAATGGCTATTACAATTAGCACACATAATGTAGCGGGTGTGAGGATGGGGTGGGGGGGATACGGGGAAGGCAGTATAACAGAGAAGACAAGTAGTGATTCTATAACATCCTTCGACACTGATGGACAGTGACTGCAATGGGGTATATGGTGGGACTTGATAATAGGGGGAGTCTAGTAACCATAATGTTGCTCATGTAATTGTATATTAATCTTAGCAAAATAAAAAAAATATATATTACTATAAAACTGTTAATGAGAATAATCTTGCATGTTTAGTGATAAGAGAATAGCATATCAGTATGATGGGATTTTATTCAGCCTTTCAACTGCTAAATGTGGTAGTGATACAACTAGGCAGCCTTCTCCATTATCTCCACGGTTAGAGCCGTGTCAGCTACTCCCTCCAGTGCCTACTGAAATCTTTGAAAAAGTTACAAGGCATGAATTGTTACAATACAGCGGGAGTTTTTCAAAAGATTTTGCCATTTCATTCACACTTCTGCTCCCTAAATTCTCTCTGATTTGCAAAAGGCCTGCCCTACCTCACTCTGATCTTCCTTCCTCCACCCAGTTCATCACTGTTCTTTTCTTCTGCTCTTAATTCACATGCTTCCTTTTGTAAACCCATTCTCCTGTAAATTGTCCTAATCATAAGTGCAGAAGCCTATTTATGCACAGAAAGGAGCAGGACTTTTCAGTATTTATCTTTTAATATTTTAATTTCCATCATATTGTGAATAATCTTGGTCTAAACCTAACAACAAGCCTGACAACCTTAGAAGTATGCTGTGGTCCTATTTTAAGTAGAAATAAGTTAATAAAAAGTACTATTTCACTTCTAACATTAAAGCTAAAAGAATAATATAAAAAGGGAAGTATAGATGACATGTCAACTTTCATAGAGTGCCAGGACGTATTGTTTTCAAAACATGAAGAATGATAAATTGAACAATTTTCTGTTTTTTGTTCCAAAATAAAAAATCTAAAAGTCTAAGATTAAGGAGTTAGTTTTTCTGCAAATGATCTTGGAAAAAATGGCAGTTTTTAAAAAATATAAAATCAACTTTGCTCTTAATAACAGAGATAGAAATAAATTTAAAATATATAAATACAAAGGAAAACTGGAAGGAAAAAGGGAAAATGACTGATTTAAGGTGGGAAAAACCTAACATGAAAAGGACTATTACCAGTGATGTGTATTTTATGCCAGTAAGATAACACATATCAGGATAATCATTAAAGCAAATATGGACCAATATCAAACAATGGTCTAATATGCTATCTGTGTGAAAATTCTTATAGATTAGAAGAAACATCCTAACACCCTGTGCAGATAAAAAGACAATCTTAGAAATGCAGATTACTTAAATACATAAAAATTGTTCATTGTCTTGAATTAAAAAAATTCTAAAACGTGTTGTCAATTGCCTACTATAGTTTATGAATATAATAAATGAATATAATTTAATATTAAATAATGAATAGAAATTGATATTTTATGTTTTTGAGATATTAAAAATGGAGTTATTATACAGCCAGTTTTGATAACCTACAGTTTAAATGCTACTCATAAACAGAAATATCTTCATGAAAGTAGTATTTGGATCTAACTTAACACTTACCAGAAATATGGATCAAGAACAAGAATATACTCAGTTACCTCTGGGGAGTTTTCCTAAAACAAGTTTCTCAGAACTTCACTTCCTGCTCAGATTTTGAGATTTGCCTATTTTCTTCTCATATAAGCACAACACATAATATTTTAATTCAACAGTACCCATATTAAACCACCAACTACATGATAATTAATAATCTTTGACAATCTTTATAAATCCTCTAAACCTGCTGAGTGTGTAGTTTTGGAATTATCAGGTTATTAACATCAGTTGTTAGTTTATGTCTTCCTCACCCACACTGTCTTAATTTAACACTGTTCTTACGCACACCCACCTTTCAAGCTCATCTCTTCCTGCTGTTCTCTCACGTCTCCACTAAATATCAACGAGAAAAGTGTTCACAGAGCAAACTGCACTCTACCTGTCAAAGAAAGAGACTGAGAAATTTATAGGGAGCAGCATAGCCCGGGAAAGAGTCAGAGACTAAGATGGCTACACAGGATTACTAATTTATCTGTGCTTTGATCAGGTCATCCTGCTCTGTGTACACAGAAATAATCCCATGTCACTGAATGTTTTCCCGAATGGTCTCACCAATTTCCCGTTCAAAATAAACTGCTGAATCATGCGAGTCTAGGTCTTGTCAGGACAAGAAGATAGTGTAGATTTGAGGCCCACACTCAGATGATTTCGATACAGTTCAGGAAGGAAATGGGAATTACATTAAACTTAATAATGACTGATTCATAAAACTATACTAATATAGTTTTATGTGAATATCATTACTTTTTTCACCCAGGAAACAAGTAAGTAGGGATGATTCTGAAAGGTCAACAATACAAATGTTTAAACTATTTAAATTAAAACATGAGAATAACAAGTGTTTGCACCTTTATGAGACTAACTCTTCAATGTTACTGTTTTATTAACTCATTTGTTGTTTTATAGTTACCATTAACAAGTACAACTTGGAAAAAGATATGTAGTTGAGGAACAGCAATTTAAATCATTGAACTGGGAAATTGCCAAACAAAATGTCTGGAAATAAAGAAAATCATGCTATGAAATGACATAAACAGTAGAGCCAAGTGGGCTACATTTGATGACTTGATTTTGTAGTTACAAAATAAACAACTTAATTAAAAACAGACCTTTTATAGAAGAACAAATGGCCCCAGTGAGTTATGTCTGTCACAAAGTGCTACCTTTCTCTCTTTCTCTTTGTTAAACATAAGTTGTCTTGGGGCCTCTGTCATTTTTCTGTGAGTCCCATTAGCAGAGAGCTCAAGTATCAGTGTCTCAGAAAATTCAGCAGCAACACCATCAGGCCCAGAGCACTTTTCTCTGTAGCAGCTTTACTGTCTTCTGCATTTCTTCTTTTAGCGGGATGCCAACAAAGGTTTGATTAGCACCCTGACAGCGGATGCCTTCTCTCCCCTCAAACTTTTGCTTCCTCTCTAAAATGATAACAGCTCACCTGTTTCCAGCCACCATCCACTCCTCTCTTGCTCATCCTAGGGCAGTTTTTCTTCTTGGTGCAAATTCTCATTCATTAGGGGATGGAAGTTCAGCAGTGAGAAAGCACAAATCCCTGCCCTCGTGGAGCTAATCTCTCAACAGAAGGTGGTATCTCTGACTGCATTCCGCTGAGTGTTCTTAATTGTACATGAACATTCATAATTTTGCTTCATTTAAAAATTTGTGTGTGTGTGTGTATATATATATATATATATATATGAATAGATGCACATCTGCCATAAGCCTTACAGAAACTTTGTATACAGTTAGGATTTTGTTAAGGGCAATATATGGTTATTTCTGCTCCCAACTTTCATAACTGAAAACTGAAACTCCTTCCATATTCTCACGTATTATGCAGGCATTTTTGTATCCTTAAATATTGTTTCCCCTTGACTTTTAATTTGGATATATATATTTTTTAATACTTTTGTATATTCTTTGATATATATGTGAATTTGTGTGTCTGTTTTAACATATTCATAATCATAAACTAACATCTCTCTACATTGTATGGAAGAAAAACTTTATTCCATGGTCCTTCCTAAGTGAAATTCTCCAAACTCAATCTGACTGAACACGAACAACATCTCTCTTAAATTCCATATAATTTACCCCTGTCCAAATCTTAATTGCTTCACAGTATTAGGTTTATTACAATGCTTATCCTATGTATGCCTGATTTATCTTTTCCCTTCCGTTTTGGTGAGATTTTTGTTATTTCTTTAATGCTTCATTTAAACTCTATTTTTCAATTGCTTTGGTTTGCTCCTCCAGACATTAATAATGTATTTCTATAAAGTTTTACATTACTGCATTTACATAATTACTACTTGGCTACTTTAGGGGAATATAAATCCTGTTCCTCTCAGTTTGTTTTCTAAAGTTTATCCCTTTTTAATCTCTTATATCTCTTGCCCTATTTACAAAATCTGTCAAACCCATGTAAGACGAAACAATTCTCCGTGTTGTTGGTTGTCAAGTCAGCATTATAGCCACTCCATTCGAAGTTCTCTTCTTCACCAAGAGGAGAAGCCAAAAACCTTATTTTTTCAAAATCCTTTGATTGAATGGCTGTGCTCTTGAGTTTGTCAATGACAAATTTGTGTAGTATTAAAGACACATTGGATGCTTTCTCTTTAAATAACAAGTTGCTTCTTCAATCCTTTTGCATAAACTGGGAAGCTATCTCCAAGGCAATCCAGAGTAATTGTCCATTTAATTTGGCATTTTCTGGAACATTGGTTTCAAAAACCAAGGCTTTTCCAATTAAGTTTGGTAGCATTTTTGTCCATAATATTTTCTTAAGGTATTGGTTTCCTGCCATGGATTTGGGTTTCGAACCAGCGAGTTGAAATATATTATAGATCCAGACCAACTATTCCCAACATACTGCAACCCTCTCAGCTACTCTCTCCATTCAGTGCTGTGATTTTCAGTATGCTGATTCTCATCATGACTTCTCACATAGAAAATGTAGTCTGAAAAGAATCTCAAAATGTTAATGTAGTAGAAGATACAGGTACACACACATACAAACTATATATATTTATATAGAGAGTGAGATATAATTTGCCTGATGAATAAGTTTAAAGCCTAAGTTCTGTATTGGTGGGATTTGATTTATAATAGAATATTGGCATGTGATGTGAACAGATAGTTCACAGAACTAAAGAAAATATAAAACAAAAATATGACAATTCCGTAATGCTGAAACTCCCTGAAATAATATATACATTGATTGCTGGTAAAGTAAACATCAGTAAGCCTTCAAATGGTAGTTTTTTGCAATATACATCACAATTCTTTACAGTAGTCACATTCTTTGACATGGTAATTCTACTCTAAGGAAATAAGATTAAGAAATTAACCAGAGAAGCACTCAGAGACGTATTTTATAAGCTTGAACATTACAGCATTACTTATAATGAGAAACACTTTAAAACAATGTTTACATAGTTGAAAGACTATAATGTGTTTATCCAGGGGAATAGTATGCAAAAATGAAGAAAAACATTTTGCATTATATATCTCTACCTCTATAATCTACCTACCTACCAATCTATCTATAATGATATAGATTATTATGTTAAACAAAAGGAAAATTACATAACTGCAAATGGAGTAGGAACTCAATTGTACAAATATGGAAAAGGTAAAATTATTTGTGTTGGATGGATTTCCTCAAGTTTCCATTTAAAAGCAAATGCTGAGTGGGGTGAGGGCTGTAAATTTGATTTCTTTTTGATAGCTACTCATTACTAAGAATAGTTTAAAAATAACTAACATATTTTCAGTAACTCCCCTACCACCATTTTTCCTTAGGTAACTGCTTTGCTTTTTTCTACTTTCCTTCATATCTGTGAGGTGCTGGAAAGAATGAAAAACATGACAAGAAATTAGGGAACCTGCTCTCCACTATTGTTCGGTGTGTCTTTCAGTAAGCCCCACAAGCACTCTGATTACCTTTATTAGTAAAATGGAATCAGGACCCTCTGACCCAATCCCAACCTCTATTCAAGGTACTTTGAGGATTGCATGGAATAATGGATATAAAGAGAATGGCCATAAAACACTAACTTATTGTTTATTTTATTTCTTTTTCTTCTTTTTGTATTTTCATTATTCACTTTATTTTCTTTATCATGCCAAAATGATAACCAAGGGAGATGAAATAAAAGGAACTAATTCTTCCATTCCTCTTCCTCTGGAAGGATGAGACAAAACCAGATTTTTTAGAACCTACAACTCCCAGCGAGGTAAACAAAACAAGATAAAACCTCAACTTCTACTCTAATTCCTTATCTAAACCCCAGTATAAAGGGAGTACGGGAAGATTATCTGTTTAAACTTTGATGCCCATTAGCACCCTAGCTGCAAGAGAGGGATGCAGATATCTGCATATCGGTGTGTATTTCTAAATTTGAAGAAGTAGTTTATCATGTGTCAAAAGTTGTTCAATCAAATAACTATTTTGTGTCATGTGCATAATATGTAGCCAGCATTACAATAATTATTGTCATGTTTGGTGGGCTTTTCAGTGCTCCTTTCCAAATATATTTTTATTTTGCTTTTCGTAACAAATATACTAGTCCACATTTTCCTAAAACTGAATTGTTTGTATATCTTCTGAGACATGTTTTACAGACCCGAACTTTTACAAACAATTCAGATCGAATTTGCTTTTTTGTTTTTATTAATCTAAAGAGCAGAAAAATGTTTGATTTTGTTACTTCAGAACAAATAAAACAGAACAATTTACTTATCCAATAGAATTTGCCTTTTTAAAAAGAATTTCTAGAACTTTCTATAGTTTTTTCCAGCCATTTTTTTCTATAACATTTTTCAACAAAAACCAGAGCAATTATATTTGATTGTGAAATTGATGTGTAGGTGATATTTCCTGTACTTTATTTGCCTGGTTATCTGTTTTAATTATAGTTTCCCCCAAGGGTCAGATTTTCTCTTTCCTTCTTTTCTTCTTAAAAAAAAATGTTTGCAGCTAAAATATACTGACCGGTGAGTCTCAAACCAATTAACCATCCTACTTAAGGAAATCCAGCTTAGGTTTTGCAGCTGAAACAAGAGAAATGATATTATGATAAAAAGAAATATAAGTGGATCGATTATATAACCATGCGTAACTGTATTAATTTCTTTCATGATTTTGGGTGAGAATAGAGCACAGCAAGAGCATATTCAATTAGACTAAAAGGTAATAAACCCAGTGGGTTATATATACATTAACTGAATCAAATATTATTCTAAGTATTATCTAAATTTGTTTTAATGCTCATATTTTGGCTATGCATCAAAATGTATTCAAATCCATTATGTACCAGCAAACACTGAATTCTTGACACTTCATTATTGACAAAATGAAGCACAGTTTCAGGATATGTTGCAGCATGTCTAAAGAAAAGGCACATAAAAGCTTAAATTTCAGCTTCAATTATCAAGTTTGGCTACTACAGCGTGGGTTCACTAACTAATTGTCACATTCTGAATTTATTCCTCTTATGAGGACCCAATTCAATGTTATTTCTTCTTTCTAGATTGCTAAAGCCACAAGATTTGTAATGATAAATACATCTATATTTTATCTGTGGCATTTAACTGTAAAAGAAATTTTCTCTTTACATTTAAATATACATTATAGGAGGATTAAAGATGGTGGCGAGAGAGGTGAGACACAGGCTTCCTCCTTAAACTGCATATAATATGAAAATATAACTAATACAACTACTCTTGAAAGAGCAACAGGAAAGAGGACTGCAACAAACTGCATACACCTGGAGACAAGAGCAGACCTCCTGGAAAAAGATAACATTCTAAAGCTGTGGTCCAGTGGGATCCAAGCCCTTCCCTGACCCCAGCTCACCAGCAGGAGGAAGAGGAATGGAGCAGGGAAGGAGTGGAGATCTGGAACTTCTGAATAACTAACTCTTGAGATCTGCTCTGGGAGCACAAACCTACATTTCCTGGGACTTGCATGATACTCTCATAATTAGGGGCTTGGAAAGCTAAGACAGGCAGAATTCCTGGAGAGACTAAGATTCGAGCTGCTTGTGGAAAGCAGGGATACATATCCAGCTGCTCTGGGACTAAAGAAAGGCAGGCAGTCTGAGAGACTTCCTAACAAAGAAGCCCTTAGCAAGAGGACTGCTAAAGAGGCAAGGATTGCACAGAGCTTACTGCTCAGGAGAAAGAACAGGTTGACAAAATTGTCATGGTGCACTCTGCCCAGCAGATTGGGAGCTTTCATGATCTTCAGGTGCTCCAGCTCCCTGGCTACCTACACAGCTCCAAGAACCCCTTCTGTGACAGGGAGACTACTGCGCCTTTCTCCTGGCCAACCCCACCGGGCTTGCAAACCGGGAACCCTACCCTGGCATTAGGAGAGCCAGAGGGAATATCTGTCTACAGCAACTAAAAATGCAAAGCACAGAGGCTTACACCTGTGTGCTTGGTCCACTGGTTCAGGCAGTGGAGACAGCCATAGCAGCCAGGAAGCAGGAAACAGCTCTTTCCTCCCCCGAGGCACCAATACGACTCCCCTACAATCCCCGACATTCCTTCAGGGCTGAGCAGCTCCAGAGAGTAGAGCTTCTGGGCACTAGAGGGCGCCATACACAAATATGAAATGCCAAAGGAACCTGGTCCAGAGTAAAATTATTAATACAACTCCTGAGAAAGATTTAAATGATATTGACCTCATGACTCTCCCTGAAAGGGAGTTCAAAGTAAAAATCAATAACATGCTCATGGAGGTACAGAAAGATATTCAAGAACTCAGGAGTGAATTACGGTCAGAGATCCAATCATTGAAGGGCACAATGGATGGTATTAAAAGCAGACTGGATATGGTGGAGGAAATGATAAATGAAATAGAAATAAGAGAAGAGGAATACAAAAAAGCTGAGGCACAGAGAGAAAAAAGGACCTCTAAGAATGAAAGAATATTGAGAAAACTGTGTGACCAATCCAAACAGAACAATATTCGCATTATAGGGGTACCAGAAGAAGAAGACAGAGAAAAAGGGATAGAACGTGTCTTTGAGGAGGTGATTGCTGAAAACTTCCCCAATCTAGGGAAGGAGATAGTCTCTCAAGCCATAGAAGTGCACAGATCTCCCAATACAAGGGACCCAAGGAAGACAACATCAAGACATATAGTAAGTAAAATGGTAAAGATCACGGATAAGGACAGACTACTAAAAGCAGCCAGAGAGAGAAATGAGATCACATACAAAGAAAGCCCATCAGGCTATCATCAGACTTCTTGCAGAAACCGTACAGGCCAGAAAGGAGTGGCATGATGTATTTAATGTAATGAAGCAGAAGGGCCTTCAACCAAGATTACTTTATCTGGCAAGACTCTCATTTAAATTTGAAGGAGGGATTAAACAATTCCCAGATAAGCAAAAGCTGAGAGAATTTAGCTCCCACAAACCATCTCTACAGTGTATTTTGGAGGGACTGCTATAAATAGAAGTGTTCCTACGGTTTAATAGCTGCCACCAGAGGTAATAAAACCACAGTAAAAAAGTAGAACAGCTAATTACCAAGAAAATGCAAAATTAAATTATCTATCCCCAATGTCAATCAGGGGATAGAGAAACAGTACAGAATATGATACCTAATATATAAAGAATGGAGGAGGAAGAAAAAGGAGGAGAAAAAAAAAAAGAACCTTTAGGTTGTGTTTGTAATAGCATGTTAAGTGAGTTAAGTTAGACTGTTAGATAGTAAGGAAGTTAACCTTGAACCTTTGGTAACATGAATCTGAAGCCTGCAATGCCAATAAGTACATACCTATCCATAATCACCCTAAATGTAAATGAACTGAATGCACCAATCAAAAGCAATAGAGTCACTGAATGGATAAAAAAACAAGACCCATCTATATGCTGCCTTCAAGAGACTCACTTTAAACCCAAAGACAATGGATGGAAAAAGACATTTCACGCAACTAATCGGGAGAAAAAAGCAGGAATTGCAGTACTTATATCAGACAAAATAGACTTCAAAACAAAGAAAGTCACAGGAGACAAAGAAAGACATTACATAATGATAAAGGGGTCAATCCAACAAGAAGATATACCCATTATAAATATCTATGCACCCAACACAGGAGCTCCTACATATGTGAAACAAATACTAACAGAATTAAAGGGGGAAATAGAATGCAGTGCATTCATTCTAGGAGACTTCAACACACCACTCACTCTGAAGGACAGATCAACTAGACAGAAAATAAGTAAGGAGACAGAGACACTGAACAACACATTAGAACAGATGGACCTAACAGACATCTACAGAACTCTACACCAAAAAACAGCAGAATACACATTCTTCTCAAGTGCACATGGAACATTTTCAAGAATAGACAATATAGTAGGCCACAAAAAGAGCCTCGGTAAATTCAAAAAGATTGTAATTGTACCAACCAGCTTCTCAGACCACAAAGGAATGAAACTAGAAATGAATTACACAAAGAAAATGAAAAATCCCACAAACACATGGAGGCTTAATAACATGCTCCTAAATAACCAATGGATCAATGACCAAATAAAAACAGAGATCAAGCAATATATGGAAACCAATGACAACAATAATTCAACACCGCAAAATCTGTGGGACGCAGCGAAGGCCATGCTAAGAGGAAAGTATATTGCAATACAGGCCTACCTCAGGAAAGAACATTCCCATATGAGCAGTCTAAACTCACAATTAATGAAACTAGAAAAAGAAGAACAAATGAGACCGAAAGACAGTAGAAGGAGGAACAGAATAAAGATTAGAGCAGAAATAAATAAAATTGAGAAGATAAAACAATAGAAAGAATCAAAGAAAGCAAGAACTGGTTCTTTGAGAAAATAAACAAAACAGATAAACCCCTAGCCAGACTTATCAAGAACAATAGAGAGTCTACACACATAAACAGAATCAGAAATGGGAAAGGAAAAATAACTACAGACACCACAGAAATACAAAAAATTATGAGATACTATGAAAAATTGTATGCTAACAAACTGGGTAACCTAGAAGAAATGGACAACTTTCTAGGAAAATACAACCTCCCAAGGCTGACCCAGAAAGAAACAGAAAGTCTGAACAGACAAATTTCCAGCAATGAAATTGAACTGGTAATCAAAAACCTACCTAAGAACAAAATGCCTTAGGCATCCAAGGGCAAGATGGCTTCACACTGAATTTTATCAACATAATATAGGCCATATGCGAAAATCCCACAGCCAACATTATACTTAACAGTGAGAAGCTGATAACTTTTCCTTTACAGCTCAGAGAAGACAAGTAGTGATTCTCATCTCACTACACTGATGGACAGTGACTGTAATAGGGTTGGTGGGGGGAACCTGATGAAGGGAGTAGTTTAATCATCACAATATTGCTCATGTAATTGTAGGTTAATGATACTAAAATAAAATAAATTGTAAAAAAAAAAAAAAAAGATTGGGAACGAGACAAGGATGCCCACTCTCCCCACTTCTATTCAACATAGTACTGGAGGTCCCAGCCACAGCAATCAGAAAACACAAAGAAATAAAAGGCATCCAGATTGGCAGGGAAGAAGTTAAACCGTCCCTGTTTGCAGATGACATGATATTGTACATAAAAAACCCTAAAGAATCTACCCCAAAGCTACTAGATCTAATATCTGAATTCAGCAAAGTTGCAGGATACAAAATTAATACGCAGAAATGTGTGGCATTCCTATACACTAACAATGACCTAGCAGAGAAAGAAATCAGGAAAACAATTCCATTCAAAGTTGCATCAAAAAGAATAAAATACCTAGGAGTAAATCTAACCAAGAAAGTGAAAGATCTATACTCTGAAAACTGTAAGACACTCATGAGAGAAATTAAAGAAGATACCAATAAATGGAAACACATCCTGTGCTCATGGATAGGAAGAATTAATATTGTCAAAATGGTCATCCTGCCTAAGGCAATCTACAGATTCAATGCAATTCCTATCAAAATGCCAACAGCATTTTTCAACAAACCAGAGAAAATCATTCTAAAATTCATATGGAACCACAAAAGACCTTGAATAGCCAAAGCAATCCTGAGAAGGAAAAATAAAGCTGGGGGGATTATTCCCCCCAATTTCAAGCTTTACTACAAAGCCACAGTACTCAAGACAGTTTGGTACTGGCACAAGAACAGACCCATAGACCAATGGAACAGACTAGAAAGCCCTTATATAAACCCAACCATATATGGTCAGTTAATATATGATAAAGGAGCCATGGACATACAATGGGGAAATGACAGCCTCTTCAACAGCTGGTGTTGGCAAAACTGGACAGTTACATGCAAGAATGAAACTGGATTATTGTTTTACCCCATACACAAAAGTAAACTCAAAATGGATCAAGGACCTGAATGTAAGTCATGAGACCATAAAACTCTTAGAAGACAACATAGGCAAAAATCTCCTGAATATAAGCATGAGCCACTTCTTCCTGAATACATCTCCTCAAGCAAGGGAAACAAAAGCAAAAATGAACTCATGGGACTATATCAAACTAAAAAGTTTCTGTCTGGCAGAGGATACCATCAACAGAACAAAAAGGCATCCTACAGTATGAGAGAATATGTTTGTAAATGACATCTCCAACAAGGGGTTAACATCCAAAATATATAAAGAACTTACACCCCTCTACACCCAAAAAGCAAATAACCTGACTAAAAATGGGCAGAGGATATGAAGAGATAGTTCTCCGAAGAAGAAATTCAGAAGGCCAACAGGCACATGAAAAGATGCCCCACATCACTAATCATCAGAAAAATGAAAATCAAAACCACAATGAGATATCACCTCTCACCAGTAAGGATGGCCACCATCCAAAAGACTAAGAACAACAAATGCTGGCGAGGATGTGGAGAAAGGGGAACCCTCCTACACTGCTGGTGGGAATGTAAGCTAGTTCAACCATTGTGGAAAGCAATATGGAGGTTCCTCAAAAAACTAAAAATAGAAATACCATTTGACCTCGGAGTCCTTCTCCTTGGAATTTACTCAAAGAATACAACTTCTCAGATGCAAAAAGACATATGCACCCCTATGTTTATTGCAGCACTTTTTACAATAGCCAAGATACGGAAGCAGCCTAAGTGTCCATCAGTAGATGAATGGATAAAGAAGAGGTGGTACATATACACAATGGAATAATATTCAGCCATAAGAAGGAAACAAATTCTGCCATTTGCAACAGCATGGATGGAGCTGGAGGATATTATGCTCAGTGACAGAAGCCAGGCAGAGAAAGACAAGTGCCATATGATTTTCCTCATTTGTGGAGTATAACAACGAAGCAAAACTGAAGGAACATAATAGTAGCAGACTAACAGACTCCAAGAAGGAACTAGTGGTTACCAAAGGGGAGGGGTGTGAGAGGGTGGGTGGGGAGGGTGGGAGAAGGGGATTGTGGGTATTATGTTTAGTACACATGGTGTGGGGGATCACAGGGAAAACAGTGTAGCACAGAGAAGGCAAACAGTGAATCTGTGTCATCTTACTACACTGATGGACAGTGACTGAATTGGGGTATGAGTGGGGATTTGATAATATGGGTAAATGTAGTAACCACATTTTTTTTTCATGTGAAACCTTCATAAGAGTGTATATCAATAATACCTTAATAAAAAAAATATATATACATTATTGATGTAGCTGATGTTTTCATAGAACTTTCATGAAAACTTTTTTGACAACCCACAATGTGAGATACAAAAGGAGGCGCAGTGATGAATTCAAGGTCCCCCTTCTCCATCTAGTAAATTCTTGGAGGCACAAGTAAAGCTGAATTGTCTAGTTAAATGGAGGCTTAAATACATCCTTACTTTCCTGCTTAAAAGTTTTCAACCAAAAGTGGTAAAACCTTGGCGAATCCTGATCTTTGCATGCAGGCACAAATATTAAAGACCTTAATTACAAGCAAATGTTCTTTTTCTTTTTATTCACCTTCTTTGTCTTTCTTATTGTTTTAAGCCATTGAGATAAGACTTAAACCCTTTACCAAGATCACCCTAAAGCTGGGGCCCAAGTCTGAGCTTCCTTGAGAGTTGTATTCCTCAAAGGGTAGAGTGTCTTCACCAAATGTCTTAATCAGTCAAACTGCTTATATTTACAAAGGGTTTTTCCTGTAAATTGAATTGAGTATATCTTACTTTGGTATGCAAAGCATTCATTATTTTCATTAAAAAATATATGTCACTCTCTTCTTTTTATGGCTGAATAATATTCCATTGTGTATATGTACCACATCTTCATCCATTCAAAACAAAAAATGTATCATTCCAGGACCTGGGAGGATTGTTAGACATGAAAGTCTGTACCAATGTAACATCTTCCATGTGTTAAAAATCCATTTTCATGGGTTTAAAATCAGGCATCAGTTTTGCACATCTTTTAGGGTTTCATATATTAAATACATTAGATACACTTATGGAACAACATATGTCAGTGGTGGAAAAGGCTCTTTCACTCTATGAAAAGTAAGAGGATTCTATGTAATGCCAGCCATCCATGTGTCAGGTGTAGGTTAGTAATAGCGGTTGAGTAGTAGTACTTTTGTAATCTAATGGGTATATCATCTCTTTCATTAAGTAATAAAGCAGCAGCTGTCAAAGGCCCTTAACAGATTTTGATTTTATGCTTTTGCTTCAATTACAATTGATTCTAAACTGTAAAGAATAATTTTATGCTTGATCATAAAAAAAATGTGTGACTGCAATGCAGGAAAGCCATCTGAAGAAAACACTCAATCACTTGTTCATGCAAAATCTACCCTCATGGCTTATCTATGCGGGATAATTCTCTTTTAGGCTATGCTTTTAATTCACCTCTTGAGAGGGCAAGAGTAGCCCCTTCCTTAGAAGGTGGTAAGTCTATGAAAGTACATACACTTCCTATTGCTGTGGTTGGCCCATACATTTATGCTGCATATCTACGTGATGGACTCAATATTTATTTGATGGCCGTGAGCCTATGGCCTTTGAATATTTGATTTTGACATATCAAGGGCCATTTTATTTTTTTGAGAGAAAGTCTCTATGATCTAGCCAGCAATGACATTTCCTCTCAACAGTCAGTCACACTTTATACCTTCCTATATAACATGGAGGTTTTCCCAGGATTATTTGTCTCAAAAAAATAAATAAAATCAATGGCATATTGTTACCACACTCTTTCTCCTAATCCTGGAACTGCCATATATTTCTAGCATGAGGTCACCCAATTAACAGATAAAAGTATTACAATATAGATTGATCTCTTTGTTCAAGCTCTTTATTAAATCTAATTAAGCACTTTCCTTTCACAATAACTGCCATGTTGTAACCTGAACATATTAGGACTGCTTCTATGATTTCACTGTGCCACCAGAGAAGATAAAGATCAGAAGCCCTGAGATACAGGATCCTCAGAAGGCAAATTAAGATATTAAAATAAGATAGAGGCTTGTAATCCATAGACACTTTTAGACTGGATCTTAAGAACAATCCAATCAGTTGATTTTTCTGACATGTAGCCTGAAAAACACAAGCACCGTTTTTACAAAATCCAAGAACTGCTGACAGAGAGCCCAACCTTTAAACAAGGAATTCAAACTGATTCTGCCCTTTAGCAGAAGTCTCCATCAACGTGACAAACACACAGATCTTGTGTTGAAAGGGTGACCCTATAGTAAATTCTTCAAGAATCTTTTCCAAATGTATTTCCATTCTGGATGTTTCCATGTGAAAAGTCTGAATTCAATTAATGACTATTTAGTTCAAAAGGCAGCACTCGGTGGGCTCCCGCTGAATGTGAGAGGCACACGCTATGCCTCACTCCGCGCAGCACCTACGCGAGCTAATGGCAGCTGTGGAAGGTTGCTTAGGAAATACCCATCTGTGGATACTTCGAAACATTTTTTTTTTTCTGCTGTAGATTTTAAGGTTTAATTCTCTATAAAAGTTCAAATAAAGTTTACAAACTCAAAGTCAACACTGCATGTGAAGCCATGAGCATGCCTATTTGAACCTCTGGTTGGAATGTTTTGTAGGAAACAAAAATTTGCCATGAGCACAGTACCTAGTTTGTGTTTCCTCCATAATGAGAACAAAAGTTTTAAAAGCCTTTTAAAAGTGTAGTCTGAGAAGAGAGGAGATTGTAAAATGGTTAATGGCCCTTTAAAAAAAGTTGGGTAAACAACATATGTAATTATTTTGCGGGGAAAGGCTAATTAAAATCAAAATCATTCTATTAGTGTTCACACCTGCTAGTGCACACCCAGCCCCTTTCTTACCAAAGAACTTATTTGAGGAATAGAGCTGAATCCCTAGTTCATCTCCTTAAGGAATGTCCACTTTAAAATCCTACCTTAGTCTCGCCCATGTTGGTTCCTGATTTCTCTGAGTAATCATGACGGTACCAAAGGTAAAGCAGAACTTTAGCATGATAGCTCTCTCTGAAGACTTTATTATCCTAGATGCAGGAAAAATAAGAGCCAGTCTCATCTCAAAATACTCAAACTCAGTTATCCCTGATCTCAGGTCAAAGAATTTTCTTAAAGATCTCAAAGCACAGACTTAGTATTTTGGTTAACACAGGAGAAGAAATCAAAAGTATCTTTCCTTTCATTTGGAGCAATAGTCTTCTTTTTTGTGTAAAAATATTTAAAAATTACATCTTTCTGAACTTATCTTTTTAATGAGATTATTCTCCTACACTTGTCCAATATTGTGCCCTGCATACCAATATTCAAAAAAATCCCATCGCTTATCAACAAGAACAAAAATAACAAGAGTTAAATCATATAAAACATTTAGGCTGTACCAAGCACTGCAAAATAATTTGTATGCATATGATTTTTTATTGAGGGACATAAAGTAAAATGCATAAATTTAGTGTACAGCTCGGTGAGTTGTGACATGTATACGCACTCAAATAAATTGCCCAGACTGAGGTATAAAACATTCTTACCAGTTTTTCCCCTTCACCTATTTTAACCCATCTTCCTCAGTCCGTTATAGTCACTAGTCTGCTCTCTGTGTCTGAGTCTGTTTCCATTTTGTTTGTTTATTCATTTGCTTTGATTTTTAGATACCAGAGCATATATGTTTCTTATTTTTTGTTTTTTGTCAATATAATCTTACTTATTTTCATTTGTTCAGATAAATATAAAAAAAAAATCACAAGAACACTTTTCAGTTTATAGCCCATCCTTGGCATCAGTGCTAATAATTTACTCCCTTTATAATATATAACTAAAACATACACTGGAATTTTTATTATATAGAAAACTACCAACAAAATAGAAATTACCTGTAATCTCACTGCCTATATATCCCTTATTCACTTAACCAGTAATGCCATATTATGTGGCTAGAAAAATGCAAACAATATATAAAGGTCCAAAAAGAAAATGAGAGCATTTATTCCCAGTTCTTTGACTTTAGGTAATCAAATTTTTGGTGATTCTTCCCAGATTTAAATATATATAATTATAAATACTTTTATTTAATCGTACTATTTTTCAAATCAGCAAATAAAAATCTATGCCATTTATGTAATGACTGCATAGCATTATATGATTTTCATGGAGTATTAAATAATTGCTTACAGATGGGCACTTTGTATCCAGGTTTTATTACCACAAATTTACTGCAATGGTCTCATATGTGAATGACTATGCAATAGGCACTGTTGTAATTCTCATTTACTAGTGGAGGAAAGGAAGACACAGAACATTCAAGTAGCTTGCCTAGGATCACTCACTTGCCTAGTGGAGTGAAAATACAAATTAAGGCAGTCTGACTGCTGATTCCAGGCTCTTATTACTGTGTGTATCTCTAGTAGGCAAAGTGGCTCTACTGGTAACTTCAGTGTCCAGTATTTGAAGATAAGCTCTGAGTTGTGTAACTTCCAGTGCTTTTTCTAAATAAAAGTCTATGTAATAAATATTTGTTTATATCTCAATAATGTCATATACCTCTTTCTTGGGATAAAAAATAATGGATTCCTGTAATTTTATGGTGAAAGGTGATACTCCAGAATCAAGATACCATTTTTTAGTCGAGGCTTTAATGAGTTTTTGAAAATCCAAATGTGGGGTCTAGACCTTAGGATGGAGTTTAATGAGTCTTTAAAATAAGATAGGAGGAACTGAACTTGAGGGAGAAGAGATCTCCAAGAAGAGATGGGCACGTAATATGGCAGGGGTCAGGAGAAATATGAGTAGTGAGATATTCCTAATAGTGCATATGTGATAGCAGGAAAACTTTGTAGATGAGAGATGTCTTGCAGTCATTCTTTATGTCTTCTCATTTGGTACCACTTTGTATGTATGTGTGTGTGTGTGTAAGATATCTGGAAAGGAGGCTCTATTCCACATGTGTTTTGGCAAAGGTGAGAGGAATAAAAGCAGTAATGGGAAGAGTAAGTGGTACAAGTGAAAGGAAATTTCAGCCACACTGGAAACTTGGTGGTAGAAGGGATCATAAAAGTGACCACTACCAACCTACTCATCCTCACCTGCTAGAACTTGAAGAAATCTTATTGACAATATTAGATTCCTATGGAACCTGAGAAAGAAGAACTCTTGAACATTTATTTAATTAATGGAGCAAATTCACTTATTCTGACATTGGAATTACACAAATGGTTTAAGAAGCAGTCAATGGTAAAAACTTCAAGAGACAGAAATATTCCCAAGTAGGAGAAACATTTGGAGAAGACATAGAACAGAGGCAAGAGGTCAGCTAAGTGCATCCCACTTCACTTTATTAATATTTTGACATAGTTTCAGACTATGCAAAATTTGCACAAATAATACATAAAATTTCCAGACAACCTTGATCCAGATTCACCAAATGTTAATGCTTACCTACGGCTTTTACTATATATGCTTATTGATCCTTCTTTATCACTCTCATAATATCTATCTTCCATTGATATATACTGATATATATGCTTATTTATATATTTATATACAGTAGTGTTTGTTCCTGAATTGTTGAAGAGCAATTGCTAAATAGGATACTCCTTTATCCCCCCAAAATGTTTGTGTGCCTTTCCTAAAAATAAGGAATTATTTTACATAATCATCATACAGTTACCAAATCATGAACTTAACATTGATTCAAGACCATTATCTAATCCTGGGGGTGGCACTTATTCCATTAAAGGTCAGATAGTAGTTATTTTACACCTTGCAGACCATATGTTGTTTGCTGCAACTACACAACTCTGATATTGTAGTTCAAATGCAGCCAGAGAAAATAGTAAATGAAAAGGCAGGGCTGTGTTCAATATAAGTTCATTTTCAAAACTAGGTGGCAGAAAGAGTCATAGTTTTCTGATCTCTGATCTAATAACAGACCTTATCCAGATGTTCCTAACTGTCTACAGAATATCACTTATAAGGAAAAAAAATACTTAATATTCTGTGAGCTCCAAATTTGGAATGATTAATTTGTCTAAAGGAACTTTTGTTCCTTGTAGGGGAGAATGATATTTGGAAGTCAAGATATGTCAGCAGATATCGCCATTGCTGCTAGGTTTCCATTGCTTCTAGTCCGTCTCAGTGGGCAGAGCTGGGACATATAACATGTACAACTTATGCATTCACCACCCACCCACACATATATAGGTACATATCCCCACACATCTAGCATTCACACTATATATATTATGTAACATATATTACATATTTACACTGACACCTTTGATTTCATTCCAACATAGGAGAATTTATTCTATTCTTCTTTCTCCTTCTTATATTTGTAATTCTCTGATATAGGAGACACCTGCCTCTTATCATGCATGATGTATTTACTTATTTGCTCTATCTTGGAATATACAAAAGTAGTTTTAGGAATGGTAATATATATTTTTGAGAAAAAAAGAACTACCAATTAAAGATTAATATATGATTAAAATTCTTTTCGACTTTACCCTGAGGGCGTTAGTTCAAAAACCTCCTTGAAATTACCTGAGTTAGTTCTTCCTTCACATTACCACTTTGGTATGGTTAGATTCAACATTTTTTTCCACTGATACTTAATTTTGAATTTCCTCCCATATTTGTTGATTTTATTTATCTGCTTTTAGAGTGCACAAAACATTACCAAGATTCCAAAAGTCAGTACTGTACCAAAATATATATTCAGAGACTATGCATCTCCTTTCTCCATTCTCCTAACCTTTTCACCACCATCTCACCCATGTCCCGTAACTGACCAATCTCATTATTCATTGGTTTATTCTTCCTTCATTTCTTTTGCTCAAATGACAGATATTTGTATATTTATTTTTTTATTTCTCCTTTTCACAGTAAAGGTGAATCAACACAGATAATTTATCACATTTTGCTTTCTTTATTTAATAATATATCATGGAAATTATTCCACATGAATTCATAGAGATGTACATCATTCTATTTTACAGCTACCTAGTACTCTGATTTTGGATGTATCAATTTATTGTCTGGGGTGAGCACTTAAATTGTTTCTAATGTTTTGCAGTTACAATCAAGGCTCAAATGAACAGCCTTCTGCATATGCACTGACACCTCAGAGAGGCATAGCTCTAGGATAAATTCCAGGAATTGGGATTACAGGGTCAAAAGACAAATACATTGCACTTTATTTTTCTTTTATCTTCCTAGATAGAGATCTTTCTTTGCCATTTCACCAAATATGATGCAAACCCCCACCTGCTTAATCTGTGTGGTATCAGGCATATGTAAGCCCACAGTACATATTTGGAGAATGAAATCATAAAGTACGTAAATGAATAAAATCTGGCCAGTATGGGAAATTTGTGGAGAAATAAAGCTACCTTGCCTAAAATCCTGGAAAGGAGAACTGGTTTTGAGAGAATCTCTGAAGGAGAAACAAGGTTTGGACATCACAAAAACATACCAAGGGAGACAGTTGGCTCAGCTACCAACTGCAAGAAGGTGTAAACAACCTCTGAGCAGAAACGGGCAAGAAGGGATGGAGAATTCACTGTTTTCAATCCTGCTGATGCCCATATGAGCAAGATTAGCAACAGAGATTGCCAGATTCAAAAATGCCCTATGTAAAATCAGGTAATGAACTTAAATCCTTTGAAGGAATTGAACCCCAGCTTCAGAGAACACAACAGCAGCTTATGTAAATTTCTACCAATTTAACTGGCAAAAAATATACTAAAGTTGTTGAGTTTGTTTGAATAGATATTGTGCCTTTTTTCAAAGTAAAATAATTAAAGCAGTAGGAAACCAGTCTTAAAAGTGGGAAAGTCTGTTATGCCTCACCAAGAGAAATAGATGGAATGATAATGTTTATATGGGCTCTCCTGTGACAGGTGTGTCAGTTCAACACAAGCTTGTACCCGGCTTTAAAAAGTCTACTACAAGCTTCTCCCTTTCATCATTTTTTCATTGCTGAGTTCAGATTCTGAAAAATGTGAATAATGCATAAGCTCAAATGCTCTCCCCATTATGGGGAGTCATACTATGGTGGGGCTGCAGCTTATTTTGCTAACTACCTATTGCTAAGAATCATCTCTCAGACCTTGTACCATTTCTCTTTACTAAGGTGTTTGTCGCCTTTTAAGACAAAGGTATGTGCTGTAAACTCCTAAGTGGCTTCTTTGCAAACGCTTAAATTTATTAAAATACTCTTCTATTAATTCTGATTTTCCTTGACAGTCTTTTTCATAATAACATATCACAAGGACTATTGCTTGTCCTTTTGCATTTGGAAACATTTATTAGGTACTCATCATATGCTATCTTCTTTCCTTGCAGAATTCAATTCATCCTCTTAAAACACCTGACACAGTAGTCATTATCGGCATGTTGCAAAATTCGGAAATTGAGGCTCAAAGACGTTCAGCAGCTACCCCATCATGACAGAGCAAAAAGGTGACAGCAGTAGAGTTTTAATCTGACCATCGTGACCATGCCCACATTTGATGTCTACACGGATTTGCCTCTCACCATCCCTTGTCGTGTGATAATGATGCCGAGCCCACAATGGTTGTTGTCCTCAAGCTGTCACTCTTCCCATTGCCCCTACAGAAATTAAATCACAGCTGCATTTAAGAGGTGTAAGTGGCATTCTCTCTCCATGTTTTTCATTATTAAAAGGTCAGATTTAGAAAATTCCTAAATATAACCTTTTCTGTATATCTCACTTTAAAATATTCCCTATTTTATAAAAGTTTACGGTTATCAAATTCATAGTACACACCACGGACTGAGCTATACATTAAAGTGATTTATGTAATTTGCCCTGATTATTCTCTAAATTCCATATATATGTATATATATATACACACACTTCCCTGCCTATTTGGCAATAACATGTGAATGCTGAGTAGACACTTCTAACTGTGCATATTCCTCTTTTCTGACCACCTGTTTTTATCTACTCCTCTCCATCTCAGAACTGGACACCAATATTAACTAACTGAACAGGCCAGTACCCTGAAGGTCACATTTAAGTGTCCTTTTCCCTGTGCCCTACATCCAGTTTACTGTAAAGTCCTGTCAACTCAAATCTCCAAAATATATCTTAAATCCAATTCCTTCTCTCCTTCTTGATTACTACCACACTAATCCAGGTCCAATTCTCTCTTACCTTCTGCTTTTCATCACTGCCTTTTCTCCAATCTTGTTTACTTCATCTTAAGGTACTGTGAATGGTCTTTTGAAAACATCCATCAGATCATATCCATTTCTTGCTTGAATGTCTTCGTATTACTTATATTGAATCCCACAGTCATTACCAAAGCCTGCCTGATTCTCCAATCTTGTTTCCCATAATTTCTTGTCCTTGCTCATTTTCTTTCACCCATAATGTCCATCTATCATATCCTTGAATATTCCAGGATTTTTCTCAGCACAGGACCTTTTATTTGCTGTTCTTCTGAGTTGAAACACTTCTACCCAAAACTTTTCACACAAAAGACATTTTCTTGTTCACTCACTTGTCACTTTCTCAGAGGGCCTTCCATGATGATCCTATATAAAATGATCTCTTTCATTTACACTCTGTGAAATCATAGAGCATATAATACATATAGTACATAACACTATATATGTGTGTTTGTGTATATGTATGTATGTATCTAGTTTATTATGGCATAATAATTGGCTATCACTATAAACTAAAATGCAAGCTATAAGAGAGAAGATTCATTGCCTATAAACATGCCTATGCCTCTACAAGTTAGGTATTAGTAAATAGCTATTCCATAAATGAGTAAATGGAAACTCACAACTGTTCTATGAAATATAAGCTATTAGAGCTTTATTTTGGGGACTTAGAAAATGAAGGCTCAGAGCGTTACAGAAAATTTCTGAGGGTCATAAATCTAGTGAATGATACTGTTGTGATTCAGACATGGGTCTGGCTGACTCCAAAACCAAATCTCTAATCATTTTAATCGTATTTTCTGCTTAAAATGATTCTGCCCCTGTAATAAAGGACACTGAGCTGGTATTTTTTAGACATCCTTAAGTTGGTCTTGCACTTTACCTTAAATTAGTTTGGAAGATGAGGATATTATGCTAACATGGCTTGCTAACCCCTAGGGATTCAAGCCTGTTACTTTGAGTGTCAGTTTGAACCTAGAGTGGGCCTGTGGTGTCACCACATCTCTTCCAGCTGAGTAGAAAGCTCTGGAGAAGTCAATTTATTTCCCAAGTTACTACTAATTTGGGCAGCCTGGGCCTGCAGGTAGCTCTGACAGATCTACTTGTCACAATAATGAGTCACGTTCTTACAGTAGCATAGATTAGGGCAAAAGTACTTTTACACTAAATCTCTAGGGAAACAATTTTAGAGGATATACAGTATATCATTTCAGGTTATAATAAATCTTATTACACCATAAAATACCATAAAACTTGTAAGTAATGAAACTACATTTCTCCCTACTCCTAACAAAGATTTGTCAACCAGCACTCCATATAGAGCTTCTATTATATTAAAATGCTTGTAACTTCCAGGATCTTCAAGATTTTTATAACAACTTGAAGAAAATAATTTTTCTGTTGCAAGACACTAATTTAATTAATTTTTACCACATTAAAAAATATCTGTTGGATCGTTTTCATAGAAGTTTTGAGAAGTTTCTATCAATATGAATATGTATAGATAACTATGTAATAAAAAAATGATTAAGAAGTTTTATTAAACTTTTCCACTTCCACTAATTTTCAGTAGTTCAAAAAGGAGGCACTTATACAGGCATCTCAAGAGTCCTAGATTTATTCTCCATCTGATGGTACATAGTCTTCTAATCTTGGACAAGCAACAATGAATGTAAGAATCCAAAATCTACACTGTAACGTGGTGGATAAGATGATTCCCTTTCAATGCAATATGCATTTTATGTTCTTTTTCTAGTTATGATAGTGATTCTCTTGAATTGAAAAAGTGTTCTGACTCCGGTGGCCTCTTTTGTGTACCTACTTACTTAAACTTAACAGCAAAACTTGCTACACTGGATTGTAGTGGCCTGTTTCCTTCTCTGTTTTACCCACTAGATGCTTAGTTCCTACAGCCGCGATGTATCTTCGGCACTATTTAATTCAATTGGTTTCCCTTTCAATATCTGGTGCCAGCTCTGCAATCATTTCTTAATGAAAGGATGAACACTTCTCACTTCTTCCAATTCTGATAAATATATATTTGGCAAACACTCAGCAATCGTTAATGGATTGAAGTTTTTAAGTGACCAAGTGAAAAGGGTTGTTGTTTAAAATTAAGTGGGCAGACATGATCTCATTGATCCTGAGTCTAAATTCCAGGGACCATTTTACTAGACATATGCCAGCGAGTCATCGGTGATCGCCACCCCCCGGCCCTCCTTCAGGACAGCAAGAGCAGCTTTTATCCCCCTGCACAACCAAAGGGAGCCAATGAGGCAACAAGATTCAGTTTTCTAAATACTATCATAATCCTATTTTACCCAATAGAAGAAAACCTCAGATCTACTAAACTAGGATTTTTTGCCTTTAAAAGTAGTGCTCTCTGGAATACATTTTTTAAATGAGTAAACTTGCAGGATAACTTCATAAATCAGCCAGCATTAAAAAAAATGGAATATGAAAATAATTATAACATTTGACTTTTAAAGTCTGCTCCTTCAAAAATCAAATCCAGAAGAGCTGGATGTTCTGAATGACAGTGAATATGAGACTGTGACGTCCCTCCATTTCACAGGGAAGCTAATTTATAGAAAACTGAAAGGCGAAATTTTGTAACACAGAAGTATTTCATAATCATATCTGTAACAGAAAGAACCTCTTATTTCTTTAGGAAATAAAAGTCATGACATTGAAATGATTAAATTACTCACTAGCAAAAGGGCACTGCCGATTTCTCTTTTTCTTGAACACATCAAAGAAAGAAAATAGCAAAATATGCATTGTTTTTAAAATACTACATAGCTCTGAAAAAAAAGATATATTTTTCAGAGGTGTGTGTGAAAGGATGATGTTGAAACTGGATGTGTTTATGAGTGGGAAATGGAAATTAGGTCTTTGCTGGTGATTCTGAGAAGCAAGTATGTGCAATTGAAAAACGTGAGTGGTTAGAACTCATTCCTGAGCTCACATACGGATGAGCTCCATCACAGACTTGCAGGCATCCTGTTTCGGAGACAGGGGAACAAATTTATGTGTGAAGTGTCTCCCTCCCTAGCTTACGTCTCTTTGTTGAAAGTGCCAGGTGTAACTAATGGAGATATTAAACTGACTGTTGTTCTGCCAGCTGCTGACGCTTCTGGAAGTTTCTGGAGGCAATCGGGGATACCTGCATCACTGCCAACTAGCCTTCTTTGCCAAGAGTCAGGCTGATATTGCTAAGTTTAGTTTAATATGATGATTTCTCCTTGGTTAGACGTTACACATGTTAACTCATCATAAAGGCAGTCTCTGATTTTTCCCATGTGTAGATGAGGAAAGTGCAATATTGAAAGGTCAAAAGTATCTGAAAGGCTGACTATTGGCAGAACCATAATTGAAACTTTGGCCTCACAGTTTGTGTTTCAAACACCACTCCATGCCAGTACGACGTTTACGTGGTCATAAATCTCAGTAGAGAAAGTCCTTGTTGGATTTGTCATTGACTTCAAGAGGTTTTATGCTAATAAAACTCTGTAAGGATACAGGAAAACCCACAGTTTTTCCTCTGATATTGTATTCATTCAAATCAAATGAAGGCGTCAAACAGGTAAATAAACTGGAAGCTGTCAAATGAGTAATACTATAGCAGAATAAGCTCTCCATGCTTTTCTTTTCTTTCTTCTTTCTTTTTTTCTTTAAACCAGGTTCTGCCTTATAGATAACATCATCTATAATCTATAAGGACTTAATCTATTTCCTAAGTGTAGGTTTCTGACTTGGGCAGAGCTGAGCCATGAATTCAATCAACCTCCAGAAGAGCTGGGAAATGATATTAATGGAGAAAGTGTTCTGTCCAGCCATGTCCACAAAGGATGCCTTGAACAATGTACAGCTCAGCCTTAATGATGACACCTTAAAGCTTTCTTAGCTCGAAAAATAATTTCCCTTTAATTACTTTTCCAGAACTGTAGCCTTTGCTACTGATGACAACATCATGTGTTGTCTATTTGAATGAGTTTTGTTTGAGCCGATTAAGACCTCCCCAATATACCACCACATGCACACACACACACACACACACACACACGAGCACACATACACAGACTTTTCTCATTCAAGTCTTTAATTTTTCACATAAGCTTAGTCACAGCTTTAATATGTGTTGAAGTTAATGACCTTTGAAACCACTTATTATGGGTAATATCTGTTGCTGTAATTAGTTTTATTTTTTATTGCTTTAGTTTATCCACCCATAATTCTTTTATATTTGTGTAAATAAACTAGGCAATTAGGTCCAGAATTAGGTGGTTTACATTGCTATAAATATTTTTTATTCTGAATTTGCACCAATTATTTCATTGCTTATTTTTTTATCATTGTAGGGTGGGTTCCTCTCATTAACCTATAAACCACGAGGACAAGGATGGCCTGTGTCTCTCTCTCTCTACTCCATTACGGCTGCCAAAGAAAGTCCTCTCTAGGTCCTTTCTGAACATAGCTGAGGCAATGGACTATTTCTGATGGGTTTTCTGTGAATTAAAAATTGCTACACTAGGTAAGTCCTAACATCAGAATGTCAAACGATCATGTAATAGCTAAATAATTCCTAAACGTCACCAGAGGGTGGGGTCAACGTGTAACTAGGTCCTAACTTACTTCAGGGACGCTGGGCTCAGTGGTTGGTGTTATCAACTTTCTAGGCTCTGAATCCAACAACCTGCAGTTCCCCCGCTCCCCTCCACATGCATACGAACTGTGAGTATTGATAACACCTAGTCTTGGTCCTATGGGCTTGCAACCCTTCTACTCAATAGATCACATTAAAGGCAAGCGAGTGAAAAGGATGGTTGTCTAGATATCGTAGACAGTTTTACCCACAGGCATACTAAAGTTATCTAATTAATAGTGTGTCTGTGATGATTAAAATAGATATTAAATCTAAAAAGCTTAGTGCAGTGTCAGATAAGAGGTCAGTAAGAACTCTGTAGATATTGTGCATTGCTTTATATTTTCTCCTTTTAAATAAAAATTAAATAACATATGTTCCAATTTGGTTTTGGTTGCTTGTACTCGTTCATATATTTTTGTTACTAACTCATTACTGAAATGACACAGTCACAAATAACATTGGAAAATATCTGGTTTAGACAGTTTTATGTGTTTCAAAGGCTGTACTTCTATTTAGCAGTCCACTTTATTTATTAAAAAGATATATCCTGAATTTTTAAAAAGTATATAGGCTATTTGGAACCGAGATGCAGAACAAATGTGATTTCTCTAAGTCTATACATGTTTACTAGGTGTCTGATTATTTGTCTAATTAGCATTTTACTGTTGTTAATATTATTGAATCAAATTAACAGTTTACAATTCCTAATAGACCAGGAGTCAAGAGTCAAGGGTCTTGTTTTCAAATCTGTCATTAAGTAGCTACATGATCTTGTGTGAACTGCTTATTCAATTGATTCTTCATAGTAATGTGAGATCATTTAGCTAGAAGTATGTTAGTGTAAGTAAACTGATGGGGGCCTGGCAGGCTCTATTATCAAGTCAGAATAAAGAATTTAAAAAATTCTAGGTCAAAAGCCATCCACTCTTATCTAGACCAAAGACAAAAAAAATTGGAATGACTGTAAGTCATATGGGTTTTGTTAAGGTAAAGAAAGTATAACAATAACTCAAGCAGGGTGATAAATGGCAATTAATAGTCAATGTTGGGAACTGGAGATGAAATCACATTTCCATCTGTGGTTAAATGAAGACAAGAAAATCTGTCTAAAGTGTCACTAACTCCTTGCTTCTTATTTTTTATTGTTGTCACAAATAACAATTTTACCAGACATTCTGATGTTGAAATACCAAGAGATATGCAACAAATAAATTTTTCATGTGAAGTGTTCTAAATAGTATGTGTTAGCAATAAATTTGTTTCTTTTTAAGTAGTATTCTGCAGTCAGACAAGCAGATCATGGGGCTGCATTTAGCCCCAAAGCACCAAATTGCCACCTGCTCAAATACAGCTTCCCATTTGACACTTGAATTCCTCCACAGCATCCCTAAGAAGTAATGATTCAGTTTATGGCCTTTACAAATTTTAAACCCGTAATGAGAAACCTAATGAATATTCTTGTATCTACTGAAGTAAATTATCACATTCCTGTCCCAACAATAATACCTAAGTCTTTTTTTATTTCAATTATTTCACATAAGTTTGAAGTTTCTCCATCTTCCTGTTGGAACTGATGAATTGATAGACTTTCTGCATACTTAAAAGCGTTCCAACAGAGCTAAATACTCTTGAATAGTTTAGGTGTGACCTGTCAGCACAGCACTGGGGGGTTATCTTTTTACCATACCACTGTAACACCTAAAAATCTCTTTTTTCTTCTAAAAATAACTTTGTTATTCAAATTAATTATTATAACTTTTAGGCTAATATTACTGTCCTTTTAGTTTTCTGAATTTTCTTCATAACTTAAACCATGTGATCCAACAATGAGATATCCTCAGGTTCCCACATTTAGTAAAATTTGTCAGCACTTGGGCTCAAATAACACAATATTTCTGAAAAGTTGGAAAGTTGTTTTGTCATTGTTTATATATTTTTTAATGATTTACGTATTACCTTAGCGGTTTGGTCATAGTTTTGGAAAGTAATTTATAAGATCATTTAAACATCAAAAACAGTTTTATAAAATTATCTTGTAATTTTTCTTTAAAAATCAAAATTATTATTGCAGTGTAGGTGTAGAAGGACTACACTGACAACAGTTTTCTTTCAGCTCATTAGGAGTTTGATGTAACTCACATTTATCTTAAGAAGTAGCATAGAGTTTATGAGACCCCCAAGGGTGGAATTAGGGGTAATACTGAAGAGCATGTCTAACCAAGTTCTCTTCCTGCTCTAAATCAATGCCAGTTTATGTTTGAGAAAAGGGCTTGGTGACCAGCCTAAGAGAGCCAATTACATCACTGTGTAGACTCAGCCCTAGTCCCTTCCCAGTAAATTTTTATTTTGTTTTTATTTTATTTTAATTAGATATTAGGAATTAAGAAAAATTTTATTTTTCCCCTTTATGCTCTATATATTCTTCCTTAGAGGGACACAATCTTTGCTTCTCTAAGAACAGTTCTAAGGCTCCATTTTCTGACTTGCTAAGTCACTGTGTAAGAGGCTCTCACCCTGCCAAGGACATAAAGCTCTGTATTAATTGTAAGGTGATGAGGTAATGGTACCCTGAGTGAGTCATATAATGTGGCATTTTGAACCCATGTATCATCCACAATTTTCCCTGAATCTCTGTATTAAGGGCCTAAGGAGGTCATTCAGGGTCATGCAGTTTTAGCCATGACTTTGAGAGCTATTTATCCCAATCTATTCACACAGAAAAGATTTTCCTTATATGTTTCTGGGGGAAATACATAATCTGTGACTTTTCATGTGACTAAATTTCAATAGGTTTACATAAATCCTATTATCATGGGAAGGAGGCACTGAGCCAGAGACACAGATTTGAAGCCTCCCCCGCCCATCTAGTTCCTAGATGCCTGAGTTTGTAAAAGAATAAGAAGGAGTGATAAACTTACCCCTGAAATCCCCCAAAAGAACACATTTGTGGTGGTGGTGGGGGGCTCTTTTTCAGGTGAAAGAACCCCAAAGTTGAGTGGATCGGTACCTCAATCCCCCAGCTGTTTACCTCTTCTTCACTAAATTTCCACCTGAAGTGGTTGTGGAGCCCAGTTCCTCAGGACCCCATATCTTCCTAATAACTCAGCATCCAGATCACTGAACACGTTGTCCTTCTCCCTCTTCCTTCCTTTCCCTTCATCCTTCTCCTTACTCCTGCTTTTGTGCTGTCAAACATTTCAGAAGAAAGTCACATAATTTGTTGACTGGCTTTATTCAAATATGTGGGAGAAATGGGGAAATGCTGGTCAAATTGAGGCATGAACTTTCAGGTTTAAGATGGATAAGTTCTGGGGAGCTAATATACAGCATGGTGATTATAGGTTAATAAAACTGTTTGTATACTTGAAATTTGTCAAGCAAGATCGGAAGCATTCTCACTACACATAAAACACTGATCTTTCATTCCTTATCTATATAAGGTATTTTAATGTATTTATATGTGAATTTTTCTCATTCCCCAGAGTGGTTGGCTCCAATATTTACCATTTTTCTCACATCCCCAAACCATTAGCTCTTTCTGTTAAGCTTGCCTCATTTCTCTTACTGATTTTTATTCATTCTGAGCCATTCTATTCTCTTGAATAGAATAAAACATGCTTTAAACTGTGGCAAAACTCTCTCTCGCCCACAAGTCTAGCTATTTTAATGAAGGGTTAATCTGTTCAGCAATAGATTGAACTGGCTGAATGGGCTTTACAGCCTCTCACTATGCTCCTGCAGGTCTGTGGTGCACCGGGGATGTTTTCTTGATGCTTCACTCTCTAGTTACCTTCTTATCCGTATTTTGAATTCAGGGTTCCAGCACTTCTGCTTCTGTCTTATTGTCTATTATCAGTATCTAGCTTTCTGCCCAGTCCTTAGATACATGCTTCATATTGGACAGCTGTCTATTATGGACACTATTGTTCAGTAACATGGAGAGGTAACAGTATGAGTTCTAGAGGTACAGAGTCTTGACTTGTAAGTCCATGTGAACTTAGACAGTTATTTAATGTCTCTAAGTCTTAGTTTCCTTATTTGAAAAATTGAAAATATACTAAGGCCTTTCACCAGTTTTCTATTATTGTGTATCAACTTTTCACAACATAAGCAGTTTAACATCACAGAAACTCATCAGCTCAGTTTCTGTTTTCAGAGGTGGAAGCAAAGGTTAACTGGGTGTTCTGTATAGGAGCTCTCTAGGCTAAAATCAAGGAGCCAACCAGGGCCACAGAGGCTCCTTCCAAGATCACTGGTTGTGAGCAGAACTTAATTCTTTGTGGTGGTTAAGACTGAGAAGTTCCACACTTCTGGCTTATTTGCTGTCAGTCGAGCACGTGTTTCAGCTCCCGGATGTCACCCACCAGTCCCACAACAGTGTGGCACTTTGTTCCTTCACAGCCAGCAGAAGCATCTATCATGCTTAAAACTTCTCTGATCTCTTTTAATGTCTCACCTAATTGCTCCCGACACACTCTGGATAATCTCTCTTTTGATTAACTCAACATCAACTAATTGATGTGTTAAATATGCCTGCATAATGCCTTCTGTTATATAAAGTAATATGATCCTGGAAGCAATGTTACATCTTATTTACAAATCCTGCTCACACTTATGGGAGAGAATTATGCATAGCATGAACACCAGGGGATGGGAATCTTGGGGCCATCTTAAAACTCTGTCTACTACAGACATCTAATTCATAAGATTGGTATGAGAGTTAAACTATAATGCATGTAAGTAGTTGTGTCTGACTCATAGCAGATAGTTAATGAATTTTAACTCTTGCTATTATGTGGTTTTATCACCAGCTAATCAACCTTATTCCTGATTCCTTCCTCTATAACCTGAGACCCAACCCACTTTTCCAAAATCAGAACCCTTATCTTGGGTTGTTTGCTACATCCAAGCTCCCAGTAATCAAAAGAACAGTAAGTTGATTACTGACCTTTTATTTTAATTCTATGGTGTAAGTCTTGGTGGTATCTGGCCAGTTTTCTTAAGAACAATAAACCTATATATACTCTCAAAATTTGAGAGCCAAATTTCTATTATACGTTCTAATGAAACATTGGACTTCTACTAGTCAAATACAACTTTATTGCATTGATTACCACTTGAGCAACTGAGGTGGAAATCTGGAAAAGACATTAAAAACTGCCTAAAGGTGAGGAATTTTCAGTAAGAAGATGGATGAGGCAGGAAAGAGGCAGATAAAACTTTGATTTGCTAGTGATTACTCTGAATGTTCCCTGTTTACTTGCAGTGTAATGGCTCCCTTGAACTGTTTTTGCTTAAAAGTGAAGGCAAATCCGAAAGATTTGTGTTCCTCTCTTCTGCTTGTAGAGATAAACTAAAAGTTTCTGGGTTTTGAGCTGAAAACCCTCTTTTCTGTCATTCGGGGCAGCTGTAGGGCACAACTGAATGTTTGCCAAGCTGCCTTTTGGGCCCTCTGATGTGTTTTATTGATAAGTTGTTACTTCCAAGACAACTACTGTTATTCTCATGTTCTAACCAGTAAGAGTTGAAGCTAGAGGCAGGCCTACGGTGGCCTCATCACTCACATTCTGTCCTTGACAGTCTTCAGAGGGAAATTCCCAACGAGAAAACTGGTATCTGTCACGCAATATTTCATCCCAGGCACCCAGTCATTTTACACTTCATGGTTGGTAATAAGTGACATTCTGAGCTTCAGGTAATGAATTTTCATTCCAAACAGCACAGCCACATCTCTGAGCATCTGGTGTTTTCTAATCATTTACATTCAGTTCACCTGCTGTCAGGAGCAAAAATGATCAGAGATGTCCACTGCAGCTGCTTTGGTAAAATGACGGTGAATAGAACAAGATTGTGTGAGCTTTGATCAGGGAAACATGTAGTTTGGAATCCATGGTAACAGAGTGTGTGAAGTGGGGCTGGGCCCTGCCCTCTGTCACTAAGAACTAATGCTAGACATCATCTAGCGTTCCTCTGACTTGGTTCTTGGCACTGTTGAGAAATGATGAATTAGAACACAAAAGCAATAGCAGAAGTGGCAAGGCGTTGTCCCCAGTTAATAGAATCCGTGCTCTTTGGAAACTGAGCCTCCAAACTGGGCTAATGTTTGTCTATGCTGTCAAATCATCACATTTTGACCATCTTTATTAACTATATCCTAACCTTTATTTTTCCAATATTAATTGTCTCTTCAACTATTTTATCTCCCTCATAGACTAGATCTTTGAAAGCCATATTACTTTGTTTCTCAATAATCTTGTCCAATACTTGGTAGGTAGTCAATAAATACATGTTTTTGAATAGAATATACTCAAACACAAATACAAACACTGCCTTCTCACATTTTACTGAGGGATTTTAAAGCTACCAATTCCTTAGACTATAATATGCTCAATCATAGTCACTAACTTTTAATGTCTAACTTTATATCAAGCAGGTCAATAAACTATAAGATGCTCTATTAC
This sequence comes from Phataginus tricuspis, assembly GCA_029783875.1. Lineage (NCBI taxonomy): Eukaryota > Metazoa > Chordata > Mammalia > Pholidota > Manidae > Phataginus > Phataginus tricuspis. Next base: position 55,752,950 of record JAQQAC010022981.1, on the reverse strand, counting down.
AGTATTGCAGCTGTAATTTTACACAGATTAAATTAATAAATCAGAATTGACCACCTTCTGTTGCAAGAGTTTTTACAAGTACCAGTGTCACTATTCTCTAGGGCTGAACTGATAGATAAATACAAACAGTTTCCTCTTTAGTAGTATAGCCACCTAACCTTTCAGTGCTCTTGTAAATACTTTGGGGACAAGATTCACAATTTCAGGGCTAAATTTGAGATTGGGGACACAACTGTGTTAACTGGAATGAGACATTAGAAGAATTAAGTTTCAACTGGAAGGCCAGTCAGGATGCACCAAGGGGGTAATTCATATAGCAGCAGTTTCCTGCAATAAAATTAATATCATCCAGCAATTCATGGAATGTATGATCATATATATAATAAAAACAGTTAATTGAGACCATATTTTATCATGGTAATTTAAGACTTAATGTCCATTTATTTATAGTGTGTGAATTAATGTATGAGAGAAAAGTAGACTTGGTAGGGAGGAGATGAAGTCCTTCTTACAGTTAAGTAATAAGGCTCTGCAGCACAAAACACAATAGGTTAAGACAGATGTAGTCTCTGTGGTTTTTTACCTTACCTGCAAAATTAAACATATAAACATCTTGTGAAATTCTTAAAGTTCAATAATTTGTTTGCATGGTTACTATAAAAACTATAAGAACACATGTAGGGATGTTAATAGAAAACACTTTACTTTTTAAAAGCAAGTGTGATATCTAAAAAGAAAACAAAAACTATGGATATAATTCTCTACACGTAATGCTAAGTTGCTTTATAAGGGAATTCAGCTACCTGTGTATTGAGCATTCTCTTGTTTTGAACTTCTTGAAAAGCCTCTTCAGTGAGTGGGAGATTATGAAAGAATTTCTCTTGATAACATGAAAACTTATTATCAGACTGTAAGTAGATGGGAAAATAATTGATATGTGTATACCATTCACTGTTAATAAATACAGCTCAAAGTTTGAGAGTTTCTGAAGTTAAAGAACCTCTAAGTCCAGTGGAATCAGGAAATCCTTTCGTGAGGACCAAATTATTTTTAAGCATTTCATAAGGGCAGCATACAATGGGGAAAGAGGAAGTTCATAAAGAATAAAGGCATTTTGAAAGGCAGAGCTGGCATGATGAACGGAGGGCAGTGACACACCAGCTGGCAGGAGCCCAAAGGTCACTTGAGAGTCGGGTGAACTGAGATAAGTGAGCTACAGCTACACCTGCTGGAGGGCTTCACACAGCCATGTATTACCCACAGGAAACTGCTTTCAGTTTCTGGGCAGGTGAGGGAAACACAAAAGGACCTTTTTCAAAGTGATAACAACAGCTAATCATTTACCGAATGCTTACTTACCAAACATTATTCTTAGTTTCCTTCTTATAGCAAACCTATGAGGCCAGTGCGGTTATTGATTCCATAGGTGGAAAAATGTATAAACAGAGCAATTTCTAACTTCTCCAAAGACACTGATAATAAGTGACACAGTGGGATTCAAATCCAAACAGCCTGACTCAACACCCCATACCAATCACAGTGTCATAGTGCTGCTCAGATAGTTATTCTAGAGGTTGACATAATATTGAGAGGAATGGGTCAAATCTCATTACAGTGAAATCAACCTAAAGCTCAAGACAATCCATTTTTTTTCCCCTGAAGGAAACAGCTTTTCAGGGAAGAAAAAAAAATCGTCTTATTTACGTTGAATGTGGCACCATCTCCTCCACTAAATTGCTACTGCTTTTTGTTCTGTTGGAGAAATATTCATTCATACTCCAGAGATGCTAAGTTGAAAATAAAGTGTGGTTAAAATCAACACAAGAAAAAAATGCAGGGTGCCAGTATCAGCTAGAAATTCTTCTCAATACAGTAGCATCAATTCTCCCTCCAGACATAGACATATGGAACCAGAAACAAGAAGTGGCAATGAAACATCCCAGAGAGAGGGTGAAGAATGCCTGGCCTCCAACACAAAAGGGAAACAAGAAGGAGAAAGGAGAAAGCTTTCTGGAAGAGTCTTTCATGCTCTGAAGTGTAAACTAAAAAATAATTAGGGGTCCATTACTAATAATTTTAGGAAGAAAATGAGAGTATTTAATTCCCTTCTCTACCATGCAAAACATTTTATTTCAAAGGGATAAGGTTATTATTTGCCTGGTATGAATTTCTTCCTTTGAATACCAATAGCAATGAAACTTTAAAATGGCGTTTTCCCATTTTTATGTTTAGAATTTTGCTTTTCACTTGGATTTTAATAACTTCCAAAGTAATCTATGTCACTTGCTTTGGTCCCTTTTTATGATGTCATTTCTTGATAAGTTTTCTATCTTCCTGTGCTTCCCCTGCTTTGTTTCAATTTTCTCAATTTCAGGTTTTTTTTTTTCATGATTTGCACTATGCAGCACAGTAAAAAAAGTGTAGGTGTACTGTGGGTCAAGGGGAGGATAGCTAATCGAAATCATCTTTACAGTATGTCTTCTCACCCCTTCCCCACCTAGAAAAATGTCTGGAGAAGGAACTCCAGAAGTACAAGGCCGTGGTTACACAGCTAGGACAAGAGTGGGCGGAGGCAGGGAGACAGAAGAAGCCCTAGCTCTACATGAATGGCAATGGATACTCATGACAGTATACTGTTCAACGAGTAGAAATACCAAAGAATTTACACTACTACCCTATTAGACATGCAGCATTTAAATTCCTGTCACTCATTTATTGTTATCCAAAGAATCAGTGATAGCAGAGAGAAGACTGAGAGAGCAGGAAATTAAATGAAGAAATGTGTCCTTCAACTGTACTCCAATGCCTCAGAAAATTCATGAAGAGGCTTGGGGGAAGAGGTATTTCCGAATCAGACCACTTACTCTACACATTTGTAAGCTGGGTATAGATATATATACTGATCAGACTACATTCTTAGCCATCCACATAATTGCTTAAACCTTCTCTGGATTAACAGGGGAAACGAAATAAGAAAAGTAAAATCTAATTCAAATGTAATGACTTCATTAACCTAAAAAAGCCTGATATTTTGATAATTTTCCACATATACACTTAGAAATAAAAAAGGAGATTCACAAAGCATGACTGAAAAATGCAGGCTTTTTTTTTCTTGACAATGGGAAGATATTTTCAGTAACAGACCCCAAAGTTCAAAAAACTGGTTCCAGGGAAAAAAAGGTGGCAGCATGAGAAGTGAGGTAAAAATCTCCTCCCCAAACCACATACAACATGAAAACACAGCAAATACAACTAATAAATCCATCCTCTTGGCTGGCAACACAGCCCAAGTCCTCTCACAGTGATAGGCAGCCTGCTGTTCCTGCCTCCATGCTGTCATCTGAAAGAGTGACCAGAAAGAAGATGGCAACAGATCGCTTACATATGGGGAAAGAGAATACCTCAAGGGAAAGGGTGAAGTAGCAAAGCTGAGAGATGGCAGGACCCAAGCCCTCTCCCAACCCCAGCTCACCTGCAGGAGGAAGTGAAATAGAGTGGGGAGGGAATAGAAACCCAGGTCTAGAGATCTACTCCAGGAGCACGAACCCATATTCCATAGTGCTCTGGAGATTAGAGGGGTTGGAAAGCAGGGACAGGCAGAATACTTGGAGAGACTGAGATTCTAGCCGCTTGTGGAGAACAGGTACCCACAATCAGCTGCTCCAGGACAAAAGAAAGGTGGGTGCTTTGAAAGACTTCCCAAAAGTGAGAAGGATGCTAAAGAGGCAAGGATTACACAGAGCTTGAGCTTGCTGCTCAGGAGAAAGGACAGATGGACAAAATTGTCCCGGCACACTCATCCCAACAGGTTGGGAGCTTCCAGGAGACTCAGGTGCTCCATCTCCCTGGCTGGCCACTCAACCCCTAGACCCCCCACCATGCTAGGCAGCCTGCCGTTCCTTCCCCCAAAACAGCACTTGCCAACAAACCTTCTAACAAACCTGCTGCCCCTGTCATTGTGCCAGGCCAGCCAGAGGGAAGACCTGCCTACAGCAGCTACAGGGGCGTAATGCAGGGGCTCCTCCCAACACACATTCTTGCTTAAACCTTCTTTGGATTAACAGGGGAAAGGAAATAAAAAAAGTAAAATCGAATTCAAATATAATGACTTACTTACATTAACCTAAAACCTACATTACTGACCCTGACAATGGAGGCAGGCCCTGTATCCAGGAAGCAGGAAAGACTTGTGTCCTCCCAGCAGACACCGGTGCTGCTTGCCTGCAATCCCCGCCATCGCTCCAAGACAATGGGCAGCTCCAGAGAACTGAGCTCCTGGGCACTAGAGGGTGCACCCACACAGTTATCATTCCATAGTATTCAAGTAGGAATGAAACTCAAAAGAACATTGTTCAATCCAAAATCCATCAAACACCAGAAAGAATGTTCAGTGAAACTGAAATCACCAATCTTCTTGCTAAAGATATCAAAATAAAAATCATAAAAATGCCCACAGAGCTACAGAAAATATTTACAATCTCAGGAATGAACTCAAGAAAGAGATAGAGACTTTGAAAAACACATTAGCTGAACTGAAACATAAAATGGAGGGATTTAAAAACAGGCTAAAACAGGTAGAGGAGATGGGAAATTGAACAGAAACTAGAAAACAGGAATACAAAGAAGCTGAGGCAGAGAGAGAAAAAAGGATTTCTCAGAATGAAAGAATAATAACACAGCTCTGTGATCAATATTCGCATTAGAGGGGTACCAGAAGAAGAAGAGAAAAAGGGATTTAAAAATGTCCTTGAGGAAATAATTGTTAGAAACTTCCCCAATCTGGGGAAGGAAATAGTCTCTCAGGCCATGGAAGTGCACAGACTTCCCAACACAAGGAACTCAAGGAAGACAACACCAAGACATATAATAATTAAAATGGCAAATATCAAGGACAAGGACAGAGTATTAAAATCATCCAGAGAGAGAAAAAAGATCACTTACAAAGGAAAACCCACCAGGCTATCATCACACTTCTCAGCAGAAATCTTATAGGACAAAAGGGAGTGGCACAATATATTTAATGCAACGAAACAGTAGGGCCTAAAACCAAGAATACTCTAACCAGAAAGATTATCATTTAAATTTGAAGGACGGCTTAAACAATTTCCAGATAAGTAAAAGTTGAGGGAAATTTACCTCACACAAACCGTCTCTAAAGTATATTTTAAACAGACTGCTCTAGATGGAAATGCTCCTAAGGCTAAATAGCTGTCACCAGAGAAAACAAAACCATAGTAAAGACTGTAGACCAACTAAGTACTAACCAAATGCAAAATTAAATCACCTGCACAAAATGTCAGTCAAGGGATACACAAAGAATACAGAATATGACACCTAAAATATAAAGAGTGTAGGGCTAATAAAAAGAAGGGAGGAGAAAAAACAACCTTTACATTGTGTTTGTAATAACATAAATGAGTTAGATAGATTGTTAGATAGTAAAGAAGCTGCCCTTGAACATTTGGTAACCACAGATCTAAAGCCTGTAATGGTACATATCTATTGATAATCACCCATGTAAATGAACTGAATGCACCAATCGAAAGACATAGAGTTACTGAATGGGTAAAAAAAAAAGACCCATCTATATGCTGCCTATAAGAGACTCACTTCAAATCCAAAGACACACACAGACTAAAAGTGAAGGGATGGAAAAAAGATATATCATGCAACTAGTAGGGAGAAAAAAAACAGGAGTTGCAGTACTTGTATAAGATAAAATAGACTTCAAAACAAAGAAAGTAATGAGACAAAGGACATTATATAATGATATAAAGATAAATCCAAACAAGAGGATATAACCATTATAAATATCTATGCACACAACAAAAGAGCACCCAAATATGTGCAACAATTACTAACAGAATTAAATGGGGAGATAGCACACAATGCATTCATTTTAGGAGACTTCAACACACCACTCACTGCAAAGGACAGATCAACCAGACAGAAAATAAGTAAGGAGACAGAGGGATAGAAAAACGCATCACAACAGGTGGACCTAACAGACATCTACAGAACACTCAACCCAGAAGCAGCACTATACACATTCTTCTCAAGTGCACATGGAACATTTTCCAGAATATATCACATACTAGGCCCCGAAAAGAGCCTCAGTAAATTCAAAAAGATTGAAATTGTACTAACCAACTTCTAAGATCACAAAGGTATGAAACTAGAAATAAATTGTGCAAAGAAAACAAAAAAACCCACAAACAAATGGAGGCTTAACAACATGTTCCTAAATAATCAATGAATAAATGACCAAATAAAAACAAAGATCAGACAATGTATAGAGACAAATTAAAACAACAGCTCAATTCAGCAAAATCTGTGGGATGCAGCAATGGCAATTCTAAGAGAAAAGCACCAAGCAATACAGGCCTATCTCAAGAAAGAAGGGCAATCCCAAATGAACTGTCTAGACTCACAATTAATGAAACTAGAAAAAGAAGAACAAATGAGGCCCAAAGTGAGTAGAAGAAGGGACACTATAAAGATCAGAGAAAAAATAAATAAAATTGAGAAGAATGAAATAATAGAAAGAATCAATGAAAGCAGGAGCTGGTTCTTCAAGAAAATAAACAAAATAGATAAACCCCTTGACAGACTTATCAAGAAAAAAAGAGAGTCTACACACATAAACAGAATCAGAAACGAGAAAGGAAAAATCACTATGGACACCACAAAAATACAAAGAATTATTAGAGAATATAATGAAAAATTACATGCTAACAAATTGGGCAATCTAGAAGAAATGGACAACTTTCTAGAAGAATACAGCCTTGCAAGACTGACCCAGGAAGAAACGGAAAATCTGAACAGACCAATTACCAGCAATGAAATTGAATTGGTAATCAAAAAACTACCTAAGAAGAAAATTCCTGGACCAGGTGGCTTCACTGCTGAATTTTATCAAACATTTAGAGGAGACCTAGTAGCCATCCTCCTTAACGTTTTCCAAAAAGTAGAAGAGGAGGAAGTACTTCCAAACTCACTCTATGAGGCCAGCATCACTCTAATATCAAAACCATGCAAAAACACCACAAAAAAAGAAAATTAGACCAATATCCCTGATGAACATAGATGCATAAAATAATCAAAGAAATATTAGCAAACCAAATTCAAAAATATATCAAAAAGATCATCTATCAACATCATAAACCACATCAACAAAAATCACATGACCATCTCAGTAGATGCTGAAAAAGCATTTGACAAAATTCATCATCCATTCATGATAAAAACTCCCCCAAAAATGGGTTTAGAAGGCAAGTACCTCAACATAATAAAGGCCATATATGAGCAAACCTGCAGCCAACATCATACTTACTAGTGAAAAGATGAAAGCTTTTCCTTTAAGATCGGGAACAAGGCAAGGATGCCCACTCTCCCCACTTTCATTCAACATTGTACTGGGGGTCTTAGCCATGGCAATCAGACAGCACAAAAAACAAAAGGCATCCAGATTGGTAAGGAAGAAGTTAAACTGTCAATGTTTGCAGATGACATGATATTGTACATAAAAAATCCTAAAGAATCCACTCCAAAACTACTAGAACTAATAACTGAATTCAGCAAAGTTGCAGGATATAAAATAAATACGCAGAAATCAGTTGCATTCCTATGTACTAACGATGAGCTAGCAGAATGGGAAATCAGGAAAACAATTCCATTTACAATGGCATCTAAAAAATAAAATACCTAGGAATAAACCTAACCTAGGAGGTGAAAGACCTATACTATTGTTATGGAAAAACCTGAAAACCTGGACTGGATCACTGACGGAAGAACCAAGGGGCTCTCGGAGGTCCTGGAAGGTTGAGTTTTACACCGGCAGTCTCAGAGGGGAGTAATCTCCCAAGGTCTGAACCCCGAACAAAGGCAAGGAGAGCAATATATATTTTCCTACTCCTGTATCTGTGGCATCTTTGCATGCACAGCAAGTAGGCATCAAGCAGGGTGAATAGGGAATTTGGGGGAGTGAGTGCCTGGAGGAGCAAGGATGAAGGGACCGGGAGATATATTTTTCTTTTGCCGATCTTGCCAAAGGTTTTTTTTTCTTTTCTGCTGACTTTGTTGGCTATGTTAAATATTTTCCTTATCACTATGAAAACTACAAGACACTCATGAGGGAAATTAAAGAAGACACCAATAAATGGAAATACATTCTGTGCTCATGGACAGGAAAAATTAACATTGTCAAAATGGCCACTCTGCCTAAAGCAATCTACAAATTTAATGAAATCTCTATCAAAAAAGGGACAGCATTCTTCAACTAACTAGAACAAATAGTTCTAAAATTCATATGAACCACCAAAGACCCCAAATAGCCAAAACAGTCCTTAGAAGGAAGAATAAAGCAGGGGGTATTATGCTCCCCAACTTCAAGCTCTACTACTAAGTAATCAAGACAATTTGGTACTGGCACAAGAACAGACTCATCGATCAATGAAATAGAATACAGCATCCAGATATAAACCCAAGCATATATGGCCAATTAATATACAATAAAGGAGCTATGGATATACAATGGGGAAAGAACAGCCTCTTCAACTACTGGTGTTAGCAAAACTGAACAGCTACATGTAAGACATTGAAACTGTATTACTGTCTAACTCCATACACAAAAGTAAACTCGAAATGGATAAAAAACCTGAATGTAAGTCATGAGACAATAAAACTCTTAGAAGAAAACACAGGCAAAAATATTTTGAATATAAGCATTGAGCAACTTTTTCCTGAACACATCCCCTCAGCCAAGGGGAACAAAAGCAAAAATGAACAAATGGGACTACATCATGCTAAAAAACTTCTGTACAGCAAAGGACACCATCAGCAGAGCAAAAAGGCATCCTACAGTATGAGAGAATATTTTGTAAACAACATATCTGATAAGGGGTTAACATCCAAAATATATAAAGAACTCACATGCCTCAACACCCAAAAAGCAAATAACCCAGTTAAAAAATGGGTGGAGGATCTGAACAGACACTTCTCCAAAGAAGAAATTCAGATGGCTGACAGGCACATGAAACGATGCTTCATATCACTAGTTATCAAGGAAATGCAAATTAAAACCACAATGAGACATCACCTCACACCAGTTAGGATGGCCAACATCCAAAAGACAGGAAACAACAAATGCTAGTGAGGATACAGAGAAAGGGGAACCCTCTTACACCATTGGTGGGAATGTAAATTAGTTCAACCCTTGTGGAAAGCAATATGGAGGTTCCTCAAAAAACTAAAAATAGAAATGCCATTTGACCCAGGAATTCCACTCCTAGAAATTTATCTGAAGAAAACAAGATCACAGATTCAAAAAGACATATGCTTCCCTATGTTTATTGCAGCATTATTTACAATAGCCAAGATATGGAAGCAACCTAAATGTCCATCAGTAGGTGAATGGATAGAGAAGATGTGGTACATATACACAATGGAATATTATTCAGCCATAAGAGGAAAACAAATCCTACCATTTGCAACAACATGGATGGAGCTAGAGGGTATTATGCTCAGTGAAATAAGCCAGGTGGAGAAAGACAAGTAGCAAATGATTTCACTCATTTGTAGAGTATAACACCAAAGCAAAACTGTAGGAACAAAACAGAAGCAGACTCACAGACTCCAAGAAGGGACTAGCAGTTACCAAAGGGAAATGTGTGGAAAGGGAGGGAAAGAGGATTAAGGGGTATTATGATTAGCACACATAATATAGGGGGCTATGGGGAAGGCAGTATACCACAGAGAAAACAAGTGGTGCCCCTATAGCATCTTATTACGCTGATGGACATACATTATTGCAATGGGGTATGTGGAGCGGACTTAATAATATGGGCGAATGTAGTAACCACAATGTTGCTCATATGAAACCTTCATAAGATTGTTTATCAATGATACCTTAAAAAAAAAAAAGTAAGAGAAGACAGTTAGTGACTCCATAGCATCTTACTATGCTGATGGACAGTGACTGTAGGGGTATGTGGCGGGGACTTGATAATGGGGGGAGTCTAGTAACCACAGTGTTGCTCATGTGATTGTATATTAATGATATCATAATAAAAAAGGAATAGCTAATAAGTTTGCATGTTCTATTTGATAATTATGATAATAGTTATTACTGGGTTCTTGCAGTTTTTTGCTTGCACTTATGTTCCAGGGTCTGAAAAAAAAAGTAACCCTTTACAAATGTAAAAAATAAAAAACTGGTTCCATTTGTACTAAAATTTAAAACTATTTTGTCTTAAACATATACCTGCACAATAAAGTATATACTGAGATAGATACTTTGCAACATATAAGGTAACAGACCCACAAAAGGGATCACAGAAATGCATTTGAAATTTTATTTTAAATAATTGCTCTGGGTCTGTTAGATACACTATGGGAAAAAAGTATCTTTATGCCATCCTAATACCACATCTCCTAAAAAATGTTTAAGTATGGATTATAGATTTAAAAGTAAAACCAAAAAAAATCCCAACAAATTTTATTTAAATCTTGTTCCTTTTAATTGAAAATGTAGAAGAATATCTTCACTAACATGAGTTAGGTAAAGATAATATGAACAGAACAACAAAATAAAGCCAAATATAAAGGAAAAAATGACAAATGGATTACTTTAAAAATAATCTCACTGATAAAAATCCCATTAAAAGAAGCAAAGTATAAACCTCAGACAGTTTGTGATTTACACATATCTGACAAAGAATTCATATCTAGAATACATAAAGAACTTATACAAATAAAAAAATACTAAAAACCCTATAGAAAAATAAGGAAAAGACTGGAACAGACACTTTATAAAATATAATAGACAAATCACTAATAAATATATTAAAAAGGCATTCACAACCTTTAGTCTTGAGAGAAATATAAATTAAGATCACAATGCCAGACCAGTTTACAACTACCAGAATGCCTAAATGATGGGACTGTACTGTTAAGACCATGGAGCAACTAGAACTCCCTTTAATTTTGGTGGGAATGAAAATTGGTACAACCACTTTGAAAAACTATTTAGTAACATTAAAAAATATTCTACATACAACAACTACCTTTAGCTGCATACCCTTATATACATTTATCAAAAATGATGTAAAGAATACTTATAGCACCATTTGCAATAGCTAGCAACAATGCATGTATTCAAAAACAGTAGGAGGAATACATTAGTTGTGGTGTAGTCATATGTCAGAATACTATCCAAGGAGACTTAATGAACTATAATTTCACCCAACCATCTCAATAAATCTCAGAAGCATAATTCACAAAGAAAACCATTTTCTAAAATAAAATTTTCCTTAAAAAAGTGAAAACAAAAACAGTTTAAATGTTCAACCGAGGAGTAAATAAATTAGGACTTATCCACAGTATTCCCTTGCTTGCCTAGAGTGGGGTCCTCCCCCTGGCCAAATCCAGCCTGCTTTCAGTTTCTGTAAATCAAATTTGATTGGAACACAGCATACTTATTTACTTACATAGTGTCCATGGCTGCTGATAATCTACAATGGCAGAGTAACAACACAGATCAAATGGCCCCCAAAGCCTAAAATATTTAGTATGTGGACCTTTACAGAAAAAGTTTGTGTACCTCTGGCTTCGAGAAATAGTTAATACAAAAATTGTTAAGAGTCAATTGGATAGAGTTACAAAAATACACCCAAAATTGGTCTTGGTTTATATAACCAGATAAAGAAGATTAGTAAAATTCCAAATGCTGACACCACCAAATACTGGTGAGGATGTGGAACAACAGACTCATTCATTGCTGATGGGAATGTGGAAGTGCACAGCCACTTTGGAAGACAGTTTGCTGATATCTTACCAAACTAAACATATTCTTCCTATACACTTCAGCACACTCCCTCGCATTTGCCCAAAGGAGTTACAAACTTATGTCCACACAAAAACCTGCACACAGATGTCTATAGAAACTTTATTCATAATTGCCAAAACTTGGAAGGACCCCAGATGTCCTTCAGTAGGTGAATGGATGAATAAACTGGTACATCCAGACAATGAAATTTTATTCAGCGTAAAAAGAAATGAGCTGTCAACCAATGAAAAGATATAGAGGAAACTTAAAAACATAGTAATATAAGAAACCAATTTGAAAAGACTACTGTATAATTCCAACTACTTGACATTCTGGCAAGGCAAAACTATGGAGACAGTAAGATTAGTGGTTGCCAGGAATTGAGGTGGAGGGGAGGGATGAATAAGCGGAGCACAGAGGAGCTTTAGAGCAGTGAGACTGCTCTGTGTGATGCTGTAATGATGGATACATGTCATTATATATTGCATTGTGCAATGTTATATCCAAACACCAAAAATGAACAGTGATACAATCTATGGATGTGATGTGATAAGGGTGTGTCAGTGTATGTTTATCAATTGTAACAAATGTACTACTCTGATGATGCTGATAACAAGGGAGGCGATATTTGTGGAGAGAAGGGAGCATATCGGAAATCTCTGTACCTTCCCTCCCATTTGCTGCAGACCTTAAACTGCTCCCAAAAAAATAAAGTTTAGTAGAAAAAAAATTCCAATTTCTGGCTTTTGTTAAGAGCAGTAAACAAAAGAGAATGATTGACAATGTGTGAACTCTTGCTATAGAGGTAAACTGTAAAGATGCAGCTTTTAAGAATAGTAAACAATAAAGTCCCAGATACACTATTTTTAGAAGTAGCAGACATAAAATTTGAAATGAATCATGTATTAGAATTAAGGACTCATATATGTGGAACGTTTGATATTAGGCAAATGTTAAAGTGTTAAAAATTATGTGGCAAATTTAATATTTATGCAAGATGCAAGCCAGTTTTAGATTCATAGATTCAAAGTACAGGAAGTCAATTTAATATTCATGCCAGCCAAGCACCCATCCTCTGCTGTTATGCCTGCCATTACATCTGTAACAAACAGTTGTTGGATCTGGCTTGAATGCCTCAGAAATCTTGAAATTCATTCCTCCTGAAGGCAAATCTGTCTTTGAACATCTCTAATTTCTGGGAAGTTTTTATTATTACTGAGAGAAAAATGTGATTTTGTTCTCTTCAGTATAGGCAAATTCCTACACATCATTAATTTCCATCACACCTTGAACATTATGCTTCACGATCATCATAACAAGGAAATCCAGAAGGGCTATTTGGCCTGGAGCTTACTTTCACAACTAACCTTAAATTTAAACTTTGGGCATTATTTCCAAGAGGTGTCACTGTAAATTTCCCTGTATATGTGAATTGTTCATTCCTTTAGGCAGCACATACAACATGGATTTTATGACTAAGATTTTCCATTGCTAAATCTTTAAATATACTGGGACTCTCAAAAGTAAAAGTGGTTCCTGCCTTTCTAAGCTTTGAAGACCTACTACTTTTATAAATTATGAGTGGCCAAGCACCAGCTTTGATGAATCCGATAAATCTTCTATGCTTTACAGACATATAACTTAGACACTTGAAAAAAATACTTATTGTATGCCTAAAAATAATATTTATTTAATCATTCAACACATTTTTATTGATTTCTTCTTGCAATTCCAAAAGATAACATCACTGTGAACAAGACAGACAAAATCCCTGTCCTTTCGAAACTTACATTCTGTTGCTGAGAAGCTTAATATAAACACAGAAAAATAAACAAAATAACCCATCAATATAATTTCAAATAATGACAAAATATATAAAGAAAATAAAAACGTACAACAGCATAAAGACTTGTGAAAGTGTACCTATTCAAGGAAGATCTTTCTGAAGAGGGGACTTTTAAATGGCGCATCAGCCTTGCAGTGTCTCAAGTTGGGAATCTGCCCACAGAGCGCATCAGCAAAGGCAAAAGGCCCTGAGAGCCAGAAAGAAGATGGTATGTCTGTTGAATATTAATCAAGGAAGAAAATACTAGAATGTTTAGAGAGGTCAATAGATGCTGTTCTAAGTGCACTGGGAAGACACTGGGAAACAAGTAGAGATGTGTGATTGAATTAAATTCTTCACATATCCTCTCAAATCCCCAGTGTATTTCTGAGCTGTTAGAGGAATTCATTTGCTTTAGGAAAAAAATGGGCTTCATGTCCCCTTGACATGAATATTTTTGTGCCAAAGAGAATAAATAAATTGTAAGAGGCCTGTGAGTAAAAGCAGGAAGACTAGTTAGGTGGTTACTACAGAAGTTTGAGCCGAAGTTGATAGTTGATAGTCTCACTTGGACTAGGATAGAAGCTGTGGATACTAAGAAGTGGGCCAACTGAGAATATATTTTAGAAACAAAGTTAATGTAGGGAAAGAAGGCTGAAGAAAAGGATAGGCTCAAGGATGACCCCTCCTTTAGGAGGTCAGAGTTTCTGGGAGAATGATGATGCCATTAACTAGAATGAGAAAGCTTGGGGAAGGAAAAGAATGAGTATGATGGGGAGGAGGTGGGCAGGGGCAGGCAGGTCTGTTTGTTACATGTTACATTTCAGATAAATATAATTCATTTGTGAGGAGGTATGTTAATGCTTATTATGGATAATTCATGTATTGTGGACTCAGTTCAGTGGAATGTGATTGGGATTTTTTAATTAAATAGAAAATGCAAGATTTTATCACACTTGATAAAGAGTAACTTTGTTTTGTGAACTTTTTGTTTCACTTATGACCTCAGATGCATTTGTAATGGATCACAATATACAATATGTTTCTTATCTGGGTCACAAAGAAATCTGCAAACACTGACCCAGGAAGAGTTTAAAATAATGAAGGAAAATGCCAAGTCCTATAGCCCCTTGTCATCAGGAGGGACATGAGAGAAGGAGAAACCAGCAGCCAGTGAAACACAATGAAAACCAAGAGTCTGGAGTTCAGTTTGTAGTTGCGGCATGTATATGGGTTAAAGCTAAACCGAACCAACTAATAAGAGCAAAACCACCAAACACTGGTAAGCTGTTTCCCAAATCAGAGTTTCCCCAAAAGAAGGTTAAGAGAATGGACTGTCCTGCTAAAATATTAACTTGTGCTTCATGCTTGTCTACTATAGTATCACAACGGGTCTTTAGGCCTGCTTTAAATGTTATGATGTTACTTTTAATTCAAGCTTAAGAGGTATCTCAAAGATAGCTTTTCTATGAAACATTGTGTCAAAGACACATGCATTTATTGCATATAAAAAGGCAAGTATAGGTTAATTAGTAATCATATTTTTATTCCTTGAGCAAATGAACACAGTGTGCTGCTGTGTTCCACCAACACAGGAGCACACTGGAGAATTTAGAGAGTGCCAAGATGGTATTGGAAGGCCAAGGATACATGATCAGTCCCCCT
This sequence comes from Phataginus tricuspis, assembly GCA_029783875.1. Lineage (NCBI taxonomy): Eukaryota > Metazoa > Chordata > Mammalia > Pholidota > Manidae > Phataginus > Phataginus tricuspis. The sequence goes on along the minus strand of JAQQAC010022981.1, from coordinate 55,737,636 downwards.
AGGGAACTTGTAGCCTAGTAGTATCATAACTACCAGGTCATTGTTTAAAGGGTCCTTTGATTTTGATATTCTTGGGTTGGTGAAGGATTCTCTTTTGTTATCAAGTCCTAGCTATTACAAAGACTGACCCACTCAATTGTCAGCTATGCTTTTGAATCAGAGGCAACTATGTGCAACTTACACAATGATGGGAAGTGGAAGTTCTGTGGAAGTGATTCTCTGAATTTACTCAAACTTCTGGAGGTCCTCACTCTTCTTAATATTTAAAGGGTAAAAACATATATTAAAGGGTAATAAATATAGTCAGTTTTGAGCTTGGATCCATGTTAGAGTCCAACAAATGCCTAATCAATTTAGTCAGAAGATTGTCTCCAAACTTTCGAGGCCTTTCTTAATAAGCTAATGGTCAGTTTATGAGAACTTTTTCTAGTGCTCATTTGATGAGTTAGTGCTAAGTAGGTTAAGTCAGATTCTAAATCGAATCTTTGAGTTGAAAAGGCATTTTGGCTAGTTTGCAGTTCCTCGGAATCATTCATTCAGTTAATGTCCAAATTATCGAGTACCCACTATTGTCAGAACAGTTTAATTTTAACTTCTTTGAAACTTAAAAAGTGGAACATTTATCCAAAGACTTTAGTCAGTTTTTCCCTAATGATGCAATATTCCAACAGGAGTCCGAACAAAAAGAGAATATCAAGGAACTTATGAAAGGAGTATCAGATGTCATGGATCCCAGCCCGATGCTTAAAACACTGAAATATGAAGTAATTCCTCTGCCTAAATCTGTAGGTGTTAAATTTGGTTTGTATGTATTGATTAGTCCAGTGCCTAGCACAGAAAAAAAAAATTCAGTGAAACACTGCTGAATGAATAAGTAAATAAATGAATGATAAAAAATTAATTGTAAGGTATCCATCAACAACTACTCGCTTATAGGAATATAAATTTAAAGTGAAAACATTTAATGATGCTTCGAATACCAACTTCGGTATATCTCAGTTTCTTCAGCTGTAAAGTGAGGATAAAATAATTCATGTTCCACAATGCTCTTGCAATGAATGATAAACACACCGTATGATGTTTTCTTATCTGTTATTTCATGTAATTATATATCCATATTTTTGTTATTTAAGCTTCTAAGCATGGTAGGAAGCAGGATGGTATTTTTTTAAAGCATTTCTAATATAACTTTCAGAATGTAGTAGCCTTTATAATGTGTATAAATAAGGAAATTCTGATTTGTCTATAGTCTTACAGATAGTAAGAGTAATGGGAACTCAAACTCAGGACTTATAATTCTGCCTGGTTTGGGATTCTCTCAATTATACCACATCACCATCCCATAGACTTCAGTTAATCATTGACTTCTTTTATGGCTACAGAATATATATCAAATAGTGATTTGGAAAGAAAGTATGACAGATTTGGAATGAATTCATTCACTCAAAAAATATTATGTCTACTATGTGAAATGCACCATTCTTTCCAGGAGCTGAAGACAAAAAAACAGAAACAAACAAAAAAAAAAAATCCCTGATCTCATGGATATTACTTTTGACATTGCCTGCATCTATTTATTCCTATATTCTAGGCTTATGGATATATATTGCAGGCTAAGGAGACAGGTTCTAATTTCAATAGGACTGTCAGGAAAAACCTGTCTGAGGATCTGATAATTCAGCACAGAACTGAAGAATGTAAAAAAGCCAAATATACAAATATCCAGACAAAGGGAATGACTAGGGCCAAGGAGCTGAGAGGGAAACAACGTTTGATGCACTAGAGAAGCAATAACAGGTCAACATTCTGAGAAAGTAGGAGAGAGAAAGAAAGAAAGAAGTGGCAAGCCATTGATAGTCTTGTACACCCCTCAGAGGAGCTTGGATTGTATCACATACGAAGGGAAATCATCCTTGGAGGGTTGAAAGAAGAATGGCATGCATGATCCAATTTACATTTTGCAAATATTTTTTCCTGGCTGAAATAAAGATAAACTTTCTTCCCCTTCTGGTTTCCAAATACCAAAAAAGAAAGTGCAAAGCAACATTTTCACCGTAAGCACTATTTATTGATCACTTACTATGTGTTTGACTCTATCTTGAGCATTTTATACTGATTATCTAATTTAATCTTTACAAAAACATTGTAAAGTAATGAGTATGTTTGCCCTCTGAGGATAAAGAATATAGGCAATTTCCTCCAAGTTTACATGGTTGATAAATGGTAAAGGGAGGATTTGAAACTTGGATTCCCTAATTCCAAAGTCAAACTTTTATAACTATATACCAAAATCATTCTTATTGATAACATGTACAAATTCACATTTATCAATGAACAAAGAAGTATTACAGTATAGTTAAATATATTTATGATAACCAGTAAAATAATTTAGATATTCAACAAGTAAGACATATAAATTATCTCCATTCCTGCAAGAGTTAATGTTGAATCTTTAATAATTTTTAAGATGCAGTGGCTTCATAGTTAAAATTTGTCTTCAAAATTTGTCCTCAGATCAGTGTAACTTGGTCTACAAAATTTTCTTCTGAGATAGTATCACGTCACCAACAAAAAGAAATTATGATCTTACTTGATTGCCCACAGGTAGAATAAGCACGGACTATGTGTTCGCCGGGTGACGAGGGGACCGAATCAAGAGGACTGACCTAATGTTACCCTCACACGCAGCAGGACCAACTGAGCACGTTAACAAGTAGGTCTGCCTATAGCTTCCTTTGGGAAAACAAATCACAGTACAGAATCTTTCAGAATAGAACATATGTAAAAGACAATATAAGCACACATACAAATAGTTGAAGGTAAATCAGGTCTGCCTGAATGTACTATGAAATATGGATGATGATTGCTGATAATAACCAGAGAACTTGGAAATAATTTTGAGCTCTTGAATTATGAGTTCCAATTATAGAAAGCTAATGTAAGTACTAAGTTTTAAATATGGGCTCTTTTCTAATCCTAATACCAACAAAAGAGTTAACCAGTATTATATGATTTTTCCAAGTACGTTGACTATGGGTAACTTCTCTGTCTGAATGTTCAACCTCATGAATTAAATATATTCTAGAATATAATCTTCAATGAGTTTCATGAGCACATGAGCCCTGGGGACCTTAGATAACAACTAGAAATGTTAATTGAAACTTAAATGAACTGTCTTTTGCCAAGAGCACAGCTTCTCTTAAATTCTCACATTGGCCGATTGCCTCTGAAGCAACTAATACCCACCTCCTCCCATTTTTTAGACTAAAAATGAATATGTCACTACAGTATCTATGTTATATCTTCATCCTCTAGACCTTAGCAGTGGCAATCAATAAGGACAGTGATGTCCAGAAAATCAATGTTACAAGTATAAAGACACTGTGTTACTTTTTCAACTCTTGGCAGGGCCAAATGCCAGCTATTGGTAAAAAGGTAATACAACAGCTCTGCAAACTAGGTCTCGAGTTCAACTCTCACATAACTCCCACCTTCAGGTATGTACTTGTGTGTCGTATTTTGTCCAAGGCGATCAAATCCATTAATTATAGGTTGATAGTCCCCTTTCTGGGCAATGTAAATTAAGTTCATTCTAAATGAGTATCTCCTTTACCATATCACTCATCAATTTTGTCATTGGTCAAATTATATTTTAAACAATCCATATGTGTCTATAATAGCCCACTCAAATTTAATTTGAAGATGCATCTACTTTAATGCACATTGAAGGGGAAATTTGTTAATAATGCACTTGATAGCAAATTGGAATTATTTTTGGAACACCTGTCACCCATTTTCTCTCTTTTAACCTATTGAATTCCTGGGACTGCTGTAACAACCTGGGTGGCTTAAAACAACAGAATTTATTCTTTCAGTTTTTGAGGTCAGCAGTCTGAAATCAATGTCAGCAGGGTAGTTCCTTCTGAGGGCTGTGAGAAGCATCTGTTTCTTACTTTTTTCCTAGCTTCTGCCTACAATCTCTCTTGTTCCATGACTTGTAGCTGCATAGCTCCAGTCTCTCTCCATCTTCACATAGCCTTCTCCCCTGTTTCTTCTCTTCTATGTCTTCTTTTTTAATAAGGACACTTGTCATTGGATTAAGGACTCAAACAATTAATCCAGCATGGTCTTATCTTAAAATTCTAATTTAATTATTTGCAAAACCCCTTTTTTCAAATAAAGCCACATTCCCAGAATACCTGGAGTTAGGATTTGGGCATATCTTTTTGAGAGCTACTGTTAAATGCCCTACAGTTAAGAAGGTAGTACCAATATAAATGATATGCTACCTTTAGGTGATTTCCTTTGAGTATTCTGCTCAAAAAGATTTTGGAAAAAAAAGTTCTTATACTGTGGGTTAGGGTGATAACCAACGATTTCAACAATGGGCCAGAAGTACTTATGACTTTTTCATTGGAATAAAAGCACTTTTCATGTCATACCAAATTTGTGTCACCATGTCTTCAAGAAATAGTTGTGTAATATTTCATTTTGTTTCATTGTTTTGTATTTATGTGTCTTTAAATTTACTAGTCTAATTTTTTAACTGTGCAAAAATATCTCTCAAGAGGCCTTTAATCAACCAGATTTTTTCTTTTTAAGGAAAGAAGGGAATGAACAGGAAATAACAATATGGCCATAGCCATGGCAAAGGGGTAGTGACTTCAATATTGACAGCAGTAAAACAAAACATACAAAGTATAGAAGAAACAAGTTTGGAAAGATAGTTTGATTTGAGAAGCAAGAAAAATATAAAATGAAAAAAATATATATAAAAGGAAATGAAAATGATTAATGGTTTCTAGCAGTCAGAAAATTCAGTAGAGATAGAAAAAAGGAGACAAACAAAAAACAACCTTGTATTAAAGGCTATTTGTATTTTTTATCACTTTGTGTCACTCTAAATCCTCAGGACTACACCTTATTCCACACACTGCTCTGGCAACTAGTTCACATAGGCTTAAACCACTTCAGAGCAGGTACAAGCTGCTTCCAGCCCAGAGGTTTCTGTGATGTTTGTGATGTTCCAGATGGCATGTACTTCTGGAAATGCACTCAGCAGTCACTCATGAACAAGCTGGAATTGCTAGACAGTGCCCGATGGGGCACTTGACCAATGGGGAAAAGGAAACAACTGGTAAGCCCTTTTCTTCCTTTGAGCAGACATTTCTGAGATTTTTTTTTTTTTTAATAAGCCATTTAGGAAGGTCCTTGAAGATCAAGCAATAGATCAACTATAGCTGTGGCCAACTTAAAAACACATTCTTATATTAGCTGTTTCACTGCCCTGGTCTCACTCTTGCTTCTTGGCATCAAATTCCCAAATAAATTTCTCAAGAACAAACTTTTCTTTTACGTTTTGCTTTCAGGCAAACCCAGGCTAAGACACTGTCTTTTTGTCTGATTTATGAAATTAATTGCCTTTATTTTAAAATTATCTGTTTATATCATGACATAAAACTAAATTTTAAAAAGTTTTTTTAGAAATTCATGGAGAGACACTTAAATGATGAAGTTTTATTCTAGCTTAATTTCGTCCTGAGTATAATAATACTAATAGCAATAATAATAATTCATAAAATAATACTAAATGTCTATAATACCTTGTGTTGTTCAGACAAAAGTTGTCAAGGAAACTCAAATTAATAAAAGTTATATAACTTTAATTGTTTACAATCTTCCCTATTCAATTTGATGTTGTTTATTTATATTTGTTTTTAAGAGTTATTTACTCTTAGATGAAAGGAAAAAGAAATGTGTTATATATACAATGACAACTGTTACACTGTATATTATGGGACATATATTATGGGACAATCTATTTTTATTATTCAAAAACTGTTTTGTAGCAGATATATTGTTCTGGGTCTTGAGAATGCATTGATGAACATGACACTAAAGTTCCCTCTCAAGAAATTTAGTGTTATTGAACAGTCAGGCAAATAAGACTGGGAGCATGGGAAGAGAAAGCAAACAGGATTTGGTGATTTCAAGGATTATTTCATGAAAACCTCAGTCTCTAAACTGAGAAGTGAAAGTTCTGGTTGAATTAATATTTCTAAAAAATCATTGACATAAGCTAAATAGCTGCCTTTTTAAAAACTGAAATATAGTTGCTATGAAATATTATAATGGTTTCAGGTGAATCATAGTGATTCAACAATTATATATATTGCTAAATGCTCACCATGATAAATGTAGTTGCCATCTGTGAACATATAAAGTTATCACAATATTATTGACTATATTTCCTATGCTGTACTTTCAACCCTATGACTAAATTTATTTGAAAATCAGATGTTTATAGCTCTTTTTCCCTTCAACTATCTTATCCATCCCCCCTCCCCTCCACTATGGCAACCACCAGTCTTTTCTCTGTATCTATGAGTCTATTTCTATTTTGTTTGTTCATTTTTAGATTCCACATATTAGTGAAATCATATTGTATTTATCTTACTCTGACATTTCTTTTAATGAAATATCTTCTAGGTCCATCCATATTGTTACAAATGGCAAGATTTCACTCTTTTTTATGGCTGAGTAATATTCCACTGTATATATATAACCACATCTTCTTTATCCATTTATCTATCAATGAACACTTAGGTTGCTTTCAAATATTCACTATTGTAAATAATAATCAGTAAATATAGGAGTGCATGTATGTTTTTTAATTAGTTTTCAATTTTGTTTTCTTTGGTAAATTCCTAGAAGTGAAATTACTGGGTCATATAGTATTTAAATTTTTAGTTTTTTGAGAAACCTCCATAGGCTTTCCATAGTGACTGTACCAATTTACATTCCCACCAGCACTGCACAAGGGTTCCCTTTTCTCCACATCCTTGCCAGCACTTGTTATTTCTAGTCTTTTTGATAGCCATTCTGACAGATATGAGGTGGTATCTGATTGTGGTTTTGATTTGCATTTCTCTAAAGATTAGTGATGTGGAGCATTTTTTCATGTGTCTGTTGGCCATCTGTATGTCTTCTTTGGGAAGATGTTCATTCAGATCCTCTGCCATTTTTAATTAGATTGGGGTTTTTTGCTGTTGAGTTTTATGAGTACTATGTCTTTGGGATATTAACCCCTTATCAGATATACGATTTGCAAATATTTTCTCCATTCAGTATCTTACCTTTCTATTTTGTTGATGGTTTACTGTGTTGTGCAAAAGCTTTTGAGTTTGATGTAGTTCCTCTTTTATTTTTGCTTTTGTTTCCCTTGCCTGGGAGACATATCCAGAAAAAAATGACTAATGCTGATGTCTAAGAGTTTACTGCCTATGTTTTCTTCGGGAGTTTTATGGTTTCAGGTCTTACATTAAGTATCTAATCCATTTTGAGTTGGTATTAACTTTCCAATACACTCAGAGATAAGGCAATTAACTAGGGTACTTAATTGTATTGAATTAAAATTCTCAGGGGTTTTAAGAAAGATCATTGTCAGATATCATGTGTAAATCAGAGCCCATAGGCAAGGACAGACTTGGCACATTGAATTCTCAGTGAGTTCATGTTTCTCTGATTCTTTCTTTGTAACTTCTAAGATTTTGTTTCAAGAAGGATTATGCTTAAAAAAGACTGTCACCACAGAACATGATCTGAAGTTTAAAAAATATATATTAATTTCCCTATATCAAATTACCTATAAAGTATTTTCTCCTGTTCCATTTCCTGATTTATAATAACCTTATGACTTTTAATATGTAGTCAGTTTACTGTAGAAAATTTAATCCACATCATATTTGAGTGTAATCTTTCCCTCATGAGTTGGATACATAAGTATTTGTTATTTAAAATAATTGCTTTAACAGTTTTTTTCTAACAAATTTGAGAACTCGTCCTTTGAAGGTTTCCATAAGTATTTATCTTGTAACATCATCATTCAAAGGAACTAATGTGTTTTATTCAGTGGCCCTGTACATGTCCATTGGATGACGGCAGGTGATTGATTACTTCTAGTCTTTCTCTTATCCTAAAGGGAAAAGGAGAAACCAGTTTGCTAATAGCCTGCTATCTGTTAAGCTTGTTTTATTGGTCTTTAATGACATTGGGCCTCAGTGGCAGAAAATTTGAGTTTCCCTTTGACATTCCAATGCTCGGATTCTCTTCTGGCTCCTGTCAACAACTAGCATTTTCTGTCTGTCTCTTTCCTCTTTGTGTCTCTCTTTCTCTTGCTCCCTTCCTCCCTTCATGACTTCCTCCTAGCTTCCCCTCTAAAAGTGAGAAATCAAGGCGTCTTTGCTCCAAATTATTCTCCTGTTAAGATCAGAAGAAATAAAAATTCCAAGTTCGACCTCTGGCCTAAGTCATTTTCCAATAGTCATTTTTTTTCCAAGACAAAATCTGCATTGAAATGTACTGAGCAGTTTTGTATTCTATTCAGTTTCAATTTTTTAAATATATACTTTGACAGAACTCTGGAGGGGAGGATATGTAAAAGTTAGGCCTTTACTGTCTAAGGCCAAATACAATAAAACAAGCAGACACTTCAATTTGGGAAGGATTTCATAATTTATCAAAAAAAGTATTTAAATGTTTCTTCTTTGCCTACCTTGATACCATACATAGTGGGGTTAATAAAGTGGTCAAAACATAATCCAGAAACTGAGGTCTGTAATCCTGTTTGAAAAGGCAAGGCATATACCTGTGGAACAGTAAAACTGCAGGTTAATCCTGAGCTGGTGTTAAGGGAGTTTCTCATGAAAGTGGGATTTTTGCTGAGCCTGGAAAAAAATGATCTGAAAAAGTAAGAAGACATTCACATGGGGGAAACTGGGTTGACTTTCATTTAAAATGCAAATCTAGCCTCCTTCAAAAGAAAAATTGATTTTGAAATATTAAGTATATAAAAATATGACCACAAAAAGAAATACATGAAATATCATTAATTTTTTTTTCATTGGCTGATATTTAATTGACCCTTTGGGGAAAATGCCTTTAGTTAATGTTAAGAAATCTACTCCTCTATGCTTTTATGCATCAGAAGTCTCCAATTAATCATGAGCTAGTTAAAAATTAGTTTATTCTAGAGTAATATAGTACAGAGTGGCCTTTGAGAATCTTCAAAAAAAGAGTACAAATTACTGTACTTCTCAGGGATAAATTGGCTTTGCCAAATGTTTTCATACAAAAGCAAATGTTCCTCATTAATTCTCTAAGTAAAATTTTTTCTAGGATTCTGGAGGTTATCCCCTTCAGAGAGGGGTTCTCAACTTTGGCTTCACATTGGAATCACATGGAGACATATTTAATTGAATACTAAATTGAATGCCCAGCCTGTACCCTAAAGTAATTAAGTTAGAATCTTTGCATATGGGATCAAGGTTCTAGTACTTTTTAAAGTTCCCTGATGGGCCCATGTGCATCGCAATATAAAAACTAGTCCTTAGAGAATATGAGGTTTCCCTCAATTAGCAATTCTCAATGCTGTCTCCAAGGGGGTTTGTAAAAGATAGTTTTGCATCTTATTCTTAAAATAGCACTCAAACAACTTATACATATGTAGGATAATCTTTAAAAATAAATGTAAACCGGTTTCTCTCTTAGAGACAAGTTTAAAAGAGGGCTTCGTCCTCTCAATCTGAGACAAAGATTTTCTATACCCTGGAGAAGTAAAGCTATCTGGTTTAACTTTCCATGAGTCTTGAGGACACTGCTTCCTCAAACTCACCTATCATCCAAAGCAGAAATCTGTTTTCCTACCACAAAAATGAAGACCATGGAAGGTGGTAATACACTAACATGGTTAACAATACGGGCTTGGGTGTGTGGTATGTCTTGACCTAGATGACCTTAGCCTTCCTGTTATCATGCCTAGACACGTTTGTTTCTGACTATGAGTCCTGACACCCCTTTTCTTGGTGCATTTACTTTAGAAAACTTGCAACTGTAAATTCTTTCTCTGTACCTTTGGAATAATGTGCAAATCCCCCAGCTTCCCACCAGCTTTACAGCTAAAGAAGTATCTTTTCCAAGGGCCTGGAGACTGAATTTCCCGTCTCTGTGAGAGGTCAGTAGTCTAACGTTAAAAGATGACCATTAACAAGCACAAATGGCCTAATCAGAGAGAAAAACATTTGCAAACTCTAGAATAACTCAGTGCGCTCAGTACATCCCAATGAACCACCTTCCTGCCTCCAACACCTTCAGTACTTTTCTACAGATCACTCAGTGCGTGAGACCCTCCCACTTTTTGTTTCACTGAAGTTGAGGTCACTTTTGTGTTGCAACATCCTTGAACGAGTCTCTCTTGCCTGTTTAATTGCACCTTACCTGGTGCAATTTGTGCTGTTTTTCACACCTATTCTCTTACTTCTAGCAGCAAGATTACCAGGGCAAAGCTTTTCAACTCTGTAAGCCTCCTTTAGCAAAATAGAAAAAAAAAAATGATAGTACTAATTACCTCATAGGATTGTTCTGAGAATAAGTCATGTAAGTTAACATTCCAGTGACTTGGTTTCTGTCATGTACTCATCACAAGCTGAGGCACATGAGGGCCAAAAGATGGTTCTCAAAGCCTGATCTGGGTGCTGTTGCCAGAAGAAGATAAATGAAGCTTGGGCAGACAAAAACATGCAGTGCTAGCTGTCTCTGATGTGATTACTATTATTGCTACCAGTAGAGAGCAGTTATTTCCCTAATCTGTGTCAGAGTGCCTTCTCTCAATCACAAGCCTTCAGTACTTTAAGCTACTCACTAACCGTATGTACGAGATGTATCATTGAGTCAACTACAATTGACTTTCAGGCTATTTAAGATTCTGCTACACTGAAGTAAGTAGTTAAAGAAACTGAAAGTGACTGAATGTCCATTTGTTTTTTTTTGGTTATAATGACATTTGGAAAGGTTTTAAAGGAAACCCTGATGCACAAATAAGGAGCTCTTTGTTCAAGCATTGTCATGTCACCCACTGTATGTGCTCTTGGAGAAGTCATTTTAAATATTCTGAGTCTGAAAAGCTCCACCTGTAAACGAGAGTGTTGTAATAAATTGTATGTGACTATTACCTTACAGCTTTGATACTGCCTCTTCAGAGGACCTTCACATTATCTAAAACGGTTAGATGCAGAGCTGTGTTCCAAAGCAAATCTTTTTAATATTTTTAGTTCAATAATTCATAAAAATCAGTACAGGGAAATGTCTTTTTTTTTTCTCTCTTTTAATTCTTGCCTCTCTTGTTTTATAAAAATCACATTATCTATTTCTATTAATTTGAGAACTTGCTTTCTATAACTTGGAAAACTTAGCTGGCTGTAAGTTTCTTATTACTCTTCTACTATATTTTGTTTCCTTGATCAGCATTTCCTGATGCTTTCATCAAATCACTGATTTTATGGGGGGCCCCTTTCAAACTGACAGTTTGTGCATCTAGTCTAATGATGAAATAAGATAAATTTCAAGTTAACAATAAACAAAAAATGAAATGCTGTTTAGTCAAATAACATATACAGCACAAATATTCAGAGTTTATATCACAAATCTGGATCAATGTATGATAGCACCTTCAATTTATCAATCTTCCACTTGTATTTTTAATTCAGTAATTGTTTAGTGCATATTATATGCCTGACTCTGAAAAAGTACAGTGCTTATAATTCTCATGGTGATTACAGACTAATTGAAAGACAAAGCATAAAGATAAATAAAGCACAAGTAATTACTTAATTGCAATTATAAGAAATAATATAGGGACCTATCTTAGAGTTTGAGGAAACTAAAAGGCTTTAAACCAATTAAGCACATAGATTTCTCTGATGAAATTGTATTTAAATTTCAGAGCTAGGTGATTATACTTACATACACATACATATACATGCACACCCTGATATGTTTCATTGACTCTAAGTTCAGTATGTATTGTGTTTCACCAGGTTCTTTCAAGTTTGAGAGGTTCTTTAGTGATACACAAAATATTCCTGTATTCAAGGGATTTATTATCTAATCAAAAAAGAAAGAAAGCTTCTTTGAGACATTTATCATTTCAAGATAGTCTATTACTAAGTGTCAAAGTAGTGCAGACAAGAAATGTGGTTCATTTCAGAAAAAATATAGCCTAATGTGTCCTGATAGTATTGATCTGTGGTGGATGGAAGAGGAAGTAGCTTTGTGGAGAATCAACTAGATATTTATTTTTGGCCAGAAGGTAGGAAAACTCTAAATAGGAATAAAAATGTATATTGGAATCAGCAAACGATATTCCAGGAATATTCACAGAGGTTATTGATTAGAACAATTTCATTGTGAAATTTCATAGAAAATTGATACTAATAGTAAGAATCAATTTCTGCATGTAGATTTCAGGGAAAATTAGCACATCCTTAATCTGTTGTAAAATAATCACTATACAGTCTGTCTGACACTAGAGTAAAAAAAAAAAAGGAGCATCAATAGGGAGAGAACTTGGGTGGCAAGTAGAGTTTTAGACTTTCTAAGCAGCCTGTTGTTTGGCATCTTTTTGGAGACTACATTAAAAAATTGATGTGTAAAAGGGGAAAATATGCACAAAAAACAACAAATCTTTGTTGCAATAGCATAATTAATACTTGTTGAAATACCAGATTTGCCCTTTACCAAACATAGCCTTTAGAAATACAAAGCTTTGAATAAATCTTGCATTCCCAGATTTCTGTTAAATACTGAAAGCCTCAAATGAGGGTGAATGTGTGTGTGTGAGAAGAGGGCAGAAGTGTAAGAAGTGACTACTGGTGAGAGAAACCATATAAAACCAAGGTCACCAGAGTTGAGAAGCCTTGCCATGTGAAACTACAATTTACTTTGTACTCAGTTGGGGTAATTATCTTAGAGTTGTAAAGGATGTTATGCCTTCCAGTTAAGTGTGAGAAGAATGAAACTACCCATATAATAAAAACTTCTTTATTCCTCCTTCTCCAACATAATAAATCCAATAAGGCAAGCAGAAGTACATTTCCACAATGATATCAATTGTCTTTTTGTATGACCTTGCTTCAGTTATACTGATATATTGGAAGAAAATCATAAGAAAATTACCACAACTCCTGTTATCATGTTAACTTTTTTTCTTTACCTCTGTTCAAGTAGGTTACTTCTTCCCGTAACAATCATGAACTGTCTGTCCATGTCTGGATCATAAAACCTGTGTATAGGAAGCCATCCATTCTCACTGATTCAGGATGTTGCTCTTCCAAAAGTTTGCCCTCATGTCGTAAATCACAAATATTTTTCCTTTTAACTTATCATTTCTACCATCATAGAAATATGTGATAATATGTAGTATCTTAGTTAATTTTTAAAAATCTCCATTGACCCCCCTCCAAAACTCACTGCCAGCAAATGCCCTATTTTTCCATAAAATTTTGGAGTTAAACTCTTCAAAAAACATTATCTGTATCCACTGTCCCCACATTCTTTCCTTAAGTTTTTTTCTTGAGTTCACTCTAATCAGGCTTCTATCTCTATCACTTAATTGCAATTCTTATTAAGGTTTCCTGTTACTTCGGGATTCCCCAAACCAGTTCAGGATTAATCTTACCCATCTCTCAGCAGCATTTGACACAATTGATTTATCACTCAATTTTGGTACATTTTTTTACTTACGACTTCCCGGTGAGCATTCTCTTATGAATCTCCTACGTCACTGGCCAGTCCCTCCAGTTTTCTCTTCCTCTTTAAAACTGAAGAATCTTTGCATCTCTCTCTAGACAACAGTCCAAGATGATTTCAACTATTTTCCATGACTTAAAGTTCCATCTATACACTGAAAACTTCCAAAAGTATAGTTTCTGCACAGACTTGTCCCCTGAATATAATATTATATTTCCATTTATAAAATGCACATATTTACAAGAATTCTAGGATTTTTCATCATTTTTTCTCATATCATGCCTTGCCTTGCTTGTTAATTTTTTCAGTAAGGATTTTGTAGTTCAGTCACTCTTGTGAGTATGATGTATATTAGTTAATTTCTTGGTACTTCATACTCTATTAATATAAACTATTTATTTTTTATATCTCTTGTATACAGTCATCTTAGGATGTGTTCTGATTAATTCTAGTAGGGTTTTAAATAAAATCCAATTAAATAAACACTTGTTTCATGTGTAAAAGAAAGTTTTAAATCTGTTCACTCTACTATTCAAATCACTGATTTCATTTTATTTTCAAGAATATTTACAGGGATACCAAAATGTTAGAATGCTATAAGATAAAATTCGCATTCTGGATTCCTATTTAAAAAGTTCAAGGCATGCATAAAAAAATACAAGCCATAATACATAGGTCAATCATTTAAAACTAAAATAGAATAAAGCCCAATAACTCAGGCCCACTAAGACTGAGATTTAATCCTAAAATTATAAAACACATCTCCTCCCCCACAGACTTATTTTGAATTCTTTGTCAAACTTTTGAAGGTCTCCATTTCTTTGGTATTAGTTACTGAAAAATTGTCCCTTTGGTGGTATCATTTTCCTTGATTTTTTTGTGTGTCTTGAAGCCTTGTGTCGTTTTATTCACATTGGAAGAGCCAGTCACCTCCTTCAGTCTTTATTGACAGGCTGTGGGGTAGTTTAATCATCACAATATTGCTCATGTAATTGTAGGTTAATGATACTAAAATAAAATAAATTGTAAAAAAAAAAAAAAAAGAAAAAGAAACACCTTCAACAGTCAGCCACACTAGGGATTCTGAGGTTCTCTAAGATTTTTCTTTTGTATGGATATGCCCTTTCCATATCTCTTGTTTTCTCTTGGGTGTGTGTGTCATCCCTAGAGTAGTACCCTGCAATGCTCAAGATTATGCCTTCTCTCAATCCTGCAGATTCAAGTCAACTGTCTGTGTGTGCCTGTGAGCTGTTTTCTGATGTCAGACTCACCATCTGCAGTGGCATGTGCAAGGAGCCAGCCCCAGAAAGGAAAGAGTATATGGTACACAGAGCATCAGGGGCACCTGTGGGATATTTGAGAGCTCCGGCCTCAAGTGGCTGATGGATAGGTAAGGCATGCAGTGGTTCATGGGCAGGCCTCAGATAGGGTCTGCAGAGCAGTTAGGAGGATCCATGACCATTTCTTGATTTCTGAGCCCAGGCTCCAAGAGTCCCCAGCTCTTTTCCCTGTTTCTAGATTCTCCTAAATATTCAGCCATGCCTGTCAGCTCAGTATTCTGGGTGAGGCAAGAGATAAATTATCTTCTTGGGTAGCATCCCGCACAGCTGGGGAAATTGGATACTGATTCTGTGTTCTGACCTTTCCCTAGTGAAGAAATTGTGGACCAAATTGTGTTCTCTTGTGGAACAGAACTCTGCTGCCTTGGGGAGTAGCATCTTGGATAAAATAAAAGTTTTTCTTAGCTCTCAAGTGTGTACATTGTTGAAATTTTTTTCTCCAGTGGTGTGCTGGAGCTTCTTCGCTATACCCCCAGATTCCCATAAAGGTGCTCTTGTCTGTGGGTGGTCGTCAAAATTGATGCTACTGTGGGGATGATGGTAGAAAACTCCTATTCTGCAATCTTCCTCCTAACTCCCACTTCTTAAGTGTGAACTATGCCTATGACTTCTTTTCAAAGATTACAGAATGGAAAGAGGGATAAAAATATCATTTTACAGTGGAGAACCCTGACAAACACTTCTTCAGCTAGATTAACAAGAGCATCATTACTAATATGTACACCTGATATGATATGATGAAAATGGCACTCTAGCTCTGTGGTCACCTCCTAATAGTCCATAAATTTAGTATAATTATGAGGAAAATATCAGATAAATTCTTATCTTACCTGTATAAGGTAAGATACAGGTAAGGTAAGAATTCCCATCCTACTACATAACTGAGGATTACTTCTGAAAACTGTCAAGGTTATCAAAACTAAGCAAAGTCTGAAAAGCTATCACGACCCAGAGGGCACTAGAGAGAAATGACAAATAAATGTAGAGTGATATTTTGGATGGGATTCTGGAAGAGATAAGGTACATTAGGTAAAAACTAAGGAAATCCAAATAAACTCTGGAGTTAACAATGTGTCAATATTAGTCCATTAAGTTTAACAAAAATGTCTTGTGTAATATACATATGTATATATGTATTATGTATATATTTTTTTATTAAGCAGAACTGAGTGCAAAGATTTAAGGAACTCTCTATATTATTTTCTCAATTGTTTCTGTACATCAGAGCTATTCTAATAAAACTCTGTTACCAAAAACCATTAAGCATAATTCACATTAATACAGTAAAGAAAAATTATATGACTACCTCATTAGATACAAAAAGACATTTGAAAAAGTCAACATCATTCTTGACAAAAACTGTCATCAAAGTAAGAATACAAAGGAACTTCCTCAACCTATAACTAGAATATCCGAAAGAAACAAAAAACAAAACACCTAGTTAACATCATACCCAATAGTGTACTCACAGGCTGTATGCTTCCTGCAGCAACAATACAAAGATGCCTTCACTCACCACTTTTATTCAACATTGTGCTAGATGTTCTAGAAGTGCAATGTGGCAAGAAAAAGAAATACATCTGTATTGGAAGCAAAAAAGTGACACTGTTCTTGTTTTACAAAAAAAATTTATGGAATCTGTAAAGAAGATCTACCAGCAAACTGAAACAAAACAAAAATACCCTTGAACTAATATAGGGGTTTAGCAAAGTTTCAGGATACAAAATCAATGTACAAAAATTAATCGTATTTTTATATTTAAGGAACAATCAGCAATTGTAAAATGCTTTTCTCAAAAGCACCACACTTTAACAAGGAAGCTATAATGATGACAAATAAGCACACGAAGAGCTGCTTGACACTATTAGTCATAATGGAAATGCAAATTAAAATGACAAGGAGATACCATTACACACATATTAGAAAGGCTAAATTTGAATACATGAAGTATTGGTGAAGATGTGGAGCAACTGAACTATCATCAACTTCTGGTGGGGATGTAAACGTCACAATTTGGAAAAAGTTTGGTATTTGTCTCAAAAGATTAAACATACACCTACCATATGCTCCAGGCCTTCCCTTCCTGTTTACAAAAATACCTGAAGCTATGTGTCCATATAAAGACTTCACACCACTGTTCATAGCAGCTGCATCTGTCATTCCCAAAACCAACCTAATTGTCCATCATCAAGTAAATAGATGAACAAACTGTGTTACATCCATGTAATGGAATACTACTCAGCAATTAAAAAAAAGGAAATGCTGATACACAGTATAACATGTATGATTCTCAAAATAATTATGCTGAATTAAAAAAATGCGTAAATTCTAGAAAGCACAAAGCAATCTGTGGTCACTTGGGAATGGGGTAAGGCCTAGAGGTATGAAAGGCAGGGATTTTGAAGAGGCACAATTTAGGGGTGATAGGAATGTTGACTATTGTAAAAGTTTTGCGTGAAGTAAAAATTTATCAAACTGTGCAATTCAATATTTAAAAATTGTTTAAAATCAAATCATTTTTATAAAGTAGAGATGAAGTAAATAAAATCACTCTCTTTAAAGATAAAAACAAATTGGAACCAAATCTTGTGCAGACAGTTGTTTGAATAAGCATCAAATTTCACTCTCAAGATTGATTCCCAGCCCTGAAAAGACTGTATCCCTAAAATTCTTATAGTTATCTCTCTGTCACATAAGGGGCTCTTCAAATGGCAGAATATTCATCACATTTAAATCTTTTCTACAATTTAGTTCTAAGTGAAAATCAACCTGGGAAACATAATTAACATTTATGGGTTATAAATGAGCTCTGTAGAGAAAGTATGCTCCTTTTGAAGACTTCCTTAAAACATACAGTTGCTTTACATAGAAAAATAAAAAATTCTAGGAGCAGATTCATTTGCTTAACAAGATTTTCTGGAACCGGATATCATCTCTTTGTTTGAACTTGTTTCAAGCAACTTAGAATTCAAAAACGTCATCATGGGCTGATAGGATGGGGATTGGGGAACGCAGCCAACTGTGGTAACATCCAAGCCACACTTGTATGGGGTGAAGAATAACTGAAGAATCATCCCGTAGGGAATATTTAAACAGAAACATATCTGAAAATAAGCTATATTTTAGTACAATGAATACTGATACATGTCATTTTTAAAATGTGAAAAAAAGTGACATTTTGTTTAACCAAATATTACAGCCACAACATAATTGCTTTGATGAATTGGCTGGAGTTCAGAGTATTTAGGGGCATTTTCATTTTTTCCTGTGAAAGAACTTACCACCACCTCCCTTTATTTAGACATTTATGTGGCAGGGAAATTCAAAAGGCTGAACTGTGAGGACCAGGAGCTTCTTCTCATAACTTTGCATCCATAACATGATTCTGAGATAAAGGTGATTAAGCTTGAGAATATAGGCACCAAATAGATTATGAACATTTCAATATCAAAAACCATGCTAGTATTTCTTCCAGCATTGAGAGTAGTAAAGATAAAATCTGACAAAGGAAACATTAACTGGAATAAGAAATTGCCCACTCTTGAGAATGAGAATTTTATTAGTACATTTGTCATGAGTTTTACTATTTTTTTTAGTGCTTGGCATTAAACTATTAGTAAAAAGTTAATGAGAATTTAGTTAAACTGCATTAAATCTGTTGTTAAATGTGAAATGTATTCTATAAAATATTATAAGGACATATCTGAACACTATGCTACAACCCAGTTTCCAGTGGCGAACCCATGCCATCAATATTTACTTCAGTAGTTATTAAAGAACTAACAAAGATGAAAAGAGTATTTGAAATGACTAAATGCTCATTTACAAAATGCTGTATCTTTGCAAAAAACTAACTTTTTAAGCTAACAAAGAGTAATAACTAAAAATATATGCATTCTCTGAAATAAAAACCCTAATTTGAGAATGAATTCAGTTACCTGCCTTAAAACCTTTATTCTTTTTTGTTTCTTAGTAATGCAGGATCTATGTAAATGTAAAATGTCTGTCTTATCTCATATTTTGTACTTAGTTGATGAAAGCTAAGATACAATATTTTTTAAAAATATTCTCTATTTTATCCATTTATTCTGTGTCAAACAACATTTTAACTTAAGTAAACACCAAAAATGAAAACAGTGATATTTTCCCTTCAGTTACAAGTCTTCTCTACTTACAATTAAGCGTTCACAATGCTGAAGTATACAGTAGGACATACAGCTGAATATAGTAGGCATTTCAGCTGAAAGCTACAAAGGGAAGGTGAAGCTGTGACTCATTTGTAAAAGCAGCTTAAACTAGAAGATAAACGATTTTATGCTAAATGCCAAACTCAAAATTGGTACCTTTATGACTTTTCCACTGGTGTTGAAATTTAAATTCCAGCAAGGAGGGTCATCTATCTTTAATCAAGTTCATCTATCAAACAATGACTTTCAGCAAATACAGTTAATTTGGGAAATACAAAGAATTCCTCTACCTCAAGATAATTTCAGATGATTTGTTGCTAGAGTTTTGCAAAAGAGAATTTTGATATATAAAAATGTTGATTTAATCTCATAATCTAAGTTGAACTTTGTGCTCAGCTGTCTCTAAATGGCATACACTTTTTATGGACATTTTCAGCCATGTTGACAACTTTTTTTATTAAGACCAAGAATATGTGATGAAAACAGCTTACTTCGGTTAGAAAAGTTGAAGTCCCCAATCTTGACTAACTCTTCCATAAATGCTCATATTGACCACAGTGGACATAGAGAGCGTGGATCAATCCGTGCACAATGTTAGTATATCTGCTGCAAAAACAAGGAAGCAAAGTATTTGGAGATGCTCTTCCATGTCCAAAACACACCATTAGTGCTTACTGGTTATCACTGTGCTCCAAGTCATAAAAATCCTTAGTCAAGACCTGCCTATTGACAGTTGACATAAAGAGGAAGTATTGCAATTATCTTGGTTTAGAAGTTGTCATAAAACTTTAACATTTTAACAGTTTATAAATAATCTAGCTTTTTAAACTTTTGCAAGAGGCACATACTGAGCAAGAACAGTTTTCTGAGGAAAATAAAACTTAACTCTTTCTATATTTTTGAAGAAAAAGGAAAGAATGGGAAAATAACATGTATACATTGAGTTTCAAACATAACGTAAACCTAGCACTGTTTCCATGAGAACACTTTTCATGGCTACTTTGGACTGATGTTTGTCCTCCTGAAATTCATATACTGAAGTTGTAATCCCCATTGTGATTCAGTTGGAGGCAGGACCTTTGGGAAGTAATTAGATCCAAAAGGTGGAGCCTTCATGAATGAGATTAGTGCCCTTAGACGTGAGGGAGACGATAGCTCTCTCCATCTTGTTAGGACACAACAACAAGGTGTCCGTCAGCAAGCCAGGACAGGCTTCTGCTATTTCAAGAAGTAGTAAATGCCGAGAAGTAGTCCATGCACATTTTCTATTTGAAGGACAGGACTCTCCTTTGTGCTAATGTCATAAGAAAGGAGCAAAGGCCTTCTATTTCCAGTGATAAGAAAAAAAAAACAGTTCTTACATTTAAACAGAAAGTTTAAGTGTAAAAATTATGTATATTCATGTCTGTGGCTCTTGAACTTGAAGAATGATCTATGTGAGTTAAGTACCACTAAACGCTAAGCCCCTAGTACTTAGGAAAATACAAAACTACTTATAAAAAATCATTATAAACAGTGCCAATAGTAACAGAAGAAATAAATTTAAAAATAGTCTAGCAAACAATCATTGTGCCTGCAGTAGAAAACTTGGAGGGTATTCTCATTCTCCGCTGTAATAATGATTCAAATGTGTAATATTCTATTTAGTTTGGCTGACTTTGGAAAGCGCTGTCTTCCAGAAAAACAGATATTTCTTCAGGAAACTCATGAAACCACCTATTAAAGGTATCTATGTCTTTGGGATGTGCCCACTGATCACTAAGAACTGAATTCGATTTTTTGAATTTATGTACTACACTAAAATTGTATCTTTCGATATTACAGAAAAAACACTGAGTTGAATGATATTCCACCCTCCTCCCACCACACCAAAGATGTTGTATGGCATTTATTTAAATGCAGTTGTAGTGTTTTTTTTCTTCCATGTTTTTATTATGATATGATTTAAATACAGTAAAATTCACCTTTTTATTTTATAGTTCAGTGAGTTTTGACAAATGCATATCAAGAAACAGATTGGTGTCATTACCCTGGAAACCTCCCTACTGGCCCCTTTTTTTGTCAGCCTCCTTCCAAACTCAGCCCACATGAACCACTTACCTGTTTTCTGTTGCTACAGTTTTGCCTTTGCAAAAATGTTCTATCAGTGTAATAACGCAATATACAAACTTTAACTCTGTCTCCATCACAGCACAACACATTTGAGATTTACTCATATTGTCATAACAATAATACTTCATTCCTTCTTTTTGCTTCTCTGCCATTATATGGATGTACTATAGTTTATTCATTCCTCTCTTGCTTACTTGCCATCCTTGGTATGTCTCCTTGGTAAAGTGTTGAAACATTTTGTCTGTTACTGGGATGGTTTATTTCTTACTAAATTTTGAGTGTTCTTTTATATTCTGGATGCAAGTTCTTTTATCATGTGCATGATCTGCAGACATTTTTTCCCAACCTGTGGCTTGTTTTAAAGTCTCTTAAGAGAAGAAATTTGTAATTATGATAAAGTCCAATTTACCTGAAATCAGTAAGTCCCCATTCTTTGTTGTGGGACTGTGTGGGTGTTATGGCACATCTATAAAGCTCAGGCAGGTAATTTACAATTCTGTTTCAGTCTTCACCTCCTACTTGCATAGAGCCTCAAGGTCATCCAGAAGTGAGAGTGTAGAATGTTGTCACTTCTTTCCTGAGAATATAAACAGCCTAGATGATGTGCACAGTCCTATGTATATGTGTGGCCTTCTAGATTCCCTGGAATATATTGGAACTTTTCAAAGCCCCCAATGGACATCTTAATCCCAAAGCTTTCTTTCTACATTTTCTTTTGGTAGCTTTTTGTTAGCTCCACATGTTTATCACTGCCAAAGGCAGCTGCAATATTAAGCAATTGCTGCTTACTGTTTTTGACAAGGGCCCTGAGAGAAAAGGCTGTTTGTACTAACTGATCTCTATATTCGATCAAATAAAGACAAAACATGAAGATTTGTAGGGGCCTGCCAGACAGGCCAAATAATGTCAATTCTCTGAAAACAATGCTGTTGGGGAACTCCAAACTTGTTTTTCTGCCTCCAGTGGCTGCTAGGCTGCTGTTTTTCACTATGGTTGAAGAGCCATTGTTTTTCAAGGTTACCACAGAGCTGGGATGAGGGGATGGAAAGAGGGCCACTTATAATGTTCTTACCAAGATTCAGAATTTTTACTTGAATAAACCTCTCTCTGTTTGTTACACATATTTCTAGAGGTTTAAAAAACCTGATTTGGACTCTTTTTTCCAGTTTTCTCACTACTTTTTATGAAGAAGTAGTATTTTGCAAGTTCTTAATTCAGCATTCCTGCAGATGTGTCACATATGACTTCCTGTTTCAACTTTCCGAAAGATACTTATGTACTTGAGGTTTTTCTAACTTTACAGACGTGAAACCAGTCCTGGGTCCAGTCTCTAAGACCACTTCTTGGCCTTAACATAAGTTATATAATGTTTGTAACAAGTGGCTTTTTACACTGAAAAGGCCCACATATATAACATTAAGCCTTTGGGGATCTTCAGATTCGAGCCACACAAGGTCCTGTCACCTTTGCCTGATGGGATCCCTCTAGGTAGGTTGTGTATGGTTCAAGAAACTTGGATTTGGGGGGGGTGTCTTGCCTGAGGGTTTGTTTCCACCCTGGGCAAGTTCACTATGGATTCAGCGAGATCAAAAAATGACAATGGAATGTTGGAGGTAAAAAGGGGCTCATACCAAACTTCATTCTCACTGTGGCAGGTCAAGCACTAGAATACTATCTGCCTCCATCTCAGCCTCTGCCCCAGGTGCTGCCTCCACTCCAGGTTATGTCTCAGAGGCTCCTGGCCTCTGCTCTCCTCTCTCCTGCTCTCTTGCTCTCTTGCTCTCTTCTCTAGGCTCCTCTTTTTTATAAGTGCCAGCAGTAATGGCTTATTGCCAACCAGTGCATGAGCGTGTGCCTGCACAGTAGGCTAAGTATTACCTCATTGCATGACACAGTGGGTACCAGACAAGGATATGTCTGCACACCAGCACACAGTTCCCCTTTTTGAATGTGACTACAGGAATTTACAGAAGTTTGAACACAAGTAAAGAAAATATACAAATAATTATTCAATGGCAATATTTAAATAAATATGAGGAAGGAGAAATACTGTGTGATCTGAATCTTCAGTGAAGGGTAATTTTCTCTTTATTGCTGCATAACAAAACACTCAACAATTTATAAGTGCAAAACAGAATTTCATTAATATCTCTCCTCATTCTGTGGGTTAACTGAATTTAACGTGGAAGATCTTATATGAGTGTCAAATGTAGCTGCTGTCAGACTTTTACTGGAGCTGAAGTCATCTGAAGGATTGACTGGGCTGGACATCTCTGATGTTTCAATCACATGACTGTCAGCTGATGCTGGCCATAAACGGTGGCCTTCTGTAATCCATTTGTATGGCCCAATCTTCCCAGAGTATGGAAGCCTGGCTCCAAAAGGAAGCATCTAGAAGAGACCCAGGCAGAAGGCTTAAGGCTTCATATGACCTAGCCTTGTAAGCTTCAGAACATCACCTTCTCCAAGCTCTGGGCCATGAATGTCCACTTTAGATACCATAGTACAAAATTCACAGTTTACTCTGATTGAAATGCTTTATACTTTCTTTCTGATAAATCAATACTTATTCTTAGGGAGCAAAGACATAATCGCTAATCAAGTATATTTTCTTTTGAAGAACAAAATGATATGTATGTTCTATTCATCAACAAATATTTATTTTAAGCCTCCATGAAGGTTTTTGTATTTATCAAATGAGGGCTTTTTGTAGCATCTGTTATTTAATCAGGTGACCAATTTTTCTTTATTATATTTTATAAATAATTTTTAATTAACTTCCAGATATAGTTTTAAAACCTCCACCAAATTTAACCATAACTCCTACATGAAAAAGTAGTTTAATAAGTCTCAATTTCAACTACCTGTGCAACATTTACCATGGAATGATGCTCTGAGATTTTGAAAAGTTGAATACTTGAGGCAAATATTTAGATTACCAGGAGGGAAGCTGTAAATTCTTTAATCATGAGCTTCAGGTCATGAAGATTGAGGACAGAAAAGAAGAGAGGAAAGCCCAGCTCTCTTCTGCATTAAAAAAATATAAGGAAGTTTCTGACCCCAAGACGATAATTTGAAACAATCTTTGAAATCTAATATTGATCAAAGACAACATATTTAGTTTTATATCAGAAAACATATTTTTTTGACAAATTCTAACTAGGATGGAATGTTAAAAATTCTCAGGCACACTAGCATCCTGGTTGCTCAATTTACAATCTTGCAACCGGATTTAAGAGCAAGAGGGAACTCCATTTTAAACTGAATCTCTATCTTGAGGCTTGAAAGTTAAAAGATAATTCCTAGAATATCTTAAAAAACAAAGAATTTCCATTAACCATCCATGTAACTAACAATCACTTGACTATATCTTAAGCCAGAACAAACACTCCCAGGAATTAGTCTCTGTTTTCATTAAAATCATTACCTTGAGGGGAGAAGAAGAGTTTATAAAATTCTTCTGTGTTAAGCTTCTCCTATAGAAACATCAAAAAGGAGGCCCTGACCATAAATGGGAAAGCCTGTGGATGCACGTCTGCTGACCGTGGAGTGGTGCCCCCAGAAGACAAAGGATGGAGGTAAGCTCATGAAATAATTCAGCAAAGCCATTCCTCCCAAACCTCTCACCCTCTGAAACTGCCTTTATAAGCGCTATGCACAGTCTCTTCGAAAGCATGACGTCCCTTTTCTTGTCGGCAACCTTGTATAATAAAACCTATCTCTAATAAACTTCACCTGCTTGCTTTCTTTGGCATCCAGTCTTCATTTTTACAGCACTGAAACTCAAGAACCTGGTCTTTAGCAATAGGATAACAATATTACATAAATCTTACTGTTACATCTCTGAAAAGGTGCTTTGAATGTGTCTCATTAGTTATTACTTTATCTGTCCCCAAATATTTTTTCTAGATCATCAATGTCCCTCTTTGCTGGAAAATAAAAAGGATACTTCTTTCAACACACCTCACTGAGTGTGTATAATGTGATAGCTACAACTTCATTTAGTACAACCTTCATTTGGTACGATCTCTAAAGTAAAGCAATGTTTTGTGTTTCTCTGTTTTTTTTTAACAAACCAATGGTAAATATTGAAAAATCTTTACAATCTGACAAAGCTTGTGAAGAGTGAAAACTCATTTTTTAAGAAAATTTAAGATATTGAGATACTTACATTTTAGGGATGTTTCCTTACGATGGGATTTCACAAGTATCAGAAGGTGTTTATTCCAAAGTGGCTTCTACTGCTTTTAATGCTTTCTCTCCTGACAGTCCCAGTTAGAATGCCAAAGAGATTAAGCTGTAACTGTATTATGTATTTTCACTTCCTTGATTTTTTTCCCCATCAGCCTATCAGTAATGTGAGTGCCAGTCACATTATACAGTAAATGGAGTATCTGCTTTGCCACCAGAACCAATCTGGTTTGAAAGTAGAGAACTTAAAATCCATCTAGCAAAGTATTCTTTCCACATTAAATATAACTATGTGGACTAAAAGTACACACAGTTTGTGGGACCACAAATATAATCAAAATTTTCTTTTTGGAATTATCTATAATAATTAAAAAATTAACTTTGTGTACTTATATTGTGTCAAGTATTGTACCACTAGTAAATCACATATAATTTCATATACTTTGTACAACCACCCACAGGGTAGATCTTACCTACACACAGATAGAATTAAAACAAAAAAAGGCTGTATGCTTTGAAAGTTACTATATGACTTGCCAAAAATCATACAGATAGCAGATCAAGAATCAGAGCCAGGACTTGTATTCCATAGCCAAGTCTTTTAGGGAGTCACAAATACATAAAAGTTTCTGTTAGTGTATACTGTTCATGAGATATCAGACATGGTAAGTATTTAAGACAACAACATTTATATTATTTTCATTTTGTATTCAGTTCACTAGAGTGACTTTCCTTCCCAAACCAGGTAGAGATATTCCAGATGCAAAAGTAATATAACTAAGCTAATTTCCATAAGTTAAGATGAAATTACTATTTTAATAGTTAAGGTGATACATGCAACAATCTGTTTTAGAGCCACTGATGTAATGAGTAGCATCAGTTTGGGGGTATTTTCAGTTACCTTTTAACAAATATAATCTGAAATACAAATAAAATATTTCCTGTTACAAAGTCATTTCATACAATTATTCTTATTTATTTATTAGAAAAAACATCTTGTAGTATAATTATATCTGATAATTGTTCATTAAAAAGATTTTCATAAAATATAATTCCAACACAAAGTTGTGCAGTGTACATGGTACAATGTGCATAATTTACATGAAAAGTTTCATTGAAACAACTTGCAAACAAGGGTGTATCTGAAACCATAGGATTCCTTGAGCACCCACAGTTTTTCCTTTTGTGGCACACTTGGGCTAGTAGAACTAGACATCAGTAAGAGTACCACAGCAGAAGGAAAGTCACTCCCCATACTAAATACATTCATCAGCTGAGTGTAAGGATACCAGGTTTTCTACATAGCTAAGGGAGTTCATAGCCCAGGAGTAATACTGCAGGACTTTCACTGCTCAGTCAGTAGGGCTTCGTAACAATTTTGGTTGTGTTAATGGAGGAATCCTTTCTCACTCCTCTGTCTTCTGTGATCTGGCTTAGTCCAGCAAAACCAGGTAATGTCAAATGCTCCAGAAAAGAGAAAGGATGGGCCCCTATGACTGTCAGTTTGTTTCTCCTAAAGTAAAAGTAATCTTTACAAAGTTTGTGTTCTTTAAATAATAAATCTTACAAAAATATTTCCCCTTATTTTTGGCATAAACACTAGCAATTTCATTGCCTACTAGTAAAACATTTCAGAAAAGAGAACAGATTGCAGAGTCTCTCTATGTGTCATCTACAATGTCTAGTATACAATAAAAATAGCTAAACAGTTAAATAAACATAAAAAGTAAACCATATTCAATAGGAAAGCTTAAATTAATTTCTATCTGCTAGATGGGATGCTTCCCCAATTCATGAATTGTTGAATACAGCCAATAAAATCTTTAAATTTTACTCAGTTGAATTTTTTTAACAACATTTATAGGGAAAAAAGATAACAACAATAAGAATGATATCTGATGTTCACCAGAAACAGTGGAAGCCTACTGCTGAACATACTTCCTCAGCTTCTAGTTTTGCCAGGCAGCCTCATGTGGGGAGGTCTCTCCCTGCACTCCAGGTGAAACTTCAACTGGATGTGGGGAGGGAGGGCTCTTGACTCTGAGCAGGAAAATATTCTTGGTCAGGTTGAGGAGGTGCCAGTAAGAAGGGAATTCACTGAAGCAAGAGCAGTAGTGAATGGCAGCATCCATGCAGGCTGTAGAGAGCAAGAAAGAGCAGAGGGAGAAAAGGAAATTTCAGTGAACTCCGGCTCAGCACACAGTAAATCCCTTGCCAACTACTAAGCCAGGGTCACCTGGTGTCCGATGTCCACTTGATCTGCAAAGCTGTGAATTATCTCCCTAGCACCCCAGGATCTGGGGGAGCTGCAGAGCACTGGATGGAGTGAGTTTATGTTCTGAGAACTTCCACTTCCCTACTGGTAGGAAATAAAATAGGGAGAGAGGAAAAGATTGCGTTAAAACTAGAAAACTGAATGAAATAGCAAAGTGACAAAGACACTATCGGAGGTGGAGGTCAGCAAGTTCTTATTTTTGTCATGAAAAAAAGTTCAGAGGCCAAGGGCAATAGGCTTATGCAACAACAAAGTATATTTGATAAGACTACACATTCAGGTGGGAATGCAGGTGACCTCAGAGAGGAGGTACACTTAAAGGTTTAGTATTTGGGGTTTTATGGGGCCTTTTGTGTAGGGGTTGGCATAAGGCATGATGTGTGCAAGTGGTTAAAAAGTCCTTTGAAGTTTTGTCTTAAGAATAGGGTTACTTAGGTGACTGTATCTTGGCATTCTTCACCCTCATAGGTTCATTTACGCCCAGAGGTCTGTCACTGTGCTTGTTACAAAGTTACTAATTGATTAAAGAGCTGGAAGAAGAGGAAGAACAGTATATAGATTAAGTTAAGGAATCAACTGTGCCTTTTTCACAAGTAAGTAGATTTTACAACAGCATTACCCTTGTCCCACTCCTCTGCTCTATCATCTTCATTCATTGGGGATAAATTACTCATGAAATTCTTTTTCAATTCTAATATTTTGGGCATAGAAAAGCTACATTTTACTTAATGTTAAAATTTATGAATCAGTAGTAATCTAGGAGCTCATAATGGAGTTACTAAATGTCCTTCTCTCTATTCTTAGCATCATTTTCTCTTTCTTACTGCCCTGAACAGTTCATCAAAATAATCATAAATTAGATTGAACATAAAGCCTAGGAACATTATCTAAAATTGCAAATATGAAAATACACATGTTCCCTGGGAGGATACAAAAGACTCTTATGGTAGTTCAGATTTCTTTCTAGGAATGCATTATGATTGGTTAGTTTATAAGATCATCTAATTGTTGACTGGAAAGCTACAGAGCATTTGGATTTCATTCACAAAAGGAAAAATTCGATAGATGAGGTTTATATTGTTCTCAAAAGCACTGGAGACAGAGCATGTTGCACTGATAGAGACAGGCAAGGGGGCTGGATGCCAAGATACCCAAGGGAATTACAGTGGTGGCAGCAGACAACAGGCTGAGGACCACTATTGTCTTTCTAAAATGTCACCTTATGGCTGCCAAACTATACTTTAGATCTCACAATTCAACCTATGAGCACATGACTAAAACAAAACAAACTGTATCCTCTAAAAGATTTAACAACCTTTACAGACAAGGAAGGAAGGTGAAAAATAAATTAAGCCATTTCAAAACAACAGTTAACACAAGTACACAAATATATCCTCTATTAAGGCAATTTTCTTGTTGCTTTTGCTCTGCCTCTTCCTCTCCTACTGTCCAACATCAGTGCAGGAAATAAGGGCTGGTGCAAAGAAGGGCTGGAAAGAGATGAGAAGAGATAGGGTGTTTGATGAGACAAAGGGTTTGTAAATAATACTTCCTGAAGCATTTGTCTCATTGCAGCAAATATGTGGATTCTAAATCAGTTTCTGGTTACACATAAACACCCCGCTAAGCTGTCTGCATGTTATTTAATTAGTCAAAAATACAAAATATTTTCTGAAAAGGCATGGCACAGAAGGCAGGCACATAAGCATAACTCTCCTCGACAGCCAGAAACCACAAAGGAGGTCACACTTCTGCCGTTCTCACTGTCAGAGCAGGGGAACCTCTCACCAGCTATGGAAATAGCTCTTGTTTCCTCACTGCTTGTTTTACTCAAAGCTCGCATTATCATTCAGGAAGATCTTAACACAAACAGTAGTGCTCTTTCATTTAATAGAATAATTTCCACATCACAGGATTCCCAGATTTTTTAATATCATGCTCAGTATCATCAAGGCCAGTCTCTCCTAAAAACAAGAAAACAATATACTACAGTGAACTTGAACAATATTCTGACTCCAACTTTATAGTCAAGACTCTGCAGACCACCCTGCAATTCTGATTTAATACTCCTTTATCTGGGAAGTCCTGACACTGAGTTGGTTTCCCATACTGTGGTCATATCCTCTACAGGTGCCTTCTGCAGCTCTTAAAAATAATCCACAGAGTAAATGCAAAATTTCATCTGTCCAGATTTTGCAGCTCTTTCAGGCAACATGTATCATGCCCTTGCTCAAAGCACATTTATATTGTTTTTGTTCTAGTAAACCTTTTGGCTGCAATAGAAATCTATTCAAATTATGTAAAGGGTGAATTTGTTGTTTGGAAATGGATGATAAGGACAGGCAATGGAACTGGTACTGAGCACTGAGTAGCCATTGTGATCCAGGGCAGCAATGAATACTTACCTAGGTTTGGATAAATAAAAAGACTCACAGACTCCACAGAACATATGCATAAAAGACTAATAGAGGTGAAGACTAATAGAGGTGAAGAGGACAAAGGACAGGCACGCCTCAGGGGCCAAGGGCCTTCTAGGAAAGATTTCCTAGGGTTTTCACCACACAAGACACGTTTTGTCTATGGGTGATGAGACAGCCTGTTATGCACAAGGGATGAATCTTGGTTTCAGCAGTGAACAGGCAAACGTTTTCCAGCAGGACCTTTTATACCCACTGGTCACATATCCAAGTCAGGTTTTATCATTGAAATGACATGTAAGCCATCAGTCTACACATTGCTAAATAATGTAGGCAGCTAGTTCTGAGTGTCTCTACCTTTTTGAACTTTAAAATGTACAGTAAAAATCATTACTTAGCCCTTCTTGTTTTGGCCAAAGGTGAATGCCAGTCTCTCAGGCATACCCAGAGACAAACACACAGCTGTTACAGTCCAACTCTAAAAAACTTCATCTTACACACAACTGCTTTCTTCTTCTGTCTCACTCTAAAACAACCTTGTTTTTTCATTTCTTCTTTAAATCTACTGACTTAGTACCCTTGCTTGGACCTAGCCAAATAATGTTACCAGTGTGGACTTCACTGCTGTAGTGCCCACTATCAACATAGGCTTCATCTTAGAATACCCACGTGAAGGTTGTTTATTATTTGCTGACCAGTAAATGTATTGCTTCCAGTTGAGTTAGGTCTCCATCGGCAGTCCATTCAGCTTTTGGCAAACGGGTTTGGGTCACACAAGACATATTTCAGAGAAAGTTCTGAAAATATGCAGGCTTCTTTCCAATTTGCCATTACTATTCTTAGTAATCCAAAATAACTGTTTATAAACTGCTTTACAGGAGTCATGGATGGAACTCAGTAGCAGAATGAAATGGTAAGTGATGCAAACCAGTTGAGCCCGGGGGTACTCAATTCTCAGCCTCTGTCACAGTACTGCACTTTATCTATTTTAAATGTGAAAAAAAGACTTCTGAAAAAATATAATGTTTACATTTCACTGCTTAAAGTTGAAATTTTATAATATTAATCCCTTCTGGGCAATATATAAATCCTTTTCATAGATTAAAGCAAATTTTTAAAATTATATGTCCTATTAATTAGAAATTTCTAACTTTGAGGATAAAGACCTTAATTACTCAAGAAAACTGAAGTCAGTATGCCTGCCTCTGCAGTCCAGATAGACAAACCATTTCTTATTAAAGATTGTCAATAAAATATCTCTGCATTTATTCGTTATTAAAAGACATATAAGTTTATCTAAATGGAATTGACAAAGAAAAAATGATTATCTATTCAGAACAACTCTCTCCCATTAAGAACAGGGGGAGGAAATGTTACTTTTTTTATTGTCATTAAGAATACCATTTATTCCAAAGGATTTATAAGCTTAGTAGACATGGCTGATGATTTGGTAGGAGAATGAGACCGTGCTAGCTGTACACTATACCTCAAATAACTAAACAAATCCCCCTTAGACACAACCCAAGCCCTTCCTTGGTATCAAACTCAACTGGGAAGGGCTGCTATTTCCCTGGACACTTTCTTCATTCTCAATCTCCTCAGCATCTGTCTCTTTCCCTTTGGAAATGTTATTCTTGAAGCCATCCCCAGTACTACATTTTTAGAAAGGGAGAAAAATGTCATTTCATGGCTCTAAAAGAGGTCTTATTCCTATTTCACTTAACAAAAAAGAAAACATGTATTCTATACAAAAAGTCAAATAAATTTAAAAGAGTAAGTTGCCCATGGAATTCCAGTAAGGGATAATTTGATTATCTAATATCACCAACTCATTGGGTTAAGGCCAGAGATTAAAAAAATAATTAGATGAAGCATCATCTCAGGAAACTGAGAAAACATTTATACTACTCTTACCTCCCCTTTGCCTGGAGTTACAAAAGATTAAATAGGCTATTGTTCTATTGATAAAAACTTAAAAGCAGTCACGTTAATCCAAAGTGTTAGAAGTCATGATCATTGTTACCTTTGGGGGAGAAGAGGTAATAAATAAAAAGTTGAACAGGGAAGAATTCTGAGATAATTGTAATACTCTGTTTTTCTGAGTTGTGGCTTCATTGGTGTGTTTGCTTTGGAGCTTGAAAGAAGGAAATTAGTGTTCTTTGAATATAAAGTCCATGTCTTTTTTGCTATGCCATACTTAGGTTATATTTTGATTTTTCACACAAGGGAAAGGAAATCCTTGAATATCCCAACCACATGTGTTAAAATTTTAAAAAATCTAAAATATCATTGCCTTCTAAATCATGTTAGGTGAAACTTGTGCTAATGTATGCTATGGAAGTGAAAAGGCTCTTTTCCTTCCAGCTTCCTTGTAACATACTTAAATGACAGGTAAATCTCTCACCATAAGCTTCAATTAGTACACACAAGACTAATTTTCTCACTCTGAGGGGCACAGTAGAACAACTGGATTTTAGATTTATAATGTGATAAACAGTTTTGTGAAAGACAGAAGCTGGGATTATGATGGCTCAGCATCACGAATTAAACATTACACTGAGCATATGCTGTCAGCATCCAACAAAGAGAGTCTGATAAGGAATAATCAGTTCAGCTCCTATGTATTATTTTATCCTCTTTTATCTTCTATAATTCATAAAGCTACTTGATAGCATTCTGGAGCTTAGTCTTAAAAGTATGACTGTTGTATAATTTAATTGCAAATAACTGGGCCATCTCATTTGAATTTTCATTACTTTCACATTTTCTAAACACATGGAGTCCTTTGAGATTATCTCAGTTTGCCAGAAAATTAGCAGACATAGTTTGGATCAATTATAAAAGTTTGAGAATCATTACCATTGAGATTCTCTTTTTTGTTCAATAAAAATCACTGATGCTGAAAACCTTTAGCTATCCATTTTTTGTTTCCTTAATATTTTCTAACATTGATCTTAGCACTGTAACCTGGATGAACTCTCTGAACACTAGATTAAATATTTATCTGAAAAAAAAAAGACAGACACCCCTTGTACTCAAATAGCACATAAATGGTTAAAAACCTGGTTAAACGGAGGTTTGTTGTTAGATAACTTTTACCTTTCTGGGTCCTAGCAGTACTCATGCTCTAATTACCATAATCTCCTTAGTTATTAGTAGGCAAAAGAATTAGATCAATATGATTCCAAGATGCCAGCATGTTTCAATAATTAGGAGTAAGAATGTTGTATTTTTAGATTGAAATGGAGTTCCAAATGCTTCTTTTCAGGGACCCAGTTATTTTGATATCAGCAGATAAGCAGCTCACTTTCTCCAGGCTGCACAGTGATTAACCTGCAGGTTCATGTTCACCTACGTCTTTGTCATTGCAGCTGGCTGATCAGAAGACCCCCTGTATTACAGAAACTCTGTTGATGCTTATGTCCACATATGCACTGAAATGAAGGAAACTTTGAAAGATAATGAAGTTAAATTTTTGCCTAGAATGGAACAGGCACTACTAAATACTATGAAAGGCCTCTTAAGGTTTTTATAACTGAAATGTATTTATTTCAATTGGTCTTGTTTATGTATTTCAAATATATAACATTGGAATGGGAAGCCTAAAATTTCTATTACATTTTAGAACACAGATTCTTTTCTTCCCCACAATCTATGCTGCAATTTATTGAAGAGTTTCTCATTCCCTTCCCTAAGTTAAAATTACATGTTTTATATTAAATAAGGAACAGAGCTTCCTCACTGAGCATTACCTTCTTGGTCTGACTTGCAAGCATCCAGAAACATATAAAGCCTTAATTTGAAAATCATGGAGAACAAAAATTCTACAAAAATGTGAGAATATTGAAATTCCATCGATATTTTTTTAAGTTAATATAACTTTGAAAAAGAAACTAGGTAAAATAGAAGTGTAAACAAATTTGCAGGTTAATTTTATATGTAAATGTAGATACAAAACTATTAAACAATGGAATTGTTAGCTAACTCCAAATGTGTATTTTAAATACATATGTATATATATATATATATGTATACACAGCATACATACATATATAAGTATGTGTAAAGGCTAAGGCTTATTTATCCCATTATTTAAGAACAGTTTAGGACTTCCGGGAAGATGGCGACATGAGCAGCGTGGCAGAAATCTCCTCCCAACATTTTATTTATCCACGAAAACACAGCAAATACAACTATTCCTAAAAGAGAGACCAGAATACACAGGAAAGCGCACAATGTGAAACTACACCGGAGAGGACTTGGCACCCTGCAAGGCAGTTTTAAAGAGCCCAGCTGACATACGTGGCAACTACCAGCAACCACTTCTATAGTCATGGAAAGACAGAGGAATATGGTACACAAAAAGCTCCAGACCCAGACAACCCCAGAGAGGGAACCTGAAGGGATGGACAAGCACAGTCTTCCTGAAAAATAATTCAGGATAAAAGTCAAAACCATGCTGACAGATCTACAGAGAAATGTGCAAGAGCTGAGGGAGAAAGTGAGGGAAATGAGGAAAGACTATGTAGAAATCAGACAAGCCATCGACGGGCTTAACAGCAGACTGGATGAGATGTGAGACTGTTAATGGAATAGAAATCAGAGAACAGGAACACAGAGAAGCTGAGGCAGAGAGAGATAAAAGGATCGCTAGGAATGAAAGAATATTAAGAGAACTGTGTGACCAATCCAAATGGAGCAATATTTGCATTATAGGAGTGCCAGAGGAAGAAGAGAGAGAAAAAGGGATAGAAAGTGTCTTTGAAGAAATAATTGCTGAAAACATTCCCATGCTGGGGAAGGAAATAGTCTCGCAGTCCACGGAAGCCCACAGATCTCCCAACACAAGGGACCCAAGGAAGACAACGCCAAGACACATAATAATTAAGATGGCAAAGATCAAAGATAAAGACAGAGTATTAAAGGCAGCTAGAGAGAGAAAAAAGATCACCTACAAAGGAAAACCCATCAGACTATCATCAGACTTCTCAACAGAAATCTTACAGGCCAGAAGAGAATGGCATGATATATTTAACATAGTGAAACAGAAGGGCCTCGAACCAAGAATACTGTATCCAGCACGATTATTATTTAAATATGACGGAGGGATTAAACAATTTCCAGACAAATGAAAGTTGAGAGAGTTTGCCTCTCATAAACCACCACTACAGGATATCTTAAACGGACTGCTCTAGAGGAAAGCACACCTAAGGCTAAAAAGATGTCACCAGAGAAAATAAAATAGCAAAGAAAGCAGACCATCCAAATACTAACTAGAGGCAAAGAATAAAACACCTAATATATAAAGAATGGAGGAGGAAGAATAGGAAGGGAGAGATAAAGAAACATCAGACGGTGTTCACAATAACTTAACAAGAAAGTAAAGTTAGATTCTTAGATAGTAACAAGCAACCCTTGAACCTTTGGTAACCACGAATCTAAAGCTAGCAATGGCAATAAGTACATATCTATCAATAATCACCCTAAATGTAAATGGACTGAATGCACCAATCAAAAGACACAGAGTAACAGAGTGGATAAAAACAAGACCCATCTATATGCTGCTTACAAGAGACTCACTTCAAACCCAAAGATATACAGAGACTAAAAGTGAAGGGATGGAAAAAGATATTTCATGCAAACAACAAAGAGAAAAAAGCTGGTGTTGCAGTACTTGTTTCAGACAAAATAGACTTCAAAACGAAGAAAGTAGCAAGAGATAAAGAAGGACATTACATAATGATAAAGGGGTCAGTCCAACAAGAAGATATAACCATTATAAATATATATGTACCCAACACAGGAGCGCCAGCATAACAAATACTAACAGAATTAAAGGAGGAAATAGACAGCAATGCATTCATTTTAGGAGACTTCAACACACCACTCACTCCAAAGGACAGATCAACCAGACAGAGAATAAGTAAAGACACAGAGGCACTGAACAACACACTAGAACAGATAGACCTAACAGATAACTACAGAACTCTGCACCCAAAAGCAGCAGGATACACATTCTTCTCAAGTGCACATGGAACATTTTTCAGAATAGACCACATACTAGGCCACAAAAACAACCTCAGTAAATTCAAAAATATTGAAATCCTACCAACCAACTTCTCAGACCACAAAGGTATAAAACTAGAAATAAATTTTAGAAAGAAATCAAAAAGGCTCACAAATACATGGAGATTTAACAACATTCTCCTAATGAATCAATGGGTTAACAACCAAATCAAAACAGAAATCAAAGAATATATGGAGACTAATGACAACAACAACACAAAGCCACAACATCTGTGGGACGCAGCAAAGGCAGTTCTAAGAGGAAAGTATATTGCAATCCAGGCCTATTTAAAGAAGGAATAGCATTCCCAAATAAACAGTCTAAAGACACAATTACTGAAATTGGAAAAAGAAGAACAAATGAGGCCCAAAGTCACCAGAAGGAGTGACATTATAAAGATCAGAGAAGAAATAAATAAAATTGAGAAGAATAAAACAATAGAAAAAAATCAATGAAACCAAGAGCTGGTTCTTTGAAAAAATAAACAAAATAGATAAACCCCTAGCCAGACTCATTAAGAGAAAAAGAGAATCTACACACATAAACAGAATCAGAAATGAGAAAGGAAAAATAACGACAGACCCCACAGAAATACAAAGAATTATAAGAGAATGCTATGAGCATCTATATGCTAACAAGCTGCAAAACATAGAAGAAATGGACAACTTCTTAGAAAAATACAACCTTCCAAGACTGACCAAGCAAGAAACAGAGACAGACCAATCACCAGCAATGAAATTGAAGCAGTAATCAAAACACTACCCAAGAAAAAAAACCCGGACCAGATGGATTCACCTCTGAATTCTACCAGACATATAGAGAAGAAATAACACCCATTCACCTTAAAGTTTTCCAAAAAATAGAAGAGGACGGAATACTTCCAAACTCTTTCTATGAAGCCAACATCACTCTAATACCAAAACTGGGCAAAGACCTCACCAAAAAAGAAAATTACAGACCAATATCCCTGATGAACGTAGATGCAAAAATACTCAACAAAATATTAGCAAACCGAATTCAAAAATACATCAAGAGGATCATACACCATGATCAAGTGGGATTCATCCCAGGGATGCAAGGATGGTACAACATTCGAAAATCCATCAACATCATCCATCACATCAATAAAAAGAAGAAAAAAAACCACATGATCATCTCCATAGATGCTGAAAAAGCATTTGAAAAAATTCAGCATCCATTCATGATTAAAACCCTCAACAGAATGGGTAAAGACGGCAAGTACCTCAACATCATAAAGGCCATATATGACAAACCACAGCTAACATCATACTTAATAGCGAGAAGCTGAAAGCTTTTCATCTAAGATTGGGAACAAGACAGGGGTGCCCACTCTCTCCACTGTTATTCAACATAGTACTGGAGGTCCTAGCCACGGCAATCAGAAAAAGCAAAGACATACAAGGCATCCAGATTGGTAAAGAAGAAGTCAAATTGTCACTATTTGCAGATGACATGATACTGTACATAAAAAACCCTAAAGACTCCACTCCAAAACTACTAGAACTAATATCTGAATTCAGCAAAGTTGCAGGATATAAAATTAACACACAGAAATCTGTTGCTTTCCTATACACTAATGATGAACTAACAGAAAGAGAAATCAGAAAAACAATTCCATTCACAATTGCATCTAAAAGAATAAAATACCTAGGAATAAACCTAACGAAGGAAGTGAAAGACCTGTACTCTGAAAACTACAAGACACTCCTAGGAGAAATTAAGGAAGACACTAACAAATGGAAATGCATCCCATGCTCTTGGCTAGGAAGAATAAATATTGTCAAAATGGCTATACTACCTAAAGCAATCAACAGATTCAATGCAATCCCTATCAAACTACCAACAGCTTTCTTCAATGAACTGGAACAAATAATTCTAAAATTCATATGGAACCACAAAAGACCCCGAGTAGCCAAAGCAATCCTGAGAAGGAGGAATAAAACAGAGGGAATTACGCTCCCTGACTTCAAGCTCTACTACAATGCCACAGTAATCAAGACAGTTTGGTATTGGCACAAAAACAGACCCACAGACCTGTGGAACAGAATAGAAAAACCAAACATTAACCCAAACATATACAGTCAATTAATATTTGATAAAGGAGCCTTGGATATACAATGGGGAGAAGACAGCCTCTTCAGCAGCTGGTGTTGGAAAAACTGGACAGCTACATGTAAGAGAATGAAACTGGACTACTGTCTAGCCCCATACACAAAGGTAAACTCAAGGTGGATCAAAGACCTGAATGTAAGTCATGAAACCATGAAACTCTTAGAAAAAAACATAGGCAAATATCTCTTAGACATAAACATGAGTGACTTCTTTATGAACATATCTCCCCGGGCAAAGGAAACAAAAGCAAAAATGAACAAGTGGGACTATATCAAGCTGAAAAGTTTCTGTAAAGCAAAGGACACTCAGTAGAACAAAAAGACATTCTACAGTATGGGAAAATATTTTCATAAATGATGCATCTGAGAAGGGTTTGACCTCCAAAATATATAAAGAACTTACGCACCTTAACAAACAAAAAGCAAATAATCCAATTAAGAAATGGGCAGAGGACATGAATAGACACTTCTCTAAAGAAGAAATTCAGATGGCCAACAGGCACATGGAAAGATGCTCCACATCGCTGGTCATCAGAGAAATGCAGATTAAAACCACAACGAGATATCACCTCACACCAGTGAGGATGGCCAACATCCAAAACACAAACAACAACAAATGTTGGCAAGGATGTGGAGAAAAGGGAACCCTCCTACACTGCTGGTGGGAATGCAAATTAGTTCAACCATTGTGGAAAGCAGTATGGAGGTTCCTCAAAAAACTCAAAATAGAAATACCATTTGACCCAGGAATCCCACTCCTAGGAATTTACCCTAAGAATGCAGCAGCTCAGTTTCAAAAGGACAGATGCACCCTTATGTTTATTGCAGCCCTATTTACAATAGCCAAGAAATGGAAGCAACCTAAGTGTCCATCAGTAGATGAATGGATAAAGAAGAAGTGGTACATATACACAATGGAATATTATTCAGCCATAAGAAGAAAACAAATCCTACCATTTGCAACAACATGGATGGAGCTAGAGGGTATTATGCTCAGTGAAATAAGCCAAGCGGAAAAAGACAAGTATCAAATGATTTCACTCATATGTGGAGTATAAGGACAAAGAAAAAAAAAACTGAAGGAACAAAACATCAGCAGACTCACAGAACCCAAGAAAGGACTAATAGTTACCAAAGGGAAAGGGGCTCGGGAAGATGGGTGGGAAGGGAGGGATACGAGGGTAAAAGGGGCATTATGATTAGCAGACGTAATGTTGGGGGGGCACGGGGAGGACTGTACAACTCAGAGAAGACAAGTAGTGATTCTATAGCATCTCACTACGCTGATGGACAGTGACTGTAATGGGGTTGGTGCGGGGGACCTGATGAAGGGGGTAGTTTAATCACCATAATATTGCACATGTAATTGTAGATTAATGATACCAAAATAAATAATAAAAAAAAGAATAGTTTAACATTAGAAAATGTATTACTGTATTTCACTGGTATTTGACTAAAGAAGTAAAACAATTAGTGAAATAAATTAAGAACAGCACTGTATAAAGTGTCATACTTATTTTAGAGTCAGTATAATAATGAAAGATACTTCCTATAATTTCATATTTACTTTTTAATGAAACTTGTAGAAAAAGAAGTATTTAAAATCATTTCCTAATATGTAAAGAGTAGCCAATAAAAAAATACAGTAAACATCATTTTTGGTGGGGAAAATTCTAGAAATAGTTTCTTTAAGAGAATGAACAAGACAAAAATACTATGGTCTGTGGTGTTTTCACCATTTTACATAAGAGATGACCAAAACTAGAAAAAGAAAAAGAAAAAAGAGTATATAATCTATACAGAATCCCTAAAAAAACAAAAACCTACTAGAACTATTAAGCAATTTCAACAACGTTGGAAAAATGCAAAAGCTATGCCAGGGAAATTCCTCTACAAACTTCAAAAAGCATTCAGAAAATGTAATAGAAAAGATTTACAATCCACAATACCAACAAAAACTTTTGAATACGCAGGAATCAACTTAAGCAAATATATGTTTATAATATGTATATTATAAAATTATACAACTATTAATATATAATTAACATAAAGTATGTAATATAACAACTATAATATATATATAATTATGGAGGAAGTTTTAAAATGCTATAAATGTGTGAAAAATAATATCAATAAATGAACAGATATGTTAATAAAGCAGAGAATTTAAGAATATAAGGATATTCTCAGCAGAATTTTGATTAATTTTCAGCAGGTTGTGGGGGTGTGGGGGACTAATTTAAAAATGTATAGAAAGAGAATATAATTTTACAGAGAGCAAGGGCATTGTGAGACAGAAGAGCAAATTTAGATCCATTCTAACAAGAAGTACCTACTAAAAAGTTTCATTAATTAAAATTTGTGACCAAACACTTGGAAATTAAACAAAACAGCTATTATACTATTCTCCTGGCAGCTATACTTCATTTACCAATAACAATTATCCACCATGATGTGAAGAAATATTCCTTTTTCAAATATGGATCTTCAACGGACTCAATAATCCAGTGAACTAACTATTCAATACTTTCATTAACTTTTCTGCTTATCTCAGCCTGAGTCAGCTTGCATTGTTAAAACTAAGAGTGCTGACTGACAAAATACCCGTCACTAGCAATGAAGCCTAAAATTTGTCAAGAAAAAGACAAACAGTTCATTAATAAAATAAAATTTTGGAAATAGCTATTGTTTTAAATTTGGTGCAGCAAGTGCATTTCTGCCTGTCACCTCCAAACATCACAGCCTGGATTATGTATTCCACACCTTTCTCCGAATTCAAAAAAGGTACATAGAAAACATATGGTTTTTCTTTCTTATTATTTACAAAATGCTATCATACAATTAATGTTCCTGTGATTTTCAATTTTACTTTGGAATCAAATGACAGACACCCTCAAAGTAAATAGTTATATATATTCACATCCTTTTTTGCCAACTCTATAGTAATTCATCTTGGTTGTACCAAGATGAATTCAGTTTTCTTCCCCACTCTTGGATACTGAAGCTATATCCTTTTTTCCTTTTTCTTTCCTTTTCTTTCTTTCTTTTTTTTTTTTAGGAAAGAGATAGTAAAATCAGTGCTGCAATAAACATCCTGGTGCAGATAATAGAGGCTTTTCTGAAGCATATGTCTTCAGAAATGGACTTGCTGCTTTATACCCATTACTGAAACAAAACAAAAATACATGAAAAAAATGTGTATCTCCTTCCACCATTTCACTAATTGGTATGACTACATACACATTGTTTTCCTTAAGAAGAGAAATGTAAGATATATATTTTTTCCTTTAAAAAAAGAAATACACGTTTTAAAAAAAAATCTGGCTCAATTTATAAGTTTTTTAACATGCAGACAAGATGTATGTAAGTATGAATAATTATTATTGCACTATGCTGGATTTTCTATGAGGATTTGCCCATTCCATTTATGGCCACCTCAGATAAAAGCAATCACGCTTTACTTTTGAAACCTCCCTAGTCAGCAAATAGGATTTGATAGCTTCAGCATCTGCAAGGGAATTTGCACTCTGGCTTTGCTAAATGTTGTACTAGGTTCCACTTCCACATTTCAAAAAGTTTTGTGCCATATATAGCTTTCAAACAAAGATTTATCTAGAACATACTCAGCCTCATATATTCAGATGAGATTTCAGGAACCTCTGACCCTTCAGTATGATGCTTTCCCTCCAGAGGCTCCAATTATGGTGCATGGCTCCCAAGGTACACCTCACATATACTCAGTTTTTGATTGTCATACAATGTCTTCCTTGTTTTTGGTTTTGTTTTTCTCTTCTAGCTTCACTGTATTCTTGTAAAATCTCTAGAAGCAGCCGTGGTGAAGACAGTCTCACTGTAATCAAGGCCGCCAACAGTGTTTCAAGTTATTTGAATAAAGCCCATGCCAGTGGTATTGCTTCCTGATACCCCTAAAGCCCTCAGTTCTCCATGTAGAGGCCAGAGCTACGGTGGGATGGCCTGTACCTAAGCTTGTGTCCTGCTTTGTCATCTGGTCCTGGAATTAGTGTTTCTTGTACTCTGCTTCTGTGAAATCTTTCAAGAAATCAGCTCTATCTGTTTCTGTACAAATCAGGTCTATCCATTTCTGTCCTAACCTCTTTCTCTGGGATAAGCACCAATTCAAGAAGCGTGGGGAAGGGAATTTAGGCTGAGCCATACCAACTGGTTTTTCAGGTGTATATGGAAACAATGAAAATCTGCCTTCCTCTTTTAGACCCAGTTATAACTCAACCTTCTATTCACCATGAATGCATTTAGATGTGCTAGTTTGGGCTCCCCCCAGAATACCCTAATACATTACCTGAAGTTTTTATTGGAATAATAACTTTATTTTTTGGTTAGTTGATTGGGTGGTTGGTTACTTTACTCGTGATGTTCCCAAAAGATCTCTCAAGTTTTTGCAAGGGAGACATGGAAGTCGTGAAGTCCTAATGGCTGCAATTTTACAACTGTAGACAACCATCTATACTTTATAATAACTGTAACAACTAAATCAGGTGGATATAGCATTTATTGGTTGTATGCTTTAGAAAACCCTCTCAGGCCTATTTTTATATGAGATTATTAGGTAAAAGTAATATTTCCCAGCTAAAAATAATGAGAAATACAGGGTTCAGTTTTAAGGCACCTTTCAATTTCCTGAGCAATTTCATTCTGGGAACACAGCGCAGTAGGTGAAAAATAGTAAATAAAAGAGAAGTGAAAGTGTGCCACTTGACAAATTAAACATGAATAATTTATCTACCTATCTGACTTGCTAACTACAGGCTTGAATTGTTTTAAGAAAATATTTAGACTGAACACAGAATTCTCTCCAAGTCTAATTTACAAAAATCCATGGGCAAAAATAAAAGGGGGAGGGAAAGGACAGAAAAGAAAAGAAAGGGAAGGAGAGGGTGCTGAGAAGGGAGAAACAGTTTCAATATCAATAGTATCAATGATTTTGATTCTGATTCTCTCCTTTCTTTGTATTTTATTCTTCAGTTACTTCCTTCCTGTCTTAACTTCTGTTTCATTTATCATTTCAATTTCAATCTGATGTATACTTTTCTACCTGGCTTGGCTATCTATCCTTACATCTACACAAGCAAACTACATAAAAAGTTGGATTTTTTCAAGTAGTTTGTTGCATGTGACTAATTATGCCCCTTCGAATATTATATCTTCTTGCTTCAATACTCTGAATCATTATTATCAATTACTCATTTCACATCTTCAGCCTCATCATTGGCTTCATGATTTCTACCAGGGATAAATAAAAAATATCAGTTGCACAATGTCAGTTGTTCCTTTTACCCTACTCAAATGGTGTTAACAAGCTAAATTATTTAATATGTAATTGCTCACTGAAATGGAACTTGTTATTCATTC
Organism: Phataginus tricuspis; assembly: GCA_029783875.1. Taxonomy (NCBI): domain Eukaryota; kingdom Metazoa; phylum Chordata; class Mammalia; order Pholidota; family Manidae; genus Phataginus; species Phataginus tricuspis. The sequence continues at coordinate 55,693,943 of JAQQAC010022981.1, read as the reverse complement.
TATTCTTTCTTTCATTATTATGAAAGTATGAGTGTATGTGATATTATATGAAATATATACAATATACCATAGAAATATAATATATACAATTATATATGTAATATATAATATATAATTGTATATATTAATATTAATGCATATATTAAATACACATATATCTTACATAGAGAGAAAAATATTTTTTTATCTTTCACAAAAATGAGCCCAGTTTCATATCATTTGGGTCAAGCTTAAATGCTACTGTTCCCCTTAAACTCCTCCCCCACCTTTGTGTTTCCTTTAAACTAAAAAGCACTCATAAAAGCTGTATTTTCCTTTATAGCATTTGTCATAATAATAATGAAATAATTAAATGTAATGTATTGTGTGGCTTTTTGTTTTGAAAACATGGACACCCAGCTCAAATGTCTTAAGAACAGAGATATTTCATCGACACATATAATTGCGAAGTCCAAAGTGGTGCTGCTTCAAATGAGTATTGATTCGGGACCTTAAGTAGTGTCTCTCTCTCTTACAAAAGGGTAAGTTACCTGTTCATCTCGCTCTTCATTTCTGCACTCTAATTTCCTAAATTTATTCTTTCCCACTAAAGACAGACTTTCTTCCCAAAATACAAATTTCTACTCATTCTCAAAATCTCAGTAGCAGAATTTCATGGACTGTAGCTCCAGCAACTGCAAGCCAGTAACTCAAAATCAAATGTCTTTCTCCCTTATATGTCTTGGTTGAAGGCCTAAATTCCCCAAATAAACTGGCCAAACTGAATCCATGGTCATGTGAATATGAGAGAAGTCGTTTTCCAAAGAAAATAGAAAAAAAAGATTTGCTCTTAAGAAAAGTTGGAAAAAGTTTTGTAACAACAAAAAAGGATCAAAACTTAAACCTATTATAGTGGATTTAGGCCTATGGAGGTAGCATTCTGGGCTGTAACATGTTTTTGTATTCATCTGTATTCATGGATGACTATCTACCATTTAGCTTATTGCTAGACATACAATAAGTATTCAATAAATATTTGTTGAATGATTATAGTTGAATACATGAGGTAACTCAGCCATATCTTACCTCAGTTAAAATGCTTTCCCTACTTTGTTTTGAAATTCTCTTAATTTAGACTTCAGTGACAATTACCTTTTATGTCTCACCACCATAAAAGCATACTGTATTTTATGCCATTAGTGAAAAACATCATATCAGGATACATTCTAACTTTCCATCATTATTCTTGCCAAATCATGAATATTACAAAACATGATAAGAAATGTATCTATTTAATTTATTTTTTAATGTAATATTTATTTATTTTTATCTTACACATTCACATTAACAGATTACATCACTAGAGCCTGTCTTTTCCCCAACCTACTCCTACATTCCCCATTTTCTACCTTACTCTTTTTTTGATCCAGGTGAAAACTCACCCCTTTCATGAGACTTTCACACTTTTACTTATACGCTCTGTGGTACATAACTGTGTCTCCCTCCCCACTAGAAGGTACCATCTTTTGATCACATCGTATTGAATTCAAATCAACAACCAGGAATCTTTAGCTCCTACTATACATCTGGCTCTAAGTTGTGTGACTATATGAAGATGAGGAATCTTTCACCACAAGAATGTCACAGGCTCTAAGTGAATGTGAAAACTCTTCATCTTGATTCCTGTTAAATGATATTTCAAAGCTGCATTAAAAAAAATCCACCCATTTTCTCAGGGCTCCCATGTTATAGTCTGCATCTCTTATATTTTTCTAATTAACTATATGTCCCCTGTTGCTGCATGCATGCCAGAAAACAAGTAAGTTTCCAATCATGCTGATAGCCTCCTGTCTGAGGTCAGAAAGCTTAGGTCATAGAAGCTCTTAGTAAATTTATGGGTAAATCATTCTTTTGAAAAGCACATTTATTCTCAGACTCTCTCTACTTCACTCTAAGTCTAGGTCATTATAATACCCTGCCTTCCGTCTTTCCTCCTCTGATATGTTGTACATTAGACTTGGCAGGTCAGTATTAATTATGCTCTTGTCATTCCTGTCTTACATGCAAACACTTTTGTTCAAGAGTCCCCTCCTTTCCGGGATGATGTCCTTCTCACTTCTTGAAGTCTGGCTCTTCACCTTTCCTAACACATTAGCCCTGTCGCTGTCCCTCCTCTGAGCCTGTGGCACAAACATCTTTAATACTGAGTTGCACATAACATAGTCCTGTGTATTTCTTTGTTCATATACCTTTAGGTAGATTAAACATATTAATAGCTAATATTGTGATTGTGCAATTATGATTGTTTTCTCTCTAGGTTACAAAGTTATTGGTGCTGTACTTTCCTATGTACAAGTATACAATAATGTATTCAAGAAAAATTTGATGCTATCATTTAAAATGATATGAACAGGCCAGAAACTACAGAAAATTAAAGGATAAATGGAAGCAAATTTTTATTATTGGAGTTTCAAATTGTATATAGATATTCTTTACATGCTGATTTAAAAGGATATTTGATACTAGAAAAAAAATCCTACAAATGATGGTTATGTTTCCTTTTTTAATATATACACTCAGGAGATGTGATTACTTCATAAGAGAGAAGATTACAAACACTACATGTACCTAATTATCTGTATTTAATGCAAAGAGAAAGGGAGGTAACTGTCTCATACATGCAAGGCGCTAAGTCAGTAAAATGAAACAAAGCCACCGAAGTTGCAGATGGTCTTATATGGAGGCAGAGGAGTCCTGTGGTGAGGAGTGTTGGTTATGACAGATTTTTTTTTGAGTCGTCGCCCTACCACTGTAGGATATGCAGAACGTTATTTGTACTGTTTCTCTGTTCTCACACATAAGATAATGGCGATAATTTACTTCACAGACTATAATTAGAGTTAATTAAATAGTACATGTGAAATGTTTATTAAGTACCAGAGCTAGTAAACAATCAAAAAATGATAGTTATTATTATCAGGTAACATAAAATTCCATATATTCTCCTATAGTAGTTGGCTCTAAAGGGGAGATTCTGCTCTGATGTCTGTTTCATCTAAATGATCTCTTCATTAGGAAAATTATATTTGTTGAGATTCAAAAGGGATTTAAAGCTGGAGGGCTTGCTATATTTCTCTGGTAGAACTGATAATTGATAGAGATAGTATTCATCACAGAAAAAGCCTCTAAAAAGTCCATTTTCGTTAATTTATTTAATTCCTGTTGTATTAATTCATTCATTCCACAGATAATGTCTTCCCAAAAAATACACTGTTTTTCTGTACTCTAATGTGACCTTAAGAGACGTGTTTCTCACCCATGCTGTGTCCTCACTGCCCAGTGCCTCACACACAGTATTCAATAATTTATTTGACAATATATGAATGAGTGAATAATAAGAAGTTCTATGACTACAAAGAGGTGGAGACATTTTTGATAGTTAGTGATAACATTTTTGATGGAAGAAATAGAGTTTATGTTAGTACTTAGAGCATCATCAGGACATTGCCAGGTAGTGACGGAAAGGACTAGAAGACTGCTTAAACTCTGCAAAGACAGGGAAGCAGGAGAAAAGAAGTAAGGCGTATTACATGTCTTATATGCACATATATATGTATGTGTATACACGTACATATACACACATTCATACATAATCAGACTCACTTATGCCAAATAAAGTATGTTTTAATAACATAATTTTAATTTAATTTGGAATTTTTCATTATAATTCTATTTCCCTTCAACTTTCCCATGCCAATAGGTTCAAGTTTCCTAAAGCAGTAAATGTTCACCCACACTTACCAGCTGCCGGCTTGGTTCAACAAAAACATGGCATCATCGTACTTGCTGACTACAATGGATGATGTATTTAATAATAATTGTGATGCTTTCCCCATACACTTCAAATGTGAACTATAATCTCATGATTTCCTCAATTTAACAGTGAGGCGTCATAACGAATTAGAGATAATCATTCACTTGCATGAACCCTGCTATTTACCTCTTGTGAAAACGATTTGTCCCTTGAATACATGTGGAATTATTCTTTCTAAGATGCAAAAATAAAGACGTTTCATCTACAGAGTGGAATGTCAACTGATGAAGCTTGTAATTGGAATTGTAGTTATCAAGTATTTACTTTTTTTGTAAAAATGTGAATTAAACTACTGATGCTAATGTGATTTAAACATATTTATTCTTAGCATGACCTTAAATCTCTGCATGATTAGCTTATTTAATCAACAGACTCTGTCGTCTCATTATAATGTGTTTAATTCATTCTTTGTGGTTACTGTAATTTTGTACAAATGTAGTGAAAGAAAGGAAAATAGGCATATTTCAAAAACCAAACAGCATCAGTGTATCTTCTCAGTTCTCATAAATTCCTCCTATTTTCATAAAAAGACAGTAATATATTACTGCCAATGTTTGCTGGCTCTTCTGTTTATGGACAGATTCTGTCTCGTTTGCTTCGTAATCAGTAAGATCTGTCACAGAGTCCATGGCTAAGTAGGAAGAATGAATGGGAGTAGCAGGGTGTGGTGTAAACATTAACTCCATATTCTCTTTTCCCAGAATATAATGAAAAGATGACTTCTGTTAAACTTTAATGTAATTTCATTTATAAGAGTCAGAGTAAAAAAGGCTAATGTGGGAATCAGAGCATTATTGGCCAGATAAATTGAAGAAGGATTCAATGGACTTCCCCAGTATGTTATTTCATTCTTGAAAGATCAGAGACAAAGACAAGTTAAAAAGTTATTAAGCTAAATTAAAAAGCAACTGAAGTGTTCAAATCTTTTAAAAAACTATACATGGCTATATGCTTATTTGAAGCCGTGTTTTGACAACTCATTGGCTAAATACAATTTTCTTTATGATTATAAATATGATATGTCTTGCTAACTAATAACAACACAGTTATTTTAAAGTTTCCCTTTATTGAGTGTTTAATATGATATAAACATCATTCCTATCATAATATAGATATCAAAGTAGGTATAAGAGAATGAGTAGAAATTATTAGTATTTGTCAAGGGTTAAAGTTGCCATTAAGTTACAATATTTGAATAATATATTTTGGCAAATACACAACAAAAAAGAGCATTTAACCTATTCAAATATCTAGATGCGAAATGCAAGACCGTGGCTAAGGAATTGAGTCTTTTAATAAGCCTGAGCCATGGTTGCAGCATATGGGAATAGAGAAAATTCACACTTGATATGGAAGCAGAGGCTGGATTATTTGGTGGGGAAGCCTACACTAATCTTATGAGTACTAATATACCAACTTTGGACGTTAGCCTAAAACCAGTGAGATGCTGTCAAAAGATTTTAACCAGGGAATTGATAGAATCAGCTGTGTTTGGATTAACAAATTTCTTCTAATTTGTGGCACCAGTTAACATTAAATACTAAAGAAAAATTTCTCTGTTTTATTTAACTCATAGGTGTAGATTACATCCCAGAAGGAGACAAACGTAGAGGTAAACTGGCAGGACATGAGAAGAGAGTCTGAGCCTTGCTTTTCCCCATTGAAAGTAATGATTGGATTAATATTGTTTTTATTGTTGATAGCACTATTTTGACAAACTGATTTAAACATAAAGGATGTTAATGTGTGTTAATGCAATTTGAGTACTTTGAAATAATAATAAAAAATAAACCATTCAACTAAACCAAGGTGAAAGTCAGGAGAGTGGTTACCTTTGAGAGATTGGTGGTCACTTAAAGGGTTTTCAGAGAGCTTCTCAGTTACTGGTAATGGTGTTTGGTTACCTTGGTGCTTACTGCCATATATAAAATATGACATAAAGTTTAACCATATAAATAATTGGAATCTCAGAGATAGAAGGGAAATAAAAAGGTGTGAACGTATGCATGAAGAGATATATCTGAAAATTTTCCAACATTCAGGGAATATATCTAGCCAGATTTAAAGCACTGTATTTTAAAAGCATCAGAGCAGGATAAACATGGAGGAAACCAAATCTAGGCACATTGTGATCAATCTCAGAGAAAAATCTTAAATAGAAACAGAAAATACATTATTTTCAAAGGTGCATCAATAATATTAGCAGCTGACTTAAAAACAGTAATGATAGAAAAACAAAGACATAAGAATCATATTTGCAAATTATTAAAAAGAGTAATTGCTAACTGTGCAGAAAAACATTAATATATCAACTTTGAGACTGCTGTACTTAGAAAGGCCTCCTTCTACTACTGTTTGCCCTTGGGTAGCATCTTAGAATATGTATTTTTTAGGATGTTCTCAGTAATAAGTTAACTAAAAAGGATGTTTTAATATGCTTGACTTTTTATGAAAACATTATGGCTTATGTTGAACACATGCTTTTCTTCTGGGAGCCTGAAATTTTTGTATGTACTAGGCAGCAGATGCCAATGTAACCAGCCCTAATAAAATCCTTGGGTACTGAGCCACTTACAGGCTCCCCTGCACAGAAATATCACAGTCATGTTGCTCCATTTTTTTTTTTCTACAGGAAGAGTGTGCCCTTTGTGAATCACCAGATGGGAAAAAGCATAAGGAATCCTGCCCCTGGATTCCTCTACACTCTGTTTCTGTCTTTCCCTTATGACATAGGCACATATCCTTACTAGGTCTCACAGTGATAAACCCTAGTCATATGCTGTGTGCTGAGTTTCATGACTCCTTCCAGTAAATCTGCAAATATGAGGGTAGTCTTGGGGGACACAACAATCAGGAATACTTGAAATTATCTGTCCAAAAAAATAGCCAAAGAAGGAAGTTCAAGGCAAATAAATACTCTTAAGTACTAAGAAAACAATTTGAAATACTAAAAAGAGTGTTTTTCTGACAGAAATAAAATGATTTCATATAAATGCGGCAGAAAATCATAAAAGCAATTGAAAAGGTGAATGTGTCAATAGGTTTAAATGAATAAATTCACTCTGTAGAATAATAATATTGGTATATACACATTGGCTGTGTAGAACATCAAAGAGTGGACTATGTATGAAAGCAGATAAACATATGCATTAGGGTGATACAGAACATACACATAATATCTTTAATATCATTTTTATATTGTTTATATATCAATATCCATAATATCAATTTGGGAGTGTGAAAAAGGAGTTAAGACTGTCATTGAGTTTCCTGGAAAATGGTAAAGGTATTAAGTAGACATACTGAAGTCTCTAGTGTAACCAGTAAATAACAGCATTGGAATGCATTAACCAAAAGAAGGGGAAAGTTGAGTAATAAAAATAAAATAAGTCTTCATAAAAGGAGGGAAAAAGATAACACAGAAAAAGGTAAATAGTAAAAAGGAATATTCGAGCATCATCTCATCAGTAATTATATTAAATATAAATAAATTCTCAAAATAACAGAGATCATCAGAACGGATTTTTAAAAAGTTACTATCTTGACTACAATAGAAAGACCTGAAGTACCGTGATATAGAGGTGAGCAGCATAAAGTATGCAGACACCATATCATGAAAACACTAACCTAAAGAAAACTGATACATCTACACTAATATTAAAGTATAATTTAAGGCAAAAAGCATTTCTTGACACAGAAACACTTAATATTGATAAAAATATTAATCCACCAGTAACATAGAACATTTTTTTATGTGAGTGCATGCATAATAGAGTCTTGATACATAAAGCAAGCCATTGACAGGGTTCAGAGAAATTTTAAAAGCTACAATGGAAAATAACATATTTCTCTTAGAAACTGATATAACAAGCAAGTAAACAATCGGTAGCATAGAGAAGTTATGAACTGAAAATTAACAAACATGCTCTAATTAATGCATAGAACACCTCATGCAATAACTTCAGAGAATGTGTTATTTTCTGGGATGCATAGTGCATTTTAAAAACTGACTATATCCTGAGCCATAAATAATGCCTCAACAAATTTTAAGTGATGGAAATAAACTGAGTATGTTCTCTAACTGAAATAGAATTAAGAAAAAATCAACATCAAATTATTTAAAAAAATTTTTAAATTCTGTTTGTTTTTAAATAAGCAATTCCACTTCTAGATAACTTGGGGATTAAAGAAAAATATGAGTAACAATTGGATTATGTTTTAAACTGAATGATAATGAAAATAATGACAAAATTATGGACTGTATATCATTATGGATTGTACAGGCATCTGTATTTTGAGGGAAATGTATAGTTTAAATGCATATATTTTACAAAACATAAAAATCTATGAACTAAGCTTCCATCTAAAAATTTATAAACAAGATCATATTAAAATAAAATGATTGGAATGAAGAAACAGTAAAGAAAGATAATAAATAATGTAATGAATATAAATGAAAAAGTTGATGTCATAAATGGATTTTTTGGGAAGATAAATAAAATTGATTAAATCCCTGGTAAGACCAATTGAGAAAAAAGAAAAAAAATGGCCAAAATAACCAATATAAGGAATTGTAAAGAATGTTATAGATTCTGCAAACATCAAAAGGATAATAAAAGAAAATGATAAAAATTTTTGCCAATATGTTTGTAATTTAGATGAAAAAATTTGGTAGGTAGCCGTAGTAATCAGAACTTAACTTGATATCTGGGAGTGGGGTAATGTCACACGAATGCCTGGAATATAGGTCATTGTTTCTGGTGCCAGGTGATGACGCTCAGAAGGAGGAATGGCCTTGAGGAAACTGTCAGAGGAAGCCCAAAGGGCCTCAACAAGGAGGGTACAGAACCTGAAGCAGAGTGTGGGAAATGTTACTGGAGGCTCAAGGGAAGGACTCTCTTGCGACGTAGTTGGGGAAAGCTGACCACAATAGTTACATGAAGTTTCATGGAAAACAGAAAATGGATCTCCAGAACTGATAGATCTGGCAAAGGAAATGTCCAGGGAAAATATATGAACTAAGAAGCTGATTTTGCCTATTTCCTTTTAGTTTTTGTGTTTAATGATTCATTTCTTCTTAAATCAGATCCTGATATAAGTTAATGATGTGAATAACCTGTAAGATAAGAATGTAGTGTTTATGCTTATATGAGGTTTTACTCTGAAGAACTTTGAGAGGGACTCAGGTGTTCTTGTAAAACAGAAATCAGCTTTTCAGGAATAAATAGTCTCTGACCATTTGAGAATCCCTGAATGTTGGATTTAATGTTCACTTTATTTACCACCACATGTAAGGCCCTAGTCAGATTAATCAAAATTGTTTTTGCCATTCCACCAACTTCTTTCTTGTCCACTCTTCTTTTTACTGGTGCGTTTTTCTTTCTTTTATTCAAGTAACCCCACTTTGGTGTCAAAAGCTGACATATTTTCACACTTAGCACTTCGTGTTCTATTACCCTACGCAAATTCATATTTATGCAAATATTATACTATTGGGCATTAGAAAGAAATCAATTTGGTTAAAAAACGAGTACTGAGTAACCCTTTTAAAGGTCAGAGGAAATATGAGTACAAGTGTTTGTGAAAGGTGAAATAAAATGGAGTCACTTATGTCAAGGGGTTTGAAAATGGACCCAGATGGCCACAAAGGAGACGGAGTATATGCTCATCTTTATCATGTGAAACCGTGAACTTCTGAACCGGCACAAAACCCAAATATTCCAAGGACTCTTCAAAGATACCCGCAACTTGACCACAGGTGTAAAATGAACTTTTGCTTAGTGATAGCCTTAGCAACCAATTGTGTTTAGCCAAAATTAGTTTTCTGCCACTGGTACCACTCAAAATTCTTTGTAAACAACATGTTCAAGCATTCCCTTTTTGTCTTTAAAAGCCCTGAGTTCTGTTCCCTAGGGGGACACAATCTGGGTTGCTACCCAAATCTGTGCTCCACAAATGTAGTTATAAAACCCCCAAATAAATGCTTTTCTTGTATTTCAGCTCTGCCTCTTTTCTTGGTCAATATGAGTTACAAAGTATATGGAAAAAGCTTGGTTTCATTTCTCAGCTTCACATCATTTGCTGAGAGTTCAATACTTTATCTTGTGACATTTGACTGACATTTAATATTGGAAAAGGACAGACTTTCACTTCTAATGTATATCTAATAACTTTGCCTCAGAGAAATTTTCATTAAAAATGTAAAGTGTATATTAGTGCAGTGTGTTTCTTATCCAGAAGTTTTATAAAAGCACTCTGTTCTAAGTGAAGTATTTTTGTAACTAAATAGAATAAAAGTTATCCACTAAATCGCATCCTGAAATAAAGTAGTTTATATTATTTTATTTCACTCACAAAATCATATGGCTGATTTGTAAACACTGATCTCAAGTGACTGGAAATGTTATGTGAAGAAGTCGCTATCAAAATACTTCCCTAAATTTTGCATGGAATTTCTCATTGGTTCAGTCATTCATTAAACAAAATATTTTCATACCTATATTTGCACTATATTTGCAAGGTGAATATGACATAATTCATCTCCTGGAAGAGCTCTCAGTCTGGTGGCAAAAAACAATATACAAATGAATAATGATAAAATAAAATAATATGTAGTCTGATAGACTTATGAGGGAGTACAATTCTTTGTTTTCCTGAATATGAGACACTTTGAAGAATTAGTAAGAGATAGGGAAAAAGAACACCTTTCTGTATGGTCGAAACATAACACAATCGTCAAATCTCCCATACATTTTAATGTCCTTTTGAGATGAACAGTCTAATATAAAAATGCAGGTAAGGGGAGAATGGAAGGAATATGCACCAACATTGGAACCTAAGGAAAATATTAGTCTCCCAGAAATTTTGTCCGACTTCTCCATGAACACAGAGACAAAATGTTTCAGAGTGGCCTACAGGGAAGTGAGGGTATCTATAAAGAGACGAGTGTAAATGTCAAAAAGTGTTCAACTTCCAGACCCAGCTACAGGGATGATATTGTTGTGTTTCCGACCTTCTCTCTGTACCAGTGGAGAGCTAAAGACAGTTGAAGAAAGGATGGACTTAAAATGATCGTATTTTTTACAAATTCTCATTGTGTAATGGAAAGTGTTGTGTACAATAGACCAATAAACAGTTATTGCGAGTCTTCAATTTGATGATGTATTAGCCTCCCTGTCCAGCTTGAAATCAAAACGATTCAGTGTAACTTGCCACTCAGTCCTCAAGAGACATATAAGCTCTAAGCTTGTCAGAGGGTCTCCTAGTTACTATTTTTCCTTTCCTGGGTTTATTCCTTCCAGTTTACATGTAAATGTGTAACCTAACATTGTGAATCACAGTTATCAAAAAATCATTTGCAAAACTGCTTCATCGAAGATTTGCCATAATCCTGCTTGACAGTGTGTGAAAGATATACATATATAACAAGCCTAATGGTGTGTAAGTATCCAGAGAAGACAAAAGCAGAAAATTATTTCCATTTCATGGGGTCAGCCTGGATGTAACTAGGTTCATTAAGGTAGGCTGTCCTTTTCCCAGCTACTCTGGGTGAAGTTAGGGAAATCCCTGGACCAGAATGTTCATTTGGTAAAGAGGTACTCAGTGGTGACATACAATTAGCTGAAAGGGATTGATGTTACCATCGTATTATCTGGAAGAGTAGGGCATTCGTGAGATTTAAATTCCTAGAACATTAAGGAGAAAAACATGAGAGTGAAATAAATGTTAAAGATCATATAAGGAAGACAAAAAAACTGGTCCAAACCATTCCTCATATAAAAGTGCAATATATTGACTAATATAACTGTTTGAAAAATGGTAACAGCCATTTAAGATAGGTTAGTCATTACTAATGAAAGTTAATAGATTCATAGAAATTTTTTGAAGTGGGTACAATAAAATTTGCCTTTTATGTAGACTATATTTATGAATATTATTAATAAATCTAAAGTTTATTTTGCACAATATATCTAATTATTATAAAAATCTGTCACCAGTGACCAAGGTACAGGCCTAGGTCTATGTGATCATGCATCGATCTCTCACTGAAAGCCCACCTCCAGAGGTGGAGTTGCACTGATAGTACAGTGAGCCTCGTAGGCAGTTTCTCTTAAGAACTAAAGTTGTACACCTGTAAGTTCTCATTCAAAGATCTCCCCTCCCCATACCAGCTCAGGTCCATTTTCTCTGTTAGGAAAGTACTTAAACTCAGATTCTGAATTCAGACCACCAGCTTTCAAATTCTTGCTTCACCACTTAGTAGATATGTAACATTGAGTAAAAAATGTAATTTTTGTGTGCCTCTTTGACTCACATCTGTAAAATTGACATTAATAAAGATAACATTTTCATAGAGTCATTGTAGAGATTGTGTAATTTTAGTTCACAGTAACTGGAGTTCATTATATGTCCAGTAAGTGATTGCTATTGTTACTAGTGGTGATTCAGCTTACTGGACAGCTGATAAAACACTAGCCACAACTAATCTTGAAATAGTAGATACTGGGGGTCAGAAAGGAAGAGAGAAGCCGGACCTGGAAGACTCATTGAAGAATAACAAGGAGAACCAATAAAGGGAGGTAGTTTTCTAGCATGACCCCCAAAGTAGAACATTCTGTGAATATAATTATGGACACAAAGTACTCCTGAGAGGGAAAGTAAACGGGAGGAGCCGTCAGAAGAGAGGACTCATGGAATATAAAAAGTCCTATATTTGATGGTAGATAAATGATTTTTTTTAACAATTTATTTTATTTTAGTATCATTAACCTACAATTACATGAGCAATATTGTGATGATTAAACTACCCCCTTCATCAGGTCCCCCCCACCAACCCTATTACAGTCACTGTCCATCAGTGTAGTGAGATGAGAATCACTACTTGTCTTCTCTGAGCTGTACAGTCCCCCCCGTGCCCCCCCACCCTATGCCTGTCAATCGTAATGCCCCTTTTACCCTCTTATCCCTCCCTTCCCACCCATCTCCCCAGTCCCTTTCCCTTTGGTAACTGTTAGTCCATTCGTGGGTTCTGTGAGTCTGCTGCTGTTTTGTTCCTTCGTTTTTTTTTTTCCTTTGTTCTTATACTCCTGGCCAACATCCAAAACACAAACAACAACAAATGTTGGCGAGGATGTGGAGAGAGGGGAACCCTCCTACATTGCTGGTGGGAATGCAAATTAGTTCAACCATTGTGGAAAGCAGTATGGAGGTTCCTCAAAAAACTCAAAATAGAAATACCATACGACCCAGGAATCCCACTCCTAGGAATTTACCCCAAGGATGCAGCAGCCCAATTTGAGAAAGACAGATAAATGATTTTTTGAAAGAAATGAGATAATGTATTTGTGAACAGCTACTATACTTAGAAATTTCCGGGAATCTTTGCCCCTGTATCCTATTTAAAGGTGGTGTGTTCAGGAAGCCACCTACATCAATGTGATTATATTACCATGTTACTATATTATCATGCTGGCACCTTAAGTAAGGAATTTATAAGTGCTTCTTTCAGAGGCCCACCTCTTCTCCAGTGGCTACTTCAGTGAATATTTTCAAGGGAATCTGAAGGTTTTAAAGTTGCAGTATTTACTATGACAAGTGAACTTATCATCAGCTATGAATTTATTCTTGCCATGACAATAAACTGTATGGCTCAGAAGTTGGTGCTATTCTCTGCGTGAGAGATGGATAATGCAAAAGTCATTTACTTATTTTTAATAAAATATGTGTTCAATTGGATTGTTCTCAGCCAAGGAAGTGTGACACTTCATCAAGCACCTAGCATATGTGGGACACTTTACCTATAAATCTATCCATCTACACCACCTAAGTGATGGATCTCAGTTGATAAATAAGCACGTTATTCAAGTTGAATGGATTAGGGAGTGTGATTGTTGAAGGTGAAAAGTACCCTGATAAAGAAAAAAATAAGTGAAAGAGGACATAAATCGAATTTCAGTTCCCGAAAATGAAGCAATAGGTGGATGGAAAAAAAAAAAACCAGAGTAGAATGTGTTTCTGAATTTTTTACAGAAAGGGCTCATAGTCACACCAAATCGGTATCAAAAAATGTATATTTTTTGAAGTATAAATTATACAAATAAAAATTTTTAATGGTGAGAGAATTACTGTGGTTATTAGGAACATTTAGGTAGGAATTTTGATTAGGGGAAATGAGTCCAGGGGATGACAATTATGTGAGCTCAAATAATTGATTTGGAAACAGAACAAGAATGCAAAAACAAACAGCATGGCAACCCTTAGGCAGATGATCATTTTGGAAGACCCCTCAAAGCTAATCAGAAGCCTCTGAATACCCAAGTCAAGTTAGAAAATCCTCACACCATCTTTCTTTTCACCTCACTTCAGTGATTAGTTTTCAGAAATCCTCCAAGGTGTATAAAGCACATTATTTAGTTGAATCATAAGCATCACCATTTTCAAGTACAGGTTCCTCCATTTAGTCCTTTGTAATTCCATTCTGAGTCCTGGATCACATGGTCACACGTGCATGATTGCTTTATAACTGGTAGCGTCTCCAGATTCACCAGCCACCCCCGCCCTGTCCTGCAGTTCCCAGCCGCCGCAGTCTGCTGAAACAAGCTTTCTATTGGAGAGCAAAGTCCATAAGTATTTCCTTCCTCCCACACCAGACTTATATGCTGAACCCTAACCTGTGTATAATAGTCTGTTTCAATGCCCTGTGTATTCACCGATGGACTATTTCTACTATCTCTATACAGAATTCATTCTTTATCTTTTTAGGTTAGAGGAAAGTGTGCTTCTGTGTGCTAGGCACTGTACTTAGTCTTTAATATATAACTACATTAATACTTGCAACGTGTAAAATAAAGACTATCATCTCCATTTCATAGTGTTAGATAATTGGACCAAATTTACCTGGCTAATAGTGACAGACCCTTGAATCAGACCCATGACAAAATCTATGTCCTTTCTACTAACTTATGAGGATAATTACTGCATGCAGGGAAGAGGGGGAACAGAGACAGTGCCTGGAACAGATTAAATAATGAATTAATGGAAATTTCTGTTGTTTTTATTTAGACGAACATTGAATGGTAACTCTGATATGCCCTATGTATGACATTGGTAAAATGACAACTATAAAATATCATAATGCTAATTTTTAAATGTAGGTGAGAAAATTATTTCAGATTTGCAATACAATGCATTTTGAGTACCATCTACCTCACTGATAATTAACTTAAGTAACCAACTAGAGCATCTTTAAAGCAAAGATCCCTTCTACTTCCATCAATATAACTCACTAGTGTTACTCATCAAGAGGGATTAGAAACTGTGTTTTATAAATTTGTCATTGGGGTAAATAAATAATGATATTAGACTCTGTTTTAAAGGGATAACTAGTGTCTTTTTTGTTGGGCTCTCTGTAAAGCTTTTTCACTAATCCCCTAAAAGGGACAGCATTTCTCATTAAAAGCTCAAAACTTATGGAGTTCCTGAAGATTTTCAATGGAATAAAAGTGTGTGTGTGCGTGTAGTCTCTATTTAATCAAGATGAAACTATGATGTGAAGGAAAATGATCATGTGCATTAATCTCCTAATTTGAATGCCCTCATTCTGGAATTGTACGGGTGAAAACGTTGAGATCAGAAAAGCTGGTAGACATGTGCAAGGTGGAAGGTTTGCTTTGAAGTGCCAACCTCAACACTTCCTAAGTCTCCCACCGGCACCTAGGACTAGCAATGGAAACCTTGAACCTGACCTAGAACCCAGATGGGCCAGGACCCCAGTTCTCCCTTTCTGGGAGCACCCTGATCTTCTATCCTCTCAGTCAATGGGGCTGACCAGATGCCCAAACAGCCCTGGGCTGCACACCCATGGCAGATTTTTCCCATGGGCCAGCACCTTATTCTTTTGGAATGATCTCATGAGATTGGGTACACAGAACAGTGAATAACAGGCTGATATAAGTGACTCAGATTGTTTAATAGGGTTTCCATGATAAGTGCATACCTGGAGCACGCTACCCACACCCTCGGGATAGCTCTGTTTGACGTGACATAGACCTAATCCCTTAATTGTTTTTTCTTTTTAGTAAACTAAGACTTCAGGAAATGAAGCATATCACCAAACATCAGGGAGCAAAAGCAGTGTCTCTTGACAACAGTGGATATTCTTCCCACTAAGTCACATTGAATAATTTTTGTGTCTCTCAATCTTACAGATAACCAAAAGCACATCTCTACCAAAATAAATAAATAAGTAAATAAATATCAGATGCATAATGAATCTAATTTTTAAGATTAGAATAAAATTTAGGACAAAATTTGTTTCACTTAAAAATGGGGAAAGATATAAGGGGAAATAAATATATTCCATAATTTTATCTTCTTAATTATATGACCAGATCCATGAGCAATATATATATATATAGCACACTGTACATTGGAATAAATTTTTACAATATGCATGATAAAGATTTAGCATTCTTAACATACAAGATTTATTTTTAAGATATAAAAAAGAAATCTAATATAAAAATGGACAAAGCGTACAAACAGGAATGCCCATAGATGAAATAATGTAAATTGCCAATAAAAGCATGAAATTGCCAATCTCATTAATGTACAGGGAAATGTAACCTAAAACCATGAAATATTTTCATCTCCTATGAGACTTACAAAACTTTAAAAGTTGTATAATATCAAAATTGAAGGATATGGAAAATTAGAATTTTTAGACACTGTTGAGGGGGAGAGGAGTGGTGGACTCACCAAATAAATCAGTAACATCAATGCAAGAATAAATATAGAATCATTTCTATCTTGTTATTTATAAGAAAGAGACAACAAAGCCTTCAACCAAAACAAAAATTTGTTTACTGTTACAAACATATAAACCCACATAAATCAAAAACATTAAAATGTTAGCACTGAATCATAGCATAGCTTATTATGCATGACAATATCTTTCTCAATCTCATTGTTCCTTTTGCTAATATGGGAATATTATTTTCATTTTATTTAGACTGCTTTGAGATTTTTGTGCAAACTATGAATTTGTTTCAATTGTTTGGTTTTTTTTGGTATCATTAATGTACAATCACTTGAACAACATTATGGTTACTAGACCCACTATTATCAAGTTCCCCCAACATACCTCACTACAGTCACTGTCCATCAGCATAGTAAGATGCTGTAGAATCATTACTTGCCTTCTCTATAAATACTGCCTTTCCCGTGTTCCCCGCTGCTGCATTACGTGTGCTAATCGTAATGCCCCTTTTCCCCCCTTGTCCCAACCTTCCCACCCATCCTCCCCAGTCCCTTTCCCTTTGGTAACTGTTAGTCCATTCTTAGGTTCTGTGAGTCTGCTGCTGTTTTGTTCCTTCAGTTTTTCCTTTGTTCTTATACCCCACAGATGAGTGAAATCATTTGATACTTGTCTTTCTCCATTTTTTTATAAGTTACTTTTTATGAATTACCTATCCCTGTTGGTGTATTTAGCCCCTCCCAAATTAGTCATGGTAGATAGTTCATTAAAGGCCAGGTTCTTCCTCTCTTCCAGATCATTAATTGGAATATTAAATAAGTTCATTTCCAAAACACTGTTCCCTGAGGGACCCATTAACACTTTCACTCTGTGAAAGTTAAATTATAGTGAATAAAAATATAAACAAGCCCCCTTTAATTTTTCACTCTGTGAAGTGAAATGAAACATTTCACCTTATGAGAAGTACATGGTAGAGATGTAATTTTAGTTATTTTTTGTAAAAGTAAGAGACACAAAAATGATTCAATGTGGCCTAGTGGGAAGACTATCCACTGTTGTCAAGAGACTCTGCTTTTGCTCCCTGATGTTTGGTGATATGTTTCCTTTCATATTATGAAATGACCCATTAACACCTTCACTCTGTGAAAGTTAAATAATAATAAATAAAAATACAAACAAGCCCCCTTTAATTTTTCATTCACACCAGTGACCTCAAGAATTCTGTTTAACCACATTAAACATAAAGAAATATATACATAAATATAAATATACTCTCAGACTTTCACCCTCAAAATTATATGTATGTAATTCCTTTTAGTTAGGCGAGACCATTACCTATCTGACCTGTGCAAAGCAATTGCTCTTCACTCAGGGCCATTTCTCAAGGTGGTGCCCTGAACAACTCTGATGGGTGCTCATGAATCTTGGTGCATTTCCTTTATCAACAATTTATCCTTATGCTTGATATATTCTTAATTGGATTTGAAAATCACAGAAGTATGCCACTCCACTGGCCATCCTAATTAATCTGACAGAGGCCAGGAATAAATATGTCATATACACATAATTAAGGCAATTATCAATGGGATTCCCAGCAGCATTATGAAGCCAATCTGCAGTTCTGCTCACAGTGATGTCCCCCAGGACACTGGATGCAGCTGACTATGAATAAGTCCCACAGGGAACCAGTAGTTCTCATTTTTGATAGGCAAGATGTCGTCTGAGGCTAGGCCATTATCCATAATCACCTGTACAAAGGAATTTAGATTGACCTGCTGATCTTTGGTGTCACTGACAATAATTAAAGGGAATATAGATGGGCCAAAATGAACCTCCATCCTAATGGAGATAGTCTGTGGCTATCTTGCCCACAAACACATAACCTAAAGGGCACAATTGACTTTGGGGTTTATCGTTTTGGGGCACATGAGAAAGGCTGACACAGCCAGCAGCAGGGGTAGCTGCAGTTTGGTTTGGGCAATGGTGTCCAATCAGACCCCTTATAACTCCTAGGGTCCAATCTTAGGTACTAAGGATCTTACTCTTTCTCCACCACTGCAGAATTGGTGTGTCCCATTTTAGTACCTATAATTTCACCTTTTCTGTAATCACCTCCTATTTGTACCTAGGCTTTTCAACCCTAAGTGTCAAGTACAAGAGGAACAAGAAATGTTTAATTCAAATGGGTGAATCAGAATTATATTTGAATCCTTCTGACTTGTTTTGGTCATCTGGCCACCCAGAGGGTGTAAACTAAATTAGCTTGGGGTTCCTTTTAGAGGCAAGAAAAAAACATCAAACCCAAGAATTGTCAAGGCAAAAATCCCAAAATTTAAAATAGGTTTATGTAGTTCCCCATCTATTTTGTTCTGTTTATTATGTAGGAAGCAGCCAAGAAGAGATGACCCTTTTTTGGGAAGACAGTCACATTTAGTGACCAAACCATCTTATCAAGGTATGTGGACTAAGAGGAGGTAAGGAATGTAGAATGAGAAATATTTTTGAGTTGATTTTTGAGGTTGCCATCCCAATATATTTAACAATTCCAGATGTCTGATGGGGGTGGTAGGGAACACAGAATGTTCATAGAAGATCTGGACTCTTGCATAATTTCTGTGAGTGAAGTACAACATTGTCAGGCTGTGAATGGTCCAGAAAACCAGAATGAGTTTCAAGGACCTACAATGTTAAGTCTGGAATAGACTGACTGGGCTAGGGCAGTAAACTGGACATATATTTCTTTGTTCCCTGTACCTTCACTAGGCTCTTCCTCCATAGTCACCTTACACGCTGCACAGCAAATACCAGGAGTGGAGTCAACACAGACCATGCCGACACACCTCGTATGGCGCTGGGATGATGGGATGGGTGCATAATTCTAAGAAGCTTCAAGGTCCTTCCAGTTTCTGCCCTAAACTCCACATTCCTTTGCCAGTAGTGTATAACCTGTCCTTCAGCTTGATCTTACAAGGCAGATTTGGGACCTTTCCCTGCCTCCTCACTGAGCAGTCCTTCTGATAATACAGCTTTCTTTGCTTCAAACCCAGTAACTCAGAGATTGCTTTACTGCATGTCAGCATGCATGAGAATCTAGATTTGGGGATCTGGTGGCAGCAGTCGCACTGTAATCTGAAAATGTCAGTAGAGGAGATGTCTCAGTGATAACCCTGAGAGGTAGTTTAAAAATCTGATATAATCAATCTGTCAGGAATGGGCAAAGTCAGTGCCCCAGGCACTGGCATCCTTTACGGCAAACATGGAGCAACTTTGGACAGGACTCAAGTTTGACATGTAATGATGGTTTCTGTGAAAATTAATTAGGGGAAATCTCACTGACATGATGTTTGAGGCCTGCAGGAGAAGCTCTCACACCCTCTACTCCTCATAAACTCATATACCATTGGAAGAGATGGATGCCATACTGTTTTAGCTACTTTACTGTCCAGCAGGAAGAAGAAGGCTTCCACTTCTACCTCCCTACCACAGCCCAGCCAATGAGAGACTGTCACAACTCAGCTAACGAGAAGCCGCAACACGTGGGGCTCCCAGTTTGCTCCAATGGACTTTTTCCCTAGAACAGGCCTCCCAGCTCGGCCCTTTGTCTATAAAAGAGTCTTCCTCTCCTTTGTTCTCTGGACATACCTATGGTTCTGCTGTAGCTTGCATGCCCATCCCAGATTGTAATTCTTTGCTATTCCTGAATAAACCCATTTTTGCTGGTAAAATAACTGTTTTATTTTTATGGTTAACACTTCTATATTAGGATTATAACATATCAGAAAATGGAGCTGTTCGGAAGGATGGACTCAGCTCAGTGTCGCAGGGAAGTCAGATACAGTGAGATGAGAGACCAAAGTCAAGAAAGCAAAGTTTTAAAACACCCTGCATAGAGTAGCAGAGCGGGCCTGCCTAAGATAAGACAGGCCCGGACACCCATTCTGAGGCTTCTTTTATGTGGTTTTTGGCAGGGCAGAGAGGGCCTTGACTGACAGTGGTCAGCTCTCTAGGCTTGTTTGCCTGTGCCTCTGATGTTTCTTATCTGGGGAGACCCTGGACATTTCCTGAGTCACACTTGGACCCTGTGGCTTCATCTGATTAAGTCTCTGAGTGATTTTTGACTTTCTGGTTCTATTTGATCAACTCCCTGAGTCATCTTTGGGGGACCCTTTCTCCTTTTCATCCCACTCATTTCTGTCTTTCTGCCTAACAGGACCATAATATGAGTATTTGCATGAGTGAGTCTGACAATCCCATCAACAGGTGTGATTTGTTTTCATAATTTGCAGTCCCAAACATAGGTGTCTTTCATCTGCCAACCTAAAATCTCTTGGTCCACGGGGCAGTAAAAATATAACACGTTTTTTTAAGGGGAGTATTGGTGCAAGTTATGAGCATAACCCTGAATTCTGTTCCCTGAACAATGACCAGTTCATTTCCAGTTCTGCGTAGCTGATGCTGAGTTTGAACAGCTGCAGAGGCTCAGAGGATACAATTGTGTTTCAGTTTAGCAAACCTTCGGTGAACTAGACCCACACATTTAGGGGAATGTGTGTGTTGAGGGCCTCATTGAGCAAAGGGCTTTGTTTCGGGTGGTTGAGGGGTAGATTTTCCCCAAGGAGGTTGTTTCCATCACTTTGTATAAAACCAAGATGGCATATGTCCATATCAGTTGGATACACCATTTTCATTTGACCAGCCAGACTGTAGGATCCTTTCCTTACTAGTCAATTTGTTACAGAAAAACTTGAAAAACCTGGACTGGATTACTGATGGAAGAACCAAGCCATCCTCCGAGGTCTTGGAGTGTTGAGGTTTATTTTATACTGCCGGGCTCAGAGGGGAGTAATCTCCCAAGGTCTGACCCGCAAACAAAGGCAAGGGGAGCAATATATATTTTTCTCCTTCTGTATCTGCAACATTTCTACATGCACAGCAAGAAAGCAAGCGAGGGGGAGTGAGTGCCTGGTGGAGCAGGAAGTGAAGGGGAGGGGGAAGCAGGAGTTTCTGCTGTCTTTCCTAAAGAAGAGAAGCAGAAGAGAGCCACCTGGAGGACTAGACTGCTGACCTTGTAATATTTCCCTATCAATTAAGTCTGAGTGCAGACCTCAGGCCAGACAGTCACAAGGGCATTCATGTATTGGGCATTCATGTGTCAGGCATTCAATTACCACACACACAAATAAATGGATCTATGACCTGCAGGCGGCACTGCTGTAATGGGAAATAGCCTCTCTACTCAAGCAGCCACCAAGTCTTCACTTAAAGCCATTGTTTCTTTTTTCCTCTGCAATTCTCTATATTTATTGTTAGACCACATGGGAGAGGACAGGGGTCACCACTCTATGTGCAGCAGTCACTAAATACAAGAATCTCCTCTGACTCTGTGAATATTATAACACAAGCTTGTTAAGACATGAATATAAATCACATGTTTCTGAGACAGGGACTGTGGGTGTAGTCAGAGCAGAATGAGGACCTCCGGAAAAAGCAGGGCGGGATATTTACAGTCAGAGCAATATAATAATGGGCTAAGAAGTCCCTACTGAAACTCTGTGTTAAGCATTATGCAAAGTCAAGGTCACACTAATTCTCTAGGGTAAAGATACCAGACTAGGAATACAGACATCTTCGGTGAGATGAGTTAAAGGTCAAAAGGCCAAGAGCAACTTGGCCTGGAATGTTTGAGCATTTCACAAATAAAGAAGGGTATCTCAGCATTACCTGTGACTTCACTGTAAACAGCCCAGCAAGCAAAGAAAAACACAGCTCATCTTGAGGGCAGGGCAGGTGGTACAAGTCCACACCCCTAAACCTTTTTTTTTCATGTTCTTGAAAAATCCTCATCTGCCTATAAATCCCCTAGACAATGCACCACCCTGGGCTCTCTTGTCCCCTCCTGGCATGAGCTGGGAGCTCTGTCCTCTCACTGTATCTCTCAATAAAAGCCTCTGCCCTGGCTTTCCTACCTTGATTGTTTGTTAAGTTCATTCTTCTACTCTGAAAACAAAAACCCTGGCATCATTTCTACACAGTAGTATGTTGAATTAACCTAAGGTCCCTAAGATATAATGATTGTGGGTAAAATTTCAATATTTCCAGAATCTCTTGCCTGGCCTTAGTGCATCTCCATATCAATCGTTGTTGTTTCCAATCGGTGGAGAGAAGTAGTCCATCTCCGTATCAATAGGTAATTACAAGGGCCATCAGGGCGTATCTGGACCGGAGAGGTTGGGTGGGGTTTCTTCTGCCACTGGGACGTGAGAGACACAGGGGAGCAGAAGTGGACTGCTTTTAAGAAAGGGGTTTCTCCCACTTTATTTCTCCCTTTGACTGATTTTGGTTTCAAAAGTACTTTGCCCCGGGATTTTCCCCACAGGGTTACAACGATTTATGAGATAAATCATTCATGTGACCAAAATATATTTATCAGATATATTCAGTCTTCATCCACAGATCCTGAAAAAGCTTCAGAGACATAAAGGTGAAATGAGTGTCTTGTTGTGTTAATGGCGAGACTTTGACCCCATCCAAGAGTAGGGTCTGGTTGCCAGGGAAACCAACTTTGTGATCTTTCAGCCCCCCATTCTTCAGCCCCCAAAACCTGAGGGGGGGTAGAGGGCAGAGGCTGGAGATGGATTCAGCCGACAGCCAATGATTTCATCAATCAGGACTATGCAATGAAGCCCTCACAAAAACCCAAGAGAAGAGCTTTTGCCCTCTTTTTTTGTATCCTGTTTACCTGGGTGAGAGAGAGCTTCCACGCTTGGGAAACCAGAACATTTTGACATGCTGCCGAGCGAGGCCCCAGTCTCCATAAGGATAGAAGTTCCTTTATTTGGGACCGTGCCCTGTTTATCTTCTTCTGGCTGTTAACTTGTATCCTTTACTGTTTATTAAACGGGCAAACCTGTTTGCCTGGTCCTTTGAGCTGCTCCAGCAAATTACTCTAACCTCCAATCTGTAGCCCATCAGTAAAAAGCACAAGTAATAGCCTGAGGCTTGGCAACTGCCATCTGGAATTGGGGATTGGAGGGCAGTCTTGTAGGATGAAGCCCTTAACCTGGGGAATCTGGTGCTAGCAAATAGTACTATAACTGAGTTGAATTCTCAGACACCCTGCTGATGTTATGCATGAGAAAACCCTCCACGCCCACACAAATACTGGGATTGGGTTTGGGAACCTGAACTGAGTCCCCATCTACCCATTACTTGGATGTAGGCACTGCTTATCACATGGAAGTCTCTGCAGCATTTGTCTTCTGCCCCATTTCCCCACAGGAGCCCTGCCATACTGACCTATTTTAAGGTCCTCTAAGGTTATACTCTCACCTTGTCATCCCTTCCACATAATTGAACAGAACTGTGGAAGCATCTGACCATCTTCTCGGTGTGGGATTAAGAGTTGACCCCCCAGGATCTAAACTCAGACCTCTGTCCACCATCACAGCTATTGATGTTACTCTGATGAGCTTGTCCATGTTGGCATAGATAACCCCTCAAAAAGGTTCCCAAGTCTCAAACAAGAACCCAGACCACCAACTCTTGCCTTCTAACCTACTTCACTCTTCAGTGACTGGGGACAGTGTGGGTGAGGAAAGGGGTAATTGCAACATGTGTATTTCATCATTTTCTCACAAGCCACCCAAGGATGGAGTAAATAGGATTTCTATTTCCTCTTCCTTACTAGATCAGACTTACCTAGTCTGATTATCTAGATCCCTAACTATCCCTTTGTTCTTCTTGAAGTGATATTTCTCCCAACACACACACTTCGTTTTGTTTCTCTTATGTAGTGTGTACTTGTTGGTAAAATTGTAATATATCCAGAATATTTCACCTGGCTTTAGTGCATCTGCTTATCAACAGGCATTCCTCAGGGGTGAAGACCCGTAGTTTATCTCCATATCTGTGGGTAATTGCCTGGGCCATCAAGGGCTTATCTGAACCTGAGAGGTTAGGGGGAGGTTTTGCTTGTTTCTGCCAGAGCAGGAGAGAGTAATGGCCCTGGACCACAGTTCATAAGCAATAAATGGGTTTAAAATTTTATTTCTCCCTTTGACTGATTTCAGTTTTAGAGGTATTTTCCCCCAGGATTACTTTTCCCAGGAGTTATAGTACTATATGCCAGTGTTGTTTTAAAAGTTTTACAATAATTATCTCATTTAATTCTCTTAATCCAGAAGATAAATACTATCATTGCCTCTACAGATAAAGAACTTAGCTTCCTACCGGCACTGTGAGTATTCAGACCAATGACAATCTAGCTCAAATCTAAGCTATGATTCTTCTCCATTAGATGGTTAGGTAGGATGGCTGAGAAACATAAATTATAGATGAATGGAAAGTCTATTAATTTAATATTTTCAAACTTTTTTTTCATGCTACTTTGTTTTGAGGTATGAAAATGAATGAAAGAATATTGGAAGACTATATAAATCCTAAAGGTGGTGAAAGATTATATAGAGAAGAAAGCCATATTATAAAAGCAGGTGATGCTAACTTAAAGAGCTAAAGGAAAAGTGGAGAAATCCAACATTGTTAGTGGTCTTGGTCTTAACAATAGTGCATTCATTGGTAAACTGAGGTTTGAATTCAGGCCTTCTGTGTTGTAATTTCCTGCTCTTTCCATTACTTGTAACATTTTTCTTAATGAATTCTGCCTTTCATTCCATATACAATGGGGGGAACAGGAGAGACCAACAGAATATAAAGCGTTCCAGTCAAGCCAAAAGACCATTTTGGGCAAAAGCCAGAAATGTTAGAGAATTAGGTTATATATTCAAAAAACTACCAACAATTCAATTTCATGTTAAAGAAACATACTAATCAAGCAATTAAAGCAATAGCAAATTCTCCATATTTTTACATACATTATAAAAGCCAGTTTCATTTGTCTAAAAAAATGTTCCCTAAGTTCAGGCTTGAGTTTCAAGGGGTGAAAAAAACTATATTCTGAAGAAATAAAAAAATAGGTCTGCATTTACATATGCCATCCTCAGCAAACAGCACAGCTATAGAGCTGTGAAAATTGTCCACTTTTATACCCTAGCCTTTGATTAATGACTTAATTAAATTGGAATTGATATAAATCTGTTGTTGAGGAAGAATGCCTGCAATAGTAGAAAATATTCTGTAATCTACCCTTCGGTGGTCTTTGCAAGAAACATTGACTCAGTGACTTAAACACTTGAAGATCTCCTAAAAGAAGGTTGATTGCGAGCTCTGCAAGAAACAATGAGAAACAAAGAAATAAGATTTGAGTGACTACCACTAAGCCAGTATATCATATTGTGTCCTTATAAAGGCCTGAGGAAGCATTTGTCTCAGATCTTGACAGCAAGCAAAGCTGACTTCTCTTCAATAATTGCCTTTTAACTTTATGCATACTAGGAATCTTGTAACTAATTCTACTTTCCTTTTTGATCTGAGAGCTGGGGAGATTAAGGCTAAATTTGTGGCCTAAGTAACTCAAGTATGGAACCATGGGACACATAAGTCTGGGTACTAATCTAAGCATTATATTTACTCTTCCCTTTTCTTATATCCCTTTATCTCATTCTTTCAACTTTATTTCACCTCTTGTGGCTTATGCATTTTGTGTAAATCACCAGGGACCTTTCTGTCCTGAAATGGAGTATCAGTAAGTAACACAGCCAGGAGATGGGCACAGAGGCTGATTCTGTAAGGCGCAGTTGCACTTGTAAGGCTTAACTATTTCAAGGTAGTATCATTTTCTCAGCTTCTATTCAAAATGGCCCTAGGACTCTTATCCAGACTCATTTTATAGTTATGGAAACTGAACCAGAGAGCTTAGGATGTGATCAATGTGATACAATAACAAAGGAATGACTAGAACTAAAACTGAATCTTCAAGTTTCCACACAGATACAAACAAACATGGGGAAATTACTAGTTGATATGTTAGTAAACTAGCACCCAAATTATTTCAGCTCTAAGGTAAAGACTGATGGTTCTTTGGATAAATTTGTCTGTCAGTTGCAAGAACCTGATATAAATCTAATAATGCTATTTAGATACTTCTTTCTAGCCAATATGTATTACTTACCAAGCAAGTTATGTCTATGGTATCTCAGTTATGTGTTATCACAATGAAGTGCACATGCCTTACTTTTCAAAGGCATGCATTTATTGCACTAGGAATATAAATCCGGAGTCTCATCCCTTCTCACTCCAAAAAAAAAAGGAACCTTAGTATTACGTGAATGCATAACTGCAAACAAACAAACCTGTCTTAATATTATGTGAATGCATACCTGTACATCTGGAAAAGACATGCATGTCGTGCCTGATAGTCATGATGAATTCAATAGTATAAATACAGTCATATGACATGAGGTCTATGCAAACAATTATTGTGAAATATTTGAAAACAAATATGTTGTTTCATTTATATGAATTTAAATATGCCTATGTAACTAAAGTAACAATTTAAACATAAGTGGACATTGGTTCATACCATTTATCTCTATATATATACATACAGATATATATACATACATATATTCAAGCTGGCTATAATTTCACTCTTTTCTCCTCTTTGTACTTTCATATTTTTGTAGAATTAGATTTCACTACCCTTTATCAGAGATGACAACGGTAGGTAAGTAAGTATGCTGGGAATAGATAGTAAAGGAAGTATGTACATAGAGTCAGAGATGCTGACATTTCCAAGGCATCTTTTGTTACAACACTCACATGTGAACTGTGGTGCTGAGATTAAGGAGAAAGCTTAAGCTTTCCAACTTAAATTTAAGCTAGATTTTGATAAAAACCTAGTTTCTTTCACAACAAATCCGAAAGAGCCTTTGTTAATTCAGTGATCACCCTACATGAAAGGTGTATTTACGGAACATATTTGGATTAAAATGGGACATATTTTAGATAAGACTTCTCATAATTCTCTCATTAGCTTGCCTGGGAAACCACTGAACACTCCTCCTATAGCCCAGGCACTGCATGATGCTCCTTAACAGTGCTTTTTATTATTATAAAGAAACGTAAGTCAGAGAGGACCATTATTCTGTAAGTTTCTTTTACTTCTCTTTGACAACATGCATTTTTTCAGTTCCATGAAGGGAAAACATATTGTCTAATAAGAGAATATCTACTATGTGGAATAGGTAATAAAATTTACACTGGCATTTAGCTAATAAAATTTTAGAACTTGGTCATATTTCTAAAGAATAAAAATGAAGCTTTCTAATCTTTTATTCTCTATATGAAGCGTTACAAAGATGGCAAAATATATTCAGATTAAATACCTAATTTTATCTAATTGAGATGGACATTAATATCACCATTTTTAATAGGCTAAGGTATAAAATGGTATGCCTTAAGTTACACAAGGACAGAGCTAGAATTAACTTAATAACTTATTCTATTTAATACAGCTTTTTTCTCAACAGCTGTTGTTTGTGTAAGGAGGTATATGGGCATTGGAAATACAGGGACAAATAAAATCTGTTCTATGATATGAACAGAAGGTCAATGGTGAAGAATTCTCCATATTCAAGATGGTTGTTTCAGAAAATGTTCTTCCCAATCCTGATTATTTGAGAAAAAAAGTATTGAAATTATTATATCATCCACTTCATTATAAAGTGAAGGCATATTTCATGTGGCCAGGAAAATATATTTCATATAATCAGGTGGATGGATAGATAGATGATAGAGACAAAAGTACAGGAATTATGACTCTTTAACATATCAGGCTCAATCATGTTAAAAGACATAATGTAACTTCATGTTGACTATGCTTTTTGATACATTTATGCTGTTATTCAGCATTTCAATGAACATAACTGACATTATATATGAACACCTTAGTGTTTATGCAATTATATATTTTTTAATAAGTGGATAGGAGCTGTATTAGGAAACAGTGTCCATACTTAGAAATTGGTGACATGTGTACATGACTGAAATGTTTAAAAAGGATGAAAGTTTTAAAGTGCATTCCTTTTCTCCACATTGTTCAAAGATAAGAGGTTGTAAGCAGACTTTTCTTTGTATTATCAAACTGAAACACTAAATATGTAAATGGAATGGATTTTTATTCCCACCTGACAGAATAATGAGAAATCATTTTTTCAGATGGAAATTTATTTTTGAAATGTTGTGTAGTGAGTAACAATGCATTTTAATTTAAATTTTCTAATTCGTATTCTTCATACAGTAACATAATATTTGTTAAGTGAAACAGGTATTTGGGTAAAGAAAATTGGAAACCAGTAAATGTGTTGATCATTTTCCAAACTATAGACAAAATCCAAGTCTTCCATATATGTGCTTAACTTACCATAATTCAAAATAGACTGCAATAAAAAAATACCAATCTAAAAATAAAGAATGCTATTACAAAGACCAAAGTCAGCAAATGCAAAAACAAGAGGGCAAAAAGTAGAACAAAGGAACTCATGTTATTTGAGAAGAGGGAGAAACTATCACTAAAGAATAGAGGTTCTCAATATTACCTTGAACCTGTCCCTCAGCCTATCACTGTGTTATTTGCAGGCACCAATGGGCATCTGCCCTGAGAATAGATTATTAGCACTTTCTGCCTATTTTATTAATTAACTGAAGTGGTATTTCAATCCCACTTATGGTATAAAGTACAGAAAGTGAGGCAAAACAAGATCAAAGCTCATGAAATAAAGTAAATGTCTTCCCTCAAGAATCAATATTTAATTTTTTTCTGGCTCTATGATATATAAATACAATAATACTATTTTAATAGTAGCCACCATATCCCATTTGGAAAAACTGCTAAGGAAAAATAACATGTTTTAACATCCCTGTTAACAATGTGGTCTAATAACATGAACAACGTATCATTTATAAAATTCAAGGCAAATTTTTTTTTCCGGGATTTAAAAAGATGCTTTTGTCCAACCTACAGTTATAATTTTATCACAATTCTCAGGGTCTATAAGTAATAAAAAGGGGAAATCTAGACCAAGAGAGTAGCATCTGTGATTTGATGGTCACTGAGTCACAAATGTTCTGTGCCACCTTGACTTTAGTTTTTCATTCTTCTTCCCCTTGCTCTTCATGCCCATGAGACCCTCTCCTGAAATGAATAGGTTTAGCAATTTTATCATCATATTAGTCATTCTCATCTTAACTGGCCAAAATCTGCTGTTTCTTCTGCTTTGTTGAAAGCTGGTGCTGATTAAGTACAATGACAAAATATTGCTATGCCTACCTGAGAGAAATAACTATCAATATAAGCATTACATAAAACCTCCATTTATAGGAAATATTCTTAAGTTTAGACATATTTGGATATCTCCCCTGGGTTCCACAATTGCAATCCTGAGTCAGAATTTTATAGAATAGTGAAACTCCTATCAAAGCAACTATTCGGTCAGTCCAGACTTACGTAGTTAGCTGGCAATGTTTGTGCTGCCATAATTGACCTCAGGAAATACTGACCAAATATTTCATTTGGTTGCTCTGTATAAATACTGAATACCTTTATACTGTCTCCATTAACTTAGGGACAGATTAACTTCATGATTACTTTTACTGAAATGACCAACTGGAAATTGCTGAAATATGTCTGCTAAGTAGCTTGTAATATTTTGCATATTTCCTTGTAAATACTGAACTTTAAAATACAGTGACATCTCATATATCAGGGCACTGGTCTTCTGCCAACTTCAGATTTCTGGAACAGTGCTCAGACTCAAGAGTGACACAAAAATGCTTCTGAGAATCACAAAACTTTTGCTTGAACCCATATACCTGATTCTTATCTCAGGTTTAATGGCTTTTCAATAACAGCAGGCAGAACAAAGATTAACTTTCTCACCAGGCAATTAGAACTGGAAGATATTTTAGAGAAGCACAGTGACAAAATTAGTTAACTATGACAGCCTGAAACTAGAAAAAGAGAAAAAGTACATAAAGCTCTATGCAGAGAGACTATCATGGGAGATGACCCTGGGACATCAGGACAATATTAAGTTACACTTAGTAATCTGACTGAGCAAGTAGGAAAATATTGCATGTTTAATCTAACTTCTATTCAAAATATTTCATACTAAAAACACTGCTTTGGTCCTTTAAGGAGTAAGCCCTGATGTTCAACCATATAGATAATTACTTCTCAAAATTTACAAACACAAACCACGCTGGGATCTTGCAAGAACATGGATTCTTATTTAGTTGATCTGGGGGGTGTAGCCCAAATTCTATATTTCTAATATGCTCCCAGCTGACACTTACAGCTTTTCTAGCAAGGGTATAGAATGCATTAATTTCCAATAATATCAGATAAATGAGATGTTACTGTATTTGAACTCAAATACTTTTGAAATCTGAAGTTAAAACATACTACTCAGTTGGCAAGTTTATGTTACACACAATTCATTCACTTTGGAAATAGGAAATATCATTAAAATAAACAACTTTTAAAACATGAAACATATTAAGAGGGAAATAATAGTGCATTATTCAATTTTCAACCATAAAATAAGCATGCATGAGAGATTTTATTGAAATCTGAATTTAGTCAATACTGTGAAAGTATTGTGAGCTCTGTCACACTAAGTCACAGTCAATAGAATTCTGAATTCTCTTGAATTATATTGTTTCATCGTTTTTACATCTGGAAAGTAGGCAAAACACAAGGCAGGTCTGGGGGATTTTTTTTGAAAGGATACTTCGTTTTCTGTTAATGGTGAAACACTGCTTTGTTCAATGGTGAAAAATCAAGACTGTTCTTTGATTAAAAAATGCCCAGATAACCATTTTCTGGTTCTGCACTTTATGCACAAATATTGTGTATTAAAAATATTCTATAAATTAACTGGAGTTGGGAGAAGTGATATCCTATAATACATTGGAAGTTACGGACTTATGGCCTTTATGAGAATTTCCCATACTATATAAATTCTTAACCCCTCCTAGTTCCTCTACACTGAGTTTATGAAATATTCTTGTCCAATGACATTAACATGAGACTTTTGTGATCTTTCTACATCTGTATTGAAGCTGTGGTTCTAGATACATCATTGCCTGTTTGACCCTTTCCCACTTCAGTAAGCTTTTCTGGGGGTGAGATTTCTGTGATGCTCCAAAAAATTATTTAACTTGAATGGCTAAACTTAATTACCTATTATGTTTGTTATGTATAGTGTTCGTAGAGTGTGTGTGTGTGTGTGTGTGTGTATTTGTGTGTTGGGTTGCGGGGAGGGAAGTGGTGGTGGTGGGGTACCAGGGAAAATTGTTTAAGTGACATCTATAAAAGAGATACGACTTCAAGTGTTCCTTCAAAGGTCAACATATACATATGTAAAAATTTGAAAAACTTTATATTGGACAATAAGGAAAATAAGTTCATGATTCTACATAATATAGAGAACATTCCCACATTAACTCTCACTTTGTAATTCTATCTTTCATTAAAAATTATAATGTTATAGACAGCAGCTGTATAAACCCATTCATTATCTGTAAAATTTTTTACTATAAATTTTTTCCCATTTTTTTATGAAAAGTAAACTACATGTACCAAAAAGAGTTCTTTGAAGCTAGCAATGAAGAATATGTTAATCAACAAAATATAAATGATTACTTAGTAAATTATGTCTTGTTTATTAAAACGAAAATAAAATTCAAGACCCAACAGAGCAGCTAAATGTTTAAATGATATGTTATTTAGTGAATTGAGAGTCTGTCCAAAAAGATTTTCTGGGAAGAACAATTAAATTGATACAAATGGGAGTGCAAATCTGTCTCTTTAAACTTTAAAGCATATTGTTCAAACTTTTAGCTTGTGTGCATGGTATAAATTCTATACATTGTTTTCTCAGTGACAATAAAAAGCACAGTTTATCAAAAACTGAAGTAAAAATCAAAATAACTTTTTAAAAAATCGGTCACAGTTTCGTCATTGGTATATGGAGGTTGTTCCAGGGGCCCATCCAAAGCTCTTCTTCATCTGATTGCATGTGGTCACTGTGAAATTCCAGTGCCTTGATGTTCTTACTGTCAACCGTAGACTCCTGTTCAACTGTGCTTTTCAGCCTATTCCCCAATGGCTTTCCTGCTGTTCTCTCAGTCCCCACAGGGCAAGGGGCAAATGTGACCAGAGTTGGTCCTGTGTTCATTTTCTCGGTAGAAAATGGCCCCTTGGATAACGTGTTCAGGGGGACATTCTCCTCATGAGTCACTGCCAATTTGTCTAGTTCCTTAAAGTGCCTTCCCAACCGCATGGGGGAAGCAATTTTTAAGTTATCAGTGAGGCAGGCCCGGCGGGTTCTCACCACAGAACCATTCTGTGCAATATATATATTGCCATTGATGTTACTGTGAATATTAGTATTGTGAAGACGATTTCTTGGACATTCAGGCACACTGTCTTCTCCAGCTGAGCTAGTTTCATAATCTCGATCAACAACTAACTTGATCATTCTTTTTCTTGCCCACTGTCAAAAAAAAAAAAACCAGTATGCAAGTCATTATCAAAGGAATTAAAAGGTCAAAATTACAATGCCTGTGAAATTCTACCTTAGGTTGAAGCTCTCAAAGGTGAATAACTCCAAAGAATTAGAGGAAAGCAACTCTTTATTAACATCAGTTTTCAGTTTCTTTTCAACTGGTTGGTTTTAGAGCTTCCTAACTTCTGAAGAGAGTGTTGCTGAGTTAGGAAACGGACATTTCTGGAAGCACTTTATTCTTTTAGATCAAATCACTGCTCCATGTGAAAAATAAAAGTTATAAAATTTAGAGTTGACTAAGATCCGAATCATTGTTCGACAGTTGCTGTACTCTTCAGAAAAGTTAACTTAAAAGAATGGCACAGCATTTGTATATTCTGTTCATACTAATACTTCCATACCTAATATTTTAAAGATATTTTTAAGTCTGCATTCAAATTAATCTTTCATCATTAGCCACACTTTTTGTATAATTTAATGCATTTTTTCACTTGAAGTATACTGTGTTTTCTGGGTCATTTCATTTAAATATACAACTCAAAAGAAAGTATCTTCTCGTTTTGCAATTTTTTTTTTTAGTATTACACAAAAAATGAAAACTAATTTTTGTAAATTTTCCTTTACTAAGTAACTGGAACACAATGGTCTTTTCACAAATTTATTTTTCTTTTACCAATCTAGATTAGAAATGGCAAGAAGCAAAGGTTAAAATAGTATTCTCAAAATACTATTGCATTTTTTTGGAGGGATATGTAAACTACTAACCCATTGCCATAAGTAAGCCATGTTTTTTGATTCAGGATATTTCAAAATCATTATGTTTACTTACCCAAGGCCAAAATTATAGCTATTACAATTCATTCTTTTTAAATCCTCTTTAACTCATATCCATAATGGAAAAGAAATGGTAATAAATTTATTTTTTAAAATATTTATTTCATTTAATTCCTAATATTTGAAAGCTCCAGGTACAAATCTAGGTAAATACATCCATGATATTTCTGATATACTTTTGCAAGTTGAAATGTACATATATACAGAAGTAGACCTTTATAGCTCTCATTTGCTGCAGCTTGTCCTAAATATTTGCTTTTAAAAGACAATATAAAAAGCACCCTATATATTCCATAATCCATTTCAATAGGAAAGGCCTCACTGGTAATCCAGAAGGCCACATTGCATGAACAGAAATCCTACTGGAAAATATTAAATATTGATTAACTCATAGCGTGTCTTCTGAATTACTAATATAGGAAAGATAAGTCAGTTTTGTTTTGATAACACTCTAATATACAAATCTATCTGGAAGCCTAGATATCACTTCTCTGGCATGCTTCTAATCTTAAATAAGATAAAAGTCATGATCGATTTCCTCCACGTCAAGTGGCGCTTCAGAGAACACACAGAGGCACTGCACACAGGAGCACTCATCACCGCAAACTCCCACCTACTGTGATCTCTTTCAAAGCGCCGTGTTGTAACCCTCACTGGCTCCCAGAGACTTCCGTGGGGGTGCATGCTTGCTCGAGCTGTACGCTGGCACCTGAAAGCCCCACGGACCTCCGGACTGACTTTCACTACTGCTGCTGACCGATCCTGACTCCTCTTCACTTTCCACACCGCCTTCGACCGAAGCCGATTCTGCCTTGCCTTCCTCAGTGGCATCTTGAGACTCACTGTCTGTTGGTTCCCACACAGGGGCCAGCTCGCTGTCCTCTCCCGCTGGGTGCTCGTCTGCTTCCACCTTTGGCACTTCTGGGTCTTCGGGTGCTTCTTTTCTGCCTTTGACTTCCTTGACCTCTTCAGCAACTGGTCGTCTTCTTGCAAGAAAGATGTTTTTCCTTGCCTTTTCTCCTTCTGACTCTGTAGATCCCGATTCTTCTGATTCAGGGGTAGAACTTTCTTCCTCCTCTGAGCGTGTCTCTGATTCAGACTCCTCTTCCGTTGTCTCAGACTCACTGAACTCAGACTCTTCTTCACTGTATTCAGTGTAGTCACTTGAGGATTCTTCCTCTGATTCTACGGTGCTTTCTGTGGCTTCATCTTGGTCCAGAGTTAACTTCAAATAATCCTTATCTTCTTCTTCAAGGCGTCTCTGCCACTCATCACCCTCCAGGTCAGTGACGTCTCTTCTGTCCGCCAGTCCTCTAACTTTCTGAAACATCATTGGGAATATCCTGGCTCTCTTCCATGTTGCGTATGTAGGCTCAGGGGCTGGTGGTTTTTCCAGAGTAACAACTACTTCCTCCTCACTAGGCTCTCTAATTTCAACTTTTGGTTTTTTAATTTCCTTTGCCTTTTCCTGAAAATCATGAAAATGCAATTGAAGCGTCAGCTGGAGGACGGTTATGACATGACTTTGTCCCACACACACTAAGTAGGAATGAGTCCGCAGAGTGATAGTTTCATGCGTGTTATACAACTACTTTCAGGGAACAACCATATAATTCTCTACTCTTTATCCCCACTGCATAGACACAGAATGTGATCAAGGAAAAGTAAATTATTTTATTTTTGGCTTGTACTTTTAATATCAAAATCTAATGCTTTCTCATTCTTTTTATTATTCAAAATTTATTTTGCACCTTAGACCAAAAGAGAAAGATATAATGATTACCTTTTCCTTTTCCCATTCCTAGACTGTGATTAATGGTTTTATATACTGCTTTTAACAAAATTTTAAAGAATCAGGAAATTATGATAGTTTATCTGAATAGTTTATGCAAAATTTAACTGTTTTCTTAATTTTGAACAGGGTAAAACAGCAGTGAAATTTATTTGAGTTTTTTTTTTTTTGGATAAATGGTCCAAGTAAATATTGAAGGCAAAGTATAAGAATCTGATAGAAATGACTCACGCTAATTTTCAATAATATTGGTGGTAATATTCTATTTTTCTCTGATACCTGAAAGATGGAGAATGCACTTTTTCATGACTTTCAGGTATGCTAGACAATGTGGGAACCAAAATAACTACTGTTTTGCAAAACAGATTTTATTGTATCTGGTTATAATATTTTATTTATGGGGTAACATTTAGGATTTTAGAAAACGTAAATTTTATTGTGGCTTTATTCTAGGTGTTTGACATTTCATAGAAGAAAATAAACATAAAAATGAATTTCTATAGACAAGGCAATGACATGGCCAGCATTATTAAATTTCTATGGAAAACAAATGAATAGGATTTTGATTTTGAAATACTTTGTAGCCTGCTATTCAAATAGGGTTAAAAAATATTGGTGTTGGACTATTAACCTTACATAAGGAAATTATAGTAATTACCTCTTCCTCTTCATATTCCTCCTCAGCTTCACCAACTACCTCACCATATTCCTCTTGTCCAACAGGTGGTAACAAACGACGGCGACTTCCATATTGAGGCATTTCATACCTGTAACAGAAACTTACAACTATAAACATTTTTTCATGTGGTCTGTGTAACCATAACTGATCTCTGTTTTCCTCTTTTTCTGCATCATTCAATCAACAGGTATTTATATAGTATCTATTGGGTGACTTTGTAAACTAGTTATAAAACCATAGGGTAAGAACTATAAACTGATGACCAATGATTTTGGCCATAATGGTGCCCTGGAATAAAAATAAAAAGTACTGAGTTATTTCATATTTAAATTTTGGGAGAAAGGAGAGTAAAAAGAAAGACACATTGTTCCTTATATAAAAAGCTTATTCAGAACGTAAAGTCTCTAAAAGATCTGCCTCAAACACAATCTGTAATGGTCTTTACATTCTTCTACTATATTTTTCAATTAACTTGTCTGTGTAGAAGTAACTTTTGAAATGCTTCTACCTGGATTCTAAAGTATTATTTCTTCTTAATTTATTTTGGGCAAATCTTGAGGATGACTGGATAGATAAAATGTTAAACATATCATATGAAAGAAATGGTGAATTCAGGAATTGAGCAAATATGTTTGACTTCTATTTCTCACTTAGATAACTAAATAACTTTACTGAATTTTTAGTTATAGTCAATATCAATATAGAACATCAAAATAGAACTCAATATAGAAAGGTGGATAAGACTTGATTGAAATTAGTACATAAAACTAGATATATAACTCATTCTCAAAGGTGAAACTGATGAAATAAAATTTATAAGAGAAATACTAGTAATCATAATCACTTAATAACTCATTAGTCATAAAAATATTAAGACATTGGATAAAAACATCTGAAGTTGTACCCATGCTCATAACTGTAATACTCTTGTCCATATTCCTGGCCAGGATCAATTCCAGACTCCATGGATAACTCCTATTGTTCGAAAAAAGAAATTGCATTTGAAAATAAATTCTTATCACATTTTAGATCAAAGTCAGATTTCCAGACCTAGATTTGATGACTCTCAAAACATTTCTGCCAAAATAAGTTTACTTACAAATGTTAGTTAAACATGTTCAAATATTTTTCTCTGGCTATAACTGTTTTACATGAAATAAAGTTATTAGAACTGAAGGTGAAAAAAATAAATTTTTCCTAATGGTAAATCAGCCAGTGATTACAGATGAGAACTTGTAATTTTTGAATAATTAAAAAAAGTATCAATAGATTTTTAATATTTCACTCTATTTAAAGTTATATTATTAACATACCTCAGCTTTAAGGAAAATTAGAACAAGAATGTTATCTTCAGCATTGTTTCATCTTGTAATAACAGTTTTCTAGTACCCAGAGCACTTCTTATCATTAAAAGCTATTCTTATGAAAAGGATCTGATAATATCATTTATACATCAATACAAAACATTAATGTGTGCTATCTCCCAGGGATATTTATGTTTTAAAGCATATCGCTAATTCTGGATTTTTTTAAAAAAGAACTTTGGCAAGGTACAGGCCCTGTCAAGGTTTCCAGTTCTAAATTCTAGACAGTACTGATTTTTGTCACTCTGCTCTTAAAGAAAGATGTTTTACCTGAGACACACATATAGAACTAGTTGTAAGTAACTATTACATTCAGTTTTATTTCCCTTTTTAATTATATTTTAACATTTAAGTAGGTTGAACTAAAGAGGTAAACCTATTAATTTTGCAGTGAAGAAACCATCTAGGTATCCACAGGAAAATAGACAGGTACTTATTTCTAAGATCTATTATTTCTAAGAATTAATTTTGTTTGTCCAAGTAGAGTAATGAATCAGGTAAAAACATCCTCTGAAGGCAGAAAGATATCATTGAAAACATGGAAATTCACAGCCTGAATGATGGATATGGTCAATGACCCTCATTTGCCCTTTGTTTGGCAAACATCATTAGAAAAATTGAATTAGTTGCCAAAATTCTAATCAGAAAATGTTCTCACAAATCTGGATTTTGATTTCTTTTGAAAAATAAAAAGACGGATAGTGAGATTAAAGACGGTGGCATGAGAGGTGAGACAGAGGCTTCCTCCTAAAACAGCATATAAAACGAAAATACAATGAATACAACTAATCCTGAAAGAGTAAAAGGAAAGAGGATTGTGCCAAACTGCAGACACCTTTAGAAAAGAATAAACGTCATGGAACAGGGTAACATACCAAAGCCATGGCCCAGCGGGACACCAGCTTGCTGGAAGGAGGAAGAGAAATGGAGCGGAGAGGGAGTGGAGACCTGGGACTACTGAATACTTAACTCCGGAGATCTGATCTGGGAGCACAAACCTACATTTCATGGTGTTTTCATGGTACTCTCATGATTAGGGGGTTGGAAAGCTAAAACAGGCAGAATACCTGAAGAGAATGGGATTCCAGTCGCTTGTGGAAAGCAGGGTTCCATATTCTGCTACTCTGGGACAAAAGAAAGGTGGGCAGTCTGAGAGCCTTCCTAAGAGCAACAGGGCTGTTAAAGGGGCAAGGATTGCACAGAGCTTACTGCTCAGGAGAGAGAACAGGTAGACAAAATTGTCCAGGTACACTCTGCCCAGCAGGTTGGGAACTTTCATAATCTTCAGAAGCTCCAGCTCCCTGGCTGGCTACAGAGCTCCAAAGACCACCTTTGTGATATGCAGTCTACTGATCCTTTCTCCTGGCCAGCCACACCTGACTTGCAAACCAGCAAACCCTACCCTGGCATTAGGCCAGCCAGAGGGAAGCCCTGTCTACAACAATTAAAAATGCAAAGCACACAGGCTTATACCTGTGTGCTCCACCCACTGGTTCTGGCAGTGGAGACAGGCATAGCAGCTGGGAAGCAGGAAACAGTTCTTTCCTCCCCCCAGGCACCAATACCACTCCCCTGTGACCCCTGACATTGTGTCAGGGGATGAGCAGTTCCAGACAGTAGAGCTTCTGGGTACTAGAGGGTGCCATAAACAAATATGAAACAACAAAGTAACCTGGTCCAAAGTAAAATTATGAATACAACCTTGAGAAAGAGTCAAATGAAATCAACCTCATGAATCTGAAAGGGATTTCAAAATAAAAATCATAAACTTGCTCACAGAGCTGCAGAAAAATGTTCAAGACCTCAGGGAGGAATTCCGGTTGGAGAGTCAATCATTACAGAACACAGTATCAGAAATGAAACATACAATGGAGAGTTTTAAAAGCAGAATAGATACGGTGGAGGAGACAATAAATGAAACAGAAATTAGAGAAGAGGAATACAAAGGAGTTGAGGCACGGAGAGAAAAAAAGACCTCTAAGAATGAAAGAATATTGAGAGAACTGTGTGACCAATCCAAATTGAACAATATTCGCATTATAGGGGTACCAGAAGAAGAAGAGAGAGAAAAAGAGATAGAAAGTGTCTTTGAGGAGGAAACTGCTGAAAACTTCCCCAATCTGGGTAGGAGATAGTCTCTCAGGCAACGAAGGTGCACAGATCCCCCAACACAAGGGACCCGAGAAAGACAACATCAAGACATATAGTAATTAAAATGGCAAAGATCAAGGATAAGGACAGACTATTAAAAGCAGCCAGAGAGAGAAATAAGACCACATACAAAGCAAAGCCCATCAGACTATCATCAGAATTCTCAGCAGAAACCTTACAGACCAGAAAGGAGTGGCATGATGTAGTTAATGCAATCCTAGCAGAAGGGCCTAGAACCAAGAATACTTTATCTGGCAAGGTTATCATTTAAGTTTGAAGGAGGGATTAAACAATTTCCAGATAAGCAAAAGCTGAGAGAATATACCTCCCACAAACCACCTCTACAGTGTATTTTTAAGGGACTGCTATAGATGGAAGTGTTGATGAAAGTGTTTCTAAGGTTTAATAGCTGTGACCAGAGGAAATAAAACCACAGTAAAAGAGGTAGAACAGATAATTACTAAGCAAATGAAAAATAAAATCAACTATCCCCAAAGTCAATCAAGGGATGGACAAAGAGTACAGAATATGATACCCAATATATAAAGAATGAAGGAGGAAGAAAAAGGAGGGAAAAAAACAGAACCTTTAGATTGTGTTTGTAATAGCATACTATGTGAGTTAAATTAGACTGTTAGATAGTAAGGAAATTAGCCTTGTACCTTTGGTAATGACAAATCTAAAGTCTGCAATGGCAATAAGTACATACCTATCGATAATCATCCTAAATGTAAATGGTCCAAATGCACCAATCAAAAGACATAAAGACATAAAGTCACTGAATGGATAAAAAACAAGACCCATCTATATGCTGCCTACAAGAGACTCACTTTAAACCCAAAGACATACACACACTAAAAGTGAAGGGATGGAAAAAGATTTTTCATGCAACTAACAGGGAGTAAAAACAAGAAATTACAGTACTTCTATCAGACAAAATAGACTTCAAAACAAGGAAAGTCACAGAGACAAATAAAAGGACATTACATAATGACAAAGGGGGCAATCCAACAAGAAGATATAACCATTATAAATATCTATGCACCCAACACAGGAGCACCTACATATGTGAAACAAATACTAACAGAATTAAAAGGGGAAATAGAATGCAATGCATTCATTCTAGAAGATTTCAACACTCCACTCACTTGGAAGGACAGATCAACCAGACAGAAAATAAGTAAGGAGACAGAAGCACTGAACAATGCATTAGAACTGATGGACCTAACAGACATCTACAGAACTCTACACCCAAAAGCAGAAGAATACACATTCTTCTCAAGTGCACATGGAACATTTTCAAGAATAGTCATATCCTAGACCACAAAAAGAGCCTCAGTAAATTCAAAAAGGTTGAAATTTTACCAACCAGTCTCTCAGACCACAAAGGTATGAAACTAGAAATAAATTTTGCAAAGAAAATGAAAAATCCCACAAACAAATGGAGGCTTCACAACATACTCCTAAATAACCAATGGATCAATGACCAAATAAAAACAGAGATCAAGCAATATATGGAGACAAATGACAATAATTATTCAACACCACAAAATCTGTGGGATGCAGTGAAGGCCGTGCTAAGAGGGAAGTATATTGCAATACAGGCCCACCTCAGGAAAGAAGAAGAATCCCATATGAGCAGTCTAAACTCACAATTAACGAAACTAGAAAAAGAAGAACAAATGAGGCCCAAAGTCAGTAGAAGAGGGGACATAATAAATATTAGAGCATAAATAAATAAAATCGAGAAGAATAAAACAATAGAAAGAATCAATGAAAGTAGGAACTGGTTCTTCAAGGAAATACACAAAAGAGATAAACCCCTAGCCAGACTTATCAAGAAAAAGAGAGTCTACACACATAAACAGAATCAGAAATGAGAAAGGAAAAAACACTATGGACACCACAGAAATACAAAGAGTTATTAGAGAATACTATGAAAAATTATATGCTAACTACCTGGATAACCGAGAAGAAATGGACAGCTTTCAAGAAAAACACAACCTTCCAAGGCTGACCCAGAAAGAAACAGAAAATCTGAATAGACCAATTACTAGCAATGATATTGAACTGGTAATCAAACAACTACCTAAAACCAACCCCCTGTACCAGATGGCTTTACTACTGAATTTTATCAAAAACTTAGTGAAGACATGATACCCATCCTCATTAAAGTTTTCCAAAGAGTAGAAGAAGTGGGAATATTTCGAGACTCATTCTATGAGGCCAGCATCACTCTAATACCAAAACCAGGCAAAGACACCACAAAAAGAGAAAATTACAGACCAATATCCCTGATGAACATAGATGCAAAAATACTCAACAAAACATTAGCAAACTGAATTCAAAAATACATTAAAAAGATCATCCATCATGATCAAGTAGGATTTATTCCAGGGATGCAAGGATGGTACAACATTTGAAAATCCATCAACATCATCCACCACATCAATAAAAAGAAGGACAAAAACCACATGATCATCTCCATAGATGCTGAGAAAGCATTTGACAAAATTCAACACCCATTCAGGATAAAAACTCTAAACAAAATGGGAACATGGAGCAAGTACCTCAATATAATAAAGGCGATATATGACAAACCCATAGCCAATATTATACTTAACAGTGAGAAGTTGAAAGCTATTCCTTTCAGATCGGGAAAAAGACTACTCTCCCCACTTATATTCAACATACTGCTGGAGGTCCTAGCCACAGCAAACAGACAACACAAAGAAATAAAAGGCATCCAGATTGGCAAGGAAGA
The DNA here is from genome assembly GCA_029783875.1 of Phataginus tricuspis. Classification (NCBI taxonomy): domain Eukaryota; kingdom Metazoa; phylum Chordata; class Mammalia; order Pholidota; family Manidae; genus Phataginus; species Phataginus tricuspis. The sequence goes on along the minus strand of JAQQAC010022981.1, from coordinate 55,651,286 downwards.
AGTTAAACTGTCCCTGTTGGCAGATGACATGATATTGTACATAAAAAACCCTAAAGAATCCACTCCAAAACTACTAGATCTAATATCTGAATTCAGAAAACTTGCAGGATACAAAATAAATACGCAGAAATCTGTGGCATTCCTATATACTAACAGTGAACTAGCAGAAAGAGAAATCAGGAAAACAATTCCATTCACAATTGCATCGAAAAGAATAAAATATCTAGGAATAAACCTAACCAAGGAAGTGAAAGACCTATACTCTGAAAACTACAAGACACTCATGAGAGAAACTAAAGAAGACACCAATAAATGGAAACACATCCCATGCACATGGATAGGAAGAATTAATATTGTCAAAATGGTCATCCTGTCTAAAGCAATTTACTGTTTTAATGCAATTCCTATCAAAATGCCAACAGCATTCTTCAATGATCTAGAGCAAATCATTCTAAAATTCATATGAAACCACAAAGATCCTGAATAGCCAAAGCAATCCTGAGAAGGAAGAATAAAGCAGGGGAGATTATGCTCCCCAACTTCAAGCTTTACTACAAAGCCACAGTAATCAAGACAATTTGGTACTGGCACAAGAACAGACCCATAGACCAATGGAACAGACTAGAGAGCCCTGATATAAACCCAACCATATATGGTCAATTAACATATGATAAAGGAGCTGTGGACATACAATGGGGAAATGACAGCCTCTTCAACAGCTGGTTTTGGTAAAATTGGATAGCTACATGCAAGAAAATGAAACTGGATTATTGTTTAACCCCATACACAAAAGTAAACTCAAAATGGATCAAAGACCTGAATGTAAGTCATGAAACCATGAAGCTCTTAGAAGACAACAACATAGGCAAAAATCTCCTGAATATTAGCATAAGTGACTTCTTCCTGAACGCATCTCCTCGAGCAAGGGAAACAAAAGGAAAAATGAACACATGGGACTACATCAAACTAAAAAGGTTCTGTATGGCAAAGGACACTATCAACAGAACAAACAGGCATCCTACAGTATGGGAGAATATATTTGTAAATAACATATGTGACAAGGGTTTAATATCCAAAATATAAAGAACTCACACACCTCAACATGCAAAAAGCAAATAACAATTAAAAAATGGGCAGAGGATATGAAGAGACAATTCTCCAAAGAAGAAATTTATATGGCCAACAGACATATGAAAAGATACTCCACATCGCTAATCATCAGGGAAATGCAAATTAAAACCACAAGGAGATATCACCTCACACCAGTAAGGATGGACACCATCAAAAAGACTAAAAACAACAAATGTTGGCAAGGATGCGGAGAAAGGGGAACCCTCCTACCTTGCTGGTGGGAATGTAAGCTACTTCAACCACTGTGGAAAGCAATATGGAAGTTCCTCAAAAAACTCAAAATAGAAATACCATTTGACCCTGGAATCCCACTCCTTGGAATTTACCCAAAGAATACAACTTCTCAGATTCAAAAGGACATGTACACCCCTATGTTTATGTTTATTGCAGAACTTTTTACAATAGCCAAGATATGGAAGCAGCCTAAGTGTCCATCAGTAGATGAATGGATAAAGAACAGGTGGTACATATACACAGTGGAATACTATTCAGCCATAAGAAAGAAACAAATCCTACCATTTGCAACAACATGGATGGATCCAGAGGATATTACGCTCAGTGAAATAATCCAGGTGGAGAAACACAAGTGCCAAATGATTTCCCTCATTTGTGGAGTATAACAATGGAGAAAAATTGAAGGAACAAAATAGCAGCAGACTCACAGACTCCAAGAAGGGACTAGTGGTAACCAAAGGGAAGGGGTGTGGGAAGGCAGGTGGGGAGAGAGGGAGAAAGGGATTGAGGGATATTATGTTTAGTACACATGGTGTGGGGGGTCACGGGGAAAACAGTGTATCACAGAGAAGGCAAACAGTGAATCTGTGGCATCTTACTACACTGAATGACAGTGACTGCATTGGGGTATGGGTGGGGACTTAATAATATGGGTAAAAGTAGTCACCACCTTGTTTTTTCACGTGAAACTTTTATAAGAGTGTATATTTATAATTCCTTAATAATAAAAAAAAGATGGCAACACTCCACTCATGATTTTACATGTCGTGAACTTAATTGCTGGCACTACTCCTTAGAGCAATCATGTTCTCTTGTGGTTACTACTGTGTCGTCAAACATACTGTTTTATGTCTATACACATAGTCACAGTGGGATCTCCAGTCTGTTCTTTTTGTTAACATCTAATAAACCCCATTCACTTATATTGTCTTTCAATGTTAATTTAAGGTTTTAATCCCTCTACTATCTGATGGCTTTACAGACTACAAATATTGAATGAACCAACTGCAAAGGAATGAGGTTTTTAATGTTAAAACTGCTTCAGTTTACCTACTAGAATAACTAAAAGTTTTAAAAAAGGAAAAAGATCAATAATACCATGTTTTGACAGTGACATGGAACAACTGGAACTGTCATACACTTTTGGAGATATTATAAATTAGCAACAACTTTTGGAAAATATTTGGCAAGAATACTAAAGTCAAGTATATGCATATCTTTTCACAGAAATTCAATATAGTTCAGCTTATATCCCCAACATAAGTGTGTACAATTGTGCCCTGAAATACCTCATTTGTCACAGCCAAAAGCTGGAAACGGCGCATTTACTACTATATTGCACAACAGAGAGGAATTGCCCAAGCGGAATGATACACAAAAGAAGTCAGATAGAAATGAAACATATGATTTGAAATTATACTATTTGTATAAACTTCGAAAACAAACTACTAGAAGCCAGATGAAAAGTTTTCAATCTGCAATATGGTGCTTTAGATAAACCTCACTAGCTATGATATCGCCACTGTGCAATAACATCTTACATTTAGAAAGAAGGATATACTATCATTTGTGACAACATGGGTGGAACTTGAGGGCATTATGCTAAGTAAAACAAACCAGAAAAATAAAAACAAACACTGCCTGGTATCACTTATATGTGGGATATAACAAATATAAAAATAAGAAGTCAAAGTATAGAAACAGAGAATAGAAAAGAGGCCATCAGGGGCTATGGGCTGAGGAATAAGGAGAACTTGGTAAAAGAACTTAAGCTATAAGATGAATAAAGTCTGAGGATCTAATGTGAAACATGTTGATTACCACTGAAAACACCATATTGTGCAATTGAAATTTGCTAAGGGAGTACAGCTTAAATGTTCTCATCAAAAGACAAATACAAAAGGTTATGGACCTGTTAATTACCTAGATAATGGGAATTCACTCATAATATCTATATATATCAAATCACTGCAATGTACACTTTGAATGTCTTACAATTTTGTCAATTATAGCTTAAAGAAGCTTATGTGTGTGTGTATATATGTATGGCTTTACATGTTTTAAATATTCAAGTATTTATGTTGAGGGAAAAAAAGAAGCCAGATGAGTGGTTAGGAAAAGGAGAAATAACATCTGAGCATTGACATGGAGGGGCTTTTGAAGAGCTAGTAGGTAGGGCACGTGAACTCTGTAAAATCCATCTAGTTTTGCAGTATGATTTATGTACTTTTATGTCTGTAGTTTTATTTTAACAGAAAATGTTTATTATAGGAAAAGGGGTTGGAAATGAGGTCAAGAGAGACCAATAAGAAATTGGGACAAGGTGAAAGTCTAAATTTAAGTTACCAAAACTAAATACTTTAAAAATACTTATGTTTCATATTGGTGGGTTTAGACTTCTGCTGCCTCTAAGATCCAAAGTAATTATATTGGTTTAAATGAAACACATAGGCCTCAGAATTAATACTTTTAAATTGCTAGACCAATGCATGTTTAACTAAAACATACAGAGACTAAGAAAAGATCACAAAATGATTTTGAAGTTGAAACCCAATTGATAAAGAAAATGTTGTATTTATATACAATGGACTATTCCTCAGCCTTAAAAAAGAAGCAAGTCCTGCCATATGTGACAACATGGATTTATGGAGACATAATGTAACTGGGTGGATTTAAGATTTTAAAAATCAAATAATTATCTTTACAAATTCATATTTTTTTTTCCTAAAAGGAAAATAGAGCCCAGCTCTTGCTAGCTCTACAATACATATCTGGTAGCAGATGACTTAAAAATATATAATAGGATAGAAGCAACTGGGAAAAACCCCAGGAAACTTAATCCCTGATTCAGTCACTCACTCCACATGAGTTGGGTAAGAAGAGATGGCTAGTAGAGGGGAATGATCTGAAGGGTCCCTCTTGGATTCTTATACCAGCTATTACTGAAGAACAGAACATCATCTCTTCAGAGAAAAAAAAAAATGGCAGAAGGACCTGGTGACCTAGGTTGGCCTGAACAGACAGTAGAATGTCGACCGTTTTTGCTGCTCCCTATTGCCATCCCCTTAGCAGGGGAATCTTAAGAGTTTAGAAAATCATACTAGGTAGCATATTAAAAATGACTTTATGGGCAAATGCTTAATGTTGTTTTTAAGTCATTTTTGCTGAGCACACAGAGAAGACATAGACTTAATTTGTATCTTATGACCAAAGTATAATAATAAAATGATCAAACAAAAATATCAATAACAACTATTTACTGAATTTCTTCCTACTCTGTCCCAGTTACTGAGTAGGAGTTTCTGTATTAACTATTACTGCCAACATTTTATAGAAGATGAAACTGTTGCTCAGGAAGGTGCATCTGTTGACTAAAGTTTTGCATCTAGTAATTGGCATTTGGATTTTAAATCAGAATTACCTGATTCAATAGTTTATGGAGATGCCTACATGGCAATGTTTGCTAAAACTTTATAAAAGTTTGACTTCCTGCCACTCAATTTCCAGATTTGGGGGAGTAAATTCTAACCACAAAATTCCTTTCTTTAGCAAAGCTAAGATTCTATTGTTAAGGAAAAAGAATAAAAGAAATACCTTTTTTAAAGTGGAGCCTATAAAATACTAAATCTGCCAAAGAGATACTTACCATTTACATCACTTTTAATTTTTTTTTAATCTAGGCAGTATATAAGCATGATCAATAAATATAAATGACATGCATTTACTATATAACTCTTAATATATTTTTCTCATTGCAGTAGAAAATAACTTATACCCTTTGAAACAGACCTGTGCCCAAAGACAGTATTTTGAATCACACAAAATGTTTAAAGACCGTTGGTCATAACCCAATTACTTCCTTTTATTATTTCAGCACAAGATGGCAGCATTCTTTCCTCAAACTTAGCCTAAAATCTAAATCTGATCTCAGGAATAGTTCTGATGAATCTAGGTTCGTAAAGACAACTGACAGATCAGGTTCATGACTTGTCTCATTCAATGCCAGCTAGTTTTTCATAAGAGCAAAGGTCTTAGTTATCTAATTTCTTAGAGAATAAAGCTAAAAACTTGGAATTTCTGCCACCAGCAAGCAGGAGGAAGTAATTTGCTTATTTATGATTAAAAAAAAAAAGTAAAGCCCCTTCTTCTCTGTTCTGTAAAATCATGCCACCTCGGCAGCTCCCCCCTCTACCTACAGGTAAGATGGACCGGTATTGTGAAGGCTCAGCGAGGTTGAAAAGAAAAAGAAAATTGATACCTCTGGTTTAAGAAGAGAAGGTCTCAGCAGCTGCTGTTGCTGCCAAAGGAAATTAAAATAGAACAAGGTTTAGAAAATAATTCAGATGGAAAAAGTAGTTTATGATTGAAAGAGAGAAAAAAAAAAGATCACAGCTTAAAACTGGTTACCTTGGGAGAATGTTTGATCATTCATGTGATAGCTACCAAAAACATTAAACACTATTTTGGCTACTTATGTTGGAACATAAAAACCAATTTGTTTTTAATTTCATTATTGTTTTAATTAACACAGAAGTTAATGACCTTAATAAATAAAAATGTATAAATAATTTTTGGCTTTCATTTCATTTTAATTAACATAAAAGTTAATAACCTTAATAAATAAAAATGAGTAATTTATAGTACATAGTTCTATATATATGTACAAAGTACTCGTACTCAGAGTACAAAGAGTTATTTATAGTAAAAAGCACTTGAAAATGTCACACAATACTTTTTAACAAGTTTAACCTTGTTTTAAATTGTCCCTTTTTTTTCTCCCCAATCACATTAAATGTAATCAGGTTCATTAGGAAGAAGGGTAGAGCACACAAAATAATATAGCTGTAATATAGGCATCATCATATTTCAGACATGCTTCCCATTTTTCTTTTTACCAAAATGTGGACTGCTCGTACTCAGGCATTAAGAATGTTTTTGGAAATTCTTCTGTGACTAGGGAATTATCCTTCCTCGGGTTTTGCAGGCATCACTTCCTACTGTCTCCTCACACGACTCATACTTTCGTAAAGGAAACACGGTCTCTATTGATCTGCTTCATGAAAATTTATACTTTAGCCAGATTGGAAATAAGATACACAATACAAATTTTGGCCTATCAGCCATTGGATTGGGGGTGGTAGTTACACAACACACATCTTAAAATAAGCATTGGGAAAGTGGGCATAGAAGTTCTGGGAGATAGTTCCAGCAATGAACCGTTTGAAATCGCCATTAGAACAACTAGTTGACTGAAAAGGTAGATTTTTCCATGGTACAGCGGTTAGTGAATAAGTTTGGAAAAGGTGTTCATTTAAAGGGGTGGGAGGTTTTAAGTTAGAAATATTCTGATTCAATCTGTTAGCTCTTTTATTATCCCTCTATTCCTTGAGAGCAATTATGCTAAATGCATTCATCTTGATTTCCAAATAACTTAGGATTCATACATTTTGAACTATTAGCCAATTAGGTCATATGCTTATTTCAGTGTCTTCACTGAGAATCTGTATGCTAGGTTCTCAATGACTTCAAAGAGAGCACCACTTACAGTGTGGCTAGTCAAATACTGTTGGCCAGAATGCCCAGTATTTTTCTTTATATAGACCAAGAAACAAATTAGCACCAAAGAAAAACCAAGCTTTTTAATGGTCTGACTTTTTTCTTTTGACTCTTTAAGATCTCAAGCCCTATTATGATAAGATGGAGCCTTGGAATGATAGAAAGAACAAAAGTTAAGTAATCCCACAGTTTCTAAGTTAGGTTTATAGCTTAGGAAAAAGAAATTTTGGGGAATGTCACAATACTGAGCAATAGTAATTGAGGTTAAAACATTAATTTATCTTTGAAAAGGTGAGCAGTTGATCTGTGTTCAACCACTGAATAATAGACTTAAAGCCCCAAAACAAAGAAGCAACAAATAGCATAGTATATTTATGTTTTATTGAAATAAAGGAAAATACCCTAGTTTTGAAGGGATACACGTCAGTGCTGCTTATAATGCAAATATTTCCTGAGGAAGCTTGATAGAACATAATACCAGCTGGCCCTTACCTCTGATGCATAACCTCTCCTGCAAGGTGGAAACAAAGAAATCAGTATTAAACATCTTGGATTTTCAGACTGAATTAAAATTATAGATAAGGATGTTTTTAAGAAGCCTGAGAAAAACTGAGAAGGTAATTTTTACTAAAAAGTTGCCTCAGTAAAAAATATATTTTGTGGCAGTATGAAGACAGGAGGATCAAGGATTTGTGCCTGCATTACTAAAAACAACTAGCGCCCCAGATCTTCCATATGAACACCGTACCATGCACAATCTATTTTATTTCAATGGTGTATAATAGCACAGTTTGATTCTGTTATGACCAACTGGATTAAAAATATTCTACACCATCTCTGTTCTAGACAGGTTCTGAAACATATAAAATACTCATTTGGGGAAAAGATGTATTTCACACATGAAAAACAATGGTACGGGATAAAAACTTATTTCCATGACTAGAGTATATTCTTGCAAATGTTTATAAGATGGCTTCTTTTTTCTGTTTGTCTCATTTTATTCTAAAAATAATGAAAGCAAAATATTTACTAGTCTTTAAGGGTCAACTCTATTATTAGACACAAATGAAAAGATTTTTAGCGATGTATTAACCAACCGTTCAATACTGCAAAAATGACTTACAAAGTTCATAGACCACAAGTTAGTGAAACATTTGGCTGTACTTGGGAGGGAAGAAAGTGCCTAGTGTTTTCAATGTTGAATTTCATTAACCTGAAGATTTTTTATTTATTATTCATTAAACAATTGACCTAAATATTAAACTGGTGCTGTTGACCATGCTTTATGGAACTAATAAACAATTTCAATGAATATTTATTGTGAGGAGGTAGGTACATAGCTTTCTAAGGCCTAACAACCAATTGCTTTAGAAAATTTCCTTAAAGTATTACCAGACTTTTACCAAATAAGTCTACTTATTATCTGAATGCATCTTATGTGCTTCAGACATTGTTGATTGAAACTGTTGGCAGTGATGGTTGTATAATGTCTACTTAATCCTATCAGCAATTTATTATTTGAAATGGTTTTGTAGTGAGTTTTACAGAGCGCTTTTATGATTCTCTCAACAGTCATGAGAATGATCATCCTTTGGAAATATTTAGAAATTTAGATGTTTTCACCTTTTACTCAATTTGTATCAACTTTTACTGGAGATAAAGTAGAGAAAGCTCATACTTTGGTTTTCATAGTGACATTTAAGTCACATACATAATATAAAATGTCTAACCAAAGCTAGGCTTTATATTCTAGGATATTTGAACTGCCTCTTTTCATTAGTGATAAAATATCAATAGATTAACTATATTGTTTCCATTAATCTTGTTGTTGCCTTTCATTTGGTTATTTGTGTTGTTTGTCTTAACTCAAAGGCAAAAAGTGACTACAAAGGTGCACAACAGAATCAAAATGTACAATTACCTGTGTGCTTTCAATTAACATGACTTTCTGTTTGTCCTTATAAGACCAGTCCTATAATACTGAAGCATCTTTTTATGTAGTTTATCTCCAATGTGTATAAGTTATTCATCTTACACCACTTGTATGTATTATGGTTTCTTTTTAACAATAAGGAAAATGCGTGGTGGCCTGTTCTTGTCTTTTAATGAGGTACCTAATAATTAATTATGACTAATTGGAACATAAATGCAGAGGAAAAAAAAGTATTCTTTTTCTAGAGGTTAGTTGTCAGGTTGTAGGGTTTAGAAAATGAGGAGAAGAGTAATATTTTGGCTTGTGTATGCAAAGCATATTTATAGGGCTCATGTATAAGATATTCTAATTGACTTTTATGATGAAGCCAGGAATCTCTAAATTTAATGTGTCAGTAAGAGACCAGATTAAATATAAAACATGGGAATGGGTGTTCCATTTGAAAAGTATAAAATATTAATAAAATTTTTATATTATACAAATATAAAAATGTTATGAAAAGGACAATGATTTAGGAAGGTTTTAGGTACCTAACAAAATTGTTATTTGGATTTCTTATATTTCTTTGGTAAATACTTAGAGATTTCATGATCAAGGAATTCCAAGGAATTATCAAGGAATTTCCTTTATATTTCCAAGATGTTGATAGAAAATAGCTTAAAAAGACACACACTCACATTACAGTCTTACACAATTGTGAATAATACCTTGTCAGGGTCTGCCAAATAGCACAAGTTCTCATGCATATGACCAGCTGCCAACAAAAACTCCAACTGAAGTTTTTCAGTGAAAGAGAAAAAAATCATGTTCATGAACCCCAAGAAAGAAATTACTCTTGATTTGGATGAAAAGAATCTGAAGCAGAGGAGCTAATGAAAATAATTAATTGACAAATTAAAAAAAAATCTGATATTGTATGATGTAACACCAAATTCTTGGGAAAATGTCACATAATCTGAGAGCTGACAAGAACCTTTGAAGTGATGCATTGTAGGGCCCTTGAGCATATATATTAATATATTTACAATGGTAATCATCAAGCAGGATTTTTGGCTATGTTTTGAAATTGTGCTTTTCTCTGTGCAGATTTATATCTTCTAAAATACTAAAACTGCAGAATAAAATAAATAATTATACTTGTCTTGCAGGTGGGGGTTTCCAGGAAATAAAATTTATTCCACATGTTAGATCGAAAAATCAAAGTAATTACTTGATGGTCAGGTGTAGCTTTCATTAAGAAAATAGGAAAGTAGTATTTATCTTAGCTGATGCCTTTAAGAATTTAGCAAGCTGAGCTCTAAGCTATAGGAATTTCTTCCTATCATAAACTTTTATCTTCTTTGCCTCAAAGAGCAAAGGCCCATGTAAAACTGATGACAGCTCACTAGATGTATTCCCTCTGGATTTCTATTTTAAATTTTTATATTTTATTTATATACTACAGGCTATATTTGGATGATTTATCCATAGTAATTAAAGTAACTAAGAAAAACAAATAGGTAAAAGTAACTAGGAATGAAGGCAGTAATGCACTTTTCTAAAATTTTAATAGACAAGCATGTTTTATATTTTTGATAAGCTTAAGGGAAAATATAATTTTCATCAATGAAATAACCTTTAAGTTCTTACTAGGTAAGCCTTTGGAGACAAAATTTAAACTTCTTTTGATGAAACTGATTAGAATCTCTTTATTAAACTGGAGATAAATATTTTCTTTGAAGAAGGATTTTATGATAAAATTATAATTAAAGAGATGATATAATAATGCAGACAAGCAAAACTAAAGGGCACTTTAAACATCTGTGGAAACAATGAAATGTCTTACAAAAGTCAACAACTCAAGATTTATTTACATTGTAAGGAAGAGAAAAGAAAGCACAATGAGAAATCAATAGAATAAAACAGCAATTGAAAAAAGTAAAAGATTTATCAAAGGTATCAGCATACTAGTAAGATAAAAGCAAGCCAGAGTAAAGGATGTTCTCATAAGAAAACAGATGACTACATCTTATAGCACCTGGGATTTATTTTAGAATCTCACGCCTGTCATCAACTACATTTCTAGATAACATCTTACTTTGGTAATATTTCTTCTTACCAAATACATAGGCTTCAAGGAAATAACAGAACCTATGATGTTATTTTTTAACTTATTTTTAACAATCCGCGTTTCCCCTGGAGCACTCTATAAAACTATGACCAAAAAGGAAATGCAAAAGTTACTGTGTTTACATAATAAGCAAGTCACTGGTATAAATTAAGATATCTGACTTCCACGCCCATATATTCCCATTGAAAAATAGGTTGAAATTACTTACTTTTTAAATAAATGTAGACAAATAATGCTACTTCGTAGTTAAGAAAATTAAGGTAAATCTATAACATGAGTTAGTAATGATGAGGTTAATAATCTTTAAAATTTAAAATGAGGAAAAACAGCACTGCATTGAGTTTAAGGTAAAAGAACCAAATCTTCTTTAATGTTTAAATCTGTCTCCACTCGAAGATTATTGTCAACAGAAGAGCTGTCCAGTTAAAACAGGAAAAGCAACATTACAGTGAAGTAGATTGACTGGGAGATTGTTTTTCAGTTCCCTTGACAATATTGTGCAGATTCTCCTGGTTTTGTTCAGATGTCGTTTCTCTATTTGTTATTTCTGAAGGGCAACTAGTTTGAGGTTTTGAGGTGTGTGTTGGTGGATAGTTTTTTTCTATTTGGCTGTACATGTTAGCAACTGACTTTTCAAGTTCTGCTAGGTTTTTAATATGCTTGAGGATGCCTCTTGGTTCCCTTTGAGGATCTGCATTACACACTGCTGTTGATGTTGACAGCTGTATCCTAGAGGACTTCGTTTCCTTGGCTTGTGTCACACTGACAGTGTGTTTAACGACTGGAATACAAACACACTTGGGGGATGGAACTGAAGTTGAAGGAGGCAGTGGAGAAGGAAGAGGAGGATATGATGGAGGAAGAGAAGGAAGTGAAGATAAAAGATGTGGAGGAGAAAAAGTAGAGGGAGGAGAAGGGGGAGCAGGAAGTGCAAGAAGTGGAAGAGGAGGAAAAGGAGAAGGATTAGAAGGAGGAAGAAGAGGAGAAGGAGAAGGGCAGGAGAGAGGAAAAGGAGTAAGGACAAGAGGAGGAGGAACAGGAAGAGGAGGAGAAGGAGGAGGAGAAGGAGGAGGGGGAGATAGATTTGGTGGATGAGGAAGGTTCTCAGAAATGTTCCTTTTGGTTTCAACAGTCAGCATCCAAGTGGGTGTCTCTCTCCTAAAGGGTGGGGAACTTAAAATGCAAGGCATTGAAGGAGAAAGTTCCAAGAAACAGTCAGCAGGAGAAATGACGACATTAGGCTCTGCTTTGAGTTCCACAGTTCTTGAAACAGTTGGCAAAGTGGAGAATGAGGAGTGAGACCAGGGAGAGGAAAGTGTAGAGTCTGAAGACAGAGATTTCAACTGTTCACTTCCTTGTATAATCAGGGATTCACTTTGCCTTATTTCCTCTTTCTCTGTTAAATTTGTATCTTCAACCGTAAGAAAGGGATTACTTTCACCTCTTGTGTTTGTAGAGGTTCTAATGCTGTCATTTTCAGCTTTGAGTGTGTTGCTTTGCCATTGCTCCAGATCTATGGTTTCTGGTCTATCGGGAAGTTCCTGCATTGGTCTCCTAGGGAAGCAGACTGGCTGGTTCCACGTCCTCTGAGTCTTTTCTTTTGGGCCCAGGAACTTGCTCTTGGCTTTTGTTTTGGATAAAAAGGAGTCTACAAAATGTTTTCTTAGTGAAAAGTCTGAATTTGTTGGTCTTTGATCTATCTTTTCCTTATAAAGGGTGTTGTGGGTACTTAAGGCTTCCTCATCAGAGATCAGTGTGAATTTTCTTGGAGACTTGAGTCGGTTGTTCTTAACTGATCCATCTATATGAGCATCGATAGCATTGGAAGAAAAGGGCATCACCATGTGCTGATGCTTCCTGTCTTCTGAGACTGACTTATTTCCCCTGCTTTGTTGGAAATGGTAGAGAAGGAAAAGACTTGAAAGAGAAGAAGATAATGAAATGTAAGGAAACAGGTCGTGACACAGGTTTCATGCGAAAGATGTTTTATGGTTCTCATTACTACTTCAAACTATAAAGGGTCAAATAACAGTAATCTACTGAAGCAAGACATTATTTTCATGTCCCTCTTCTCAAAAGGGCAGGGCAAGAAAAGCTTGAGAGCTGTGAGTAGCATGAGAAATTTTAATTTTTAAAAATGTGTCAATCTGTAGACTCATTTTTCTTATTTTCAGTTGGTTTGATCCAGCAAAGTATCCATGACTGTACATAACAGTTCTCTCATATATAAATCATAGTTCCCAAATTGCAGACTGGCATTCTGGCTAGTGATTTCAGACCCTTTGCCTCAGCTGAGGATGTTCAGAGCTGACTGTTTTGGGAAAAGGATCTGAGCTGTAGCTCATTCAGTGCCTGTCCATTATCTCTCATCCCAGTAATTCTAAATTTATGAAGCTAAAAGTATTCTCCTGAGATAAAGCCTGCAAGAGAATAGAGAAAAGGATTTTCAATTCTCCAGATTAAGAGAATTAAAGTCCCCAAGGACAGATGGGAGAATTTCACAGAGGTCAAAATCACAGCTGAGAAACTGAATATATGATAGAGTCTTGACAGTTATTTTCTCTTCTATTTCAGTTTTCTATGCTTCAATGGTTATAAAATACTATCAATATTACAAATAAGAAGAAGGGCTATTGGTATTTCCTTTTAACATGATCTGGATCAAATTTTAGTCAAGACTAAATCTGATGAAAAGATTTATGTTAAAATAACATAGTTTTGATATCACTGAAAGTTTCCTTATATACTGACACTGAGTTATAGTGGCTGTGAGTGATAAATAAAATCGAATAAGTTAAGGGACACAAATAAGTGCTTCTAATGAAAATATTGGGACCCTTCCTTTGGAAAGGCTGGATTATTTGTAGTTTTGAATAGTCTCTTATTAGACTTTGATCTCAAGCTCCAAGGGAGTGACAGATTTATTTTTGCTAGTGTTTAATATTTACCCAGACAGTAGAAATGAAATGAAAGGGAAATATTTTGAATAAAGATTAAATAACCAGATTGAAACGTTAAGATGACAGATAAGGCAAAAAACACCTGATATACAAAGCAAAAGTTGTCATTGTGCTATTTGACAAAGACACTAATTATAAGAGAAAATTCTTATAGGTGGACTTGGGCTATCAGACCCACCGTACTAATGCAGAAAGTACAGACAATTTGGACTGAACACACAGCACTTTTCCTGATTTTTGAAAGTCATTTTTAAACAACAGTCTTGACATTATATGGCAACTGTTTTTGTATAGATCAGTTCTTAGGTAAATTTTTCTTGGAAGGAACTATCTATATAATAACATCACATCACTTTTGATTGAAAGATACCTACAAATATTGCTAACAAATTATAAATTAGGGGAATTTTGACACTTTCTTGGTAGGCACAGGTACTATTAGTGGGAACACTTGTTTTAAGCTCAAGACATCAAAAAGGAATGAGGTGTGGAAGATACAACTTTCTTTTTAAAAGTAAATGACTCCACGTAAAAAGGTAAAGGTGAAGATTATTGTATTTAGAGCAAAACAACATTTAATCTATTCTACTGCATCTTTTTTTTTCCTAATAACCTTGAATTAGAATGATATTTTTTACTTACTTATGCCTATGTATCCACAGGTGAGAAAGAGAAAACATGCGATAGAAAAAAAAAAAGAGTTTTAACTACAGTTAATTTGAGATGATTATGAAAATATTAACAGGAAGTTATTTTAAACATTTAATATTTACATCCAAAAAAGAAAATGCATGTTTCTATATTTGCTTTGTATTTGTTCATAAAGAATAATATGCAAAAATGTTTTACATAAAACCATATTGGCAATTTGGTTGTCTTATTATATAAGATTATAATCTAGCTATTTCCGATACAGCGGCAAAATTCACCTCTTTTAAACATGAATGATTTCAATCCTAAAACAGAAATTATAAATGAGATTCTAAGAATTGATTCTACATTGTAACTGAAAAATTAATCCACAATGATTTATAAAGAAGATATAAGTATTGTTTAGAAGAAAGCATGTAAGTACTATGATGACAGAGAAACTGTTGAATCTATATGAAGTAATTCATTACTTCACAAATTTTTACAACTGTTTTTCTTTTTAAAAATATTTGATAATAATTCATTTGGAACTAGTTCATTTTCTAGAACCTTTAGATTCCCTGTAAAAAGTTTTTTAATACACAGATCAAACATTTGTTAAAGATAATTAAATGTGAAGAATTTACAATATTTAAATATCCTCAAGTCTACTACAACTTTTCAAATGAGAATCGTCCTTAAGCATTTCTATTTGAAATTATCACCATGAAACTATATTGTTTCCATATGATGTTATAGTAAGCCTGCTTTTGTTAAATAAAAATGAATATATATCTCTCACAAATGTAATATAAAACACACTTAACTTTATACAGAAATCTTTTTTAGTTCCTAAACATTTTTGCTGGTGAGAAGTGGTTAACATAAAGAGAATCAAATCATATTGGCTCAATTCCTCTATATTCACCCATGATCCAAAAAGAGAGACTATCATTTTTGACTTATGAAAAAAATATTTAAAGCATGAGTCCTATGTTGAATCTTAGAAAGTCAAGCATTAAAGCTATTTTCAATTCAATTTTAGCATTAAAATATGCATTAAAATCAGTTTTAACATTTTTATAACAAGATAATCTTGTATTAATACGGCAAATAATATTGACATTTTTGTTTAAAACCAGATTTCTCATTAAAAGGTTAACTTCTTAATTTTTGAGGCTTGCTTTATTCCTACTAGTAAATGCTATAAATGTTACATAGTAGATAGAACGACATGTATTCGTCCCTCAACACCATCAAATTCCAGTTAATAAAAGGTTTCTTTGATTGGAAAATTTTATAATATCCTTTGTTGTTTCATATTTCACGTCCAGAAATACTTACTCTTGAGTTCTTAAAATATAGACAAGTCAGATATCTCCAAAAGAAATCAGGTTAGGAGGGTTGTATCATTATAGAAACATCTGTGAAATCTTTTAACAGTAATTTAAAAGTCTTTCAAAAATGTATGATTTAATATTGCTTAGCGATTCCAAGTAGTAAAGGAGAAATATTAAGCTATCACAGAAGTCTTTTTTGAGAGGAATGTACTGAAAAGAATACTCTTTAAATGGTTGGGTATTTATTATTTAATTCCTTCTTTTCATTCAGATTTTAATTAGTTTTATGACATCCTAAAATAGTATCTTAGAAAAGTCTATGTTTAGATGGTAGAATTGTTTTTTAATTACCAAATAGGAGTTGGCTTTTGATACCAAATCAGAAGTCTTGTTTTATTTGTATGAAGAAAAAACTTTTTCAAAATCTTTAATTTTGGAAGAAAAAAATGTCTGCATGATTCTAAAGGGTTAGAGAGTAAATATACCATTCAAGCTATTCATCTGCAAGTGTCTCAAGTTGAATGCTTCTTTCCTCTTTCTCATTGTTTAATGTTATTTTTGTTTTGTTTGCCTGCTCTCTGGTGATAATGTTTCAAGTTTTCTTAAGGCTCTCATCTTAACACTTTTCTGTTTTTTAAAAAATGTAATCAAAGTAGCTGTGAACATTTCCACAGAAGGTTGAAATTACGTACTCACCACCAGAGCATCCGCTCAAAACCCCTCTGTTTCTAAAGGTTCCTGGAAGCATACTCACATCGCGCTGTCCCCGAGCTCTTCGTAGAGATGCGCGGCCGGCGGCGGGGGCGGGGGCGCGGCCACGGGCGGGGCGGGGGCTGCAGGCTTAGCCGCGGGGAGCGCCGACTGGATGCGCGCCGTCTTGGTGCACTCGGCTTGGCGACTTTGGTAAAGGAAGGATGTTTAGTTAAAACTCATTTTAGAGTCCATATACTTATCAGTAGGCTACCTTTTAATAGTAAAATCCAGTTATTAGAGGAACCCACTTAAAAATGTTTCCCCAAATATTAGAATTTATAAACTGATAAAATTAGGAAAGCATCGTTTGCATATATCCTCTTCGCTTAAAATTTCTTTAAAAATTTTACCCCTTCACTAACAGGTTTAGAAGTAAATAGAAATATTGGCAAATTGAGTTAAATGAAAATATTAAAAGGAGAAGGCAAAATTTAAAAAATGTGATTAATAATTGGTGGTTGTTAAATGGATCTCTTTAATAATGTAAGGCATATAGAAGGTATGTAATTCTCCTTTGTTACTCATTTTCCATCTAAAGAAAAGTCATTTCATTTAAAAATGGTTTGAAACACTTTGATATTAGTTTATAAAAGGCTGTGTAGGTGTGCCCATTTAGGCGGGAGATTTGGAATTTTTTATTTTATTTTTTATTTCCTTTGGAATCCGTGGATGCCTGTGACTCTTGCGTTAGAGGTGGGCTGCTCCTTTTGAATGTCCGGGACACTGGTTGCTATTTCCTTCCTCAACATCAAGATCTTAAAGTATAGAAACCACCAGAGCAAACCATCTTTTTCACATTCCTTCACTTGAATCCAGTTGTGTAAAACCAGCTCAATTCTCTCTAATGTACAAAACCACAGAATTTGAACTAGAAGGTACGTGCCTCCTGCAAGTACAAAACAGACAAATAATACATAGTTCTGGGCAGGCTGACTACTTAATCCATATTATCTGGGTTTTTCTTTTCATATTCCATAAAGTCATAGGAAAAATATTAATATCATACTTACACTTTAAACCTGTTTGGGAAAGCAATGGGTAAGGAAAAAAAAAGAGAAAGCTCCATTAGATATATTGCATTCATAATATTTTAACATCTAATTTATTCTAAATTATGAATAAGTTATTGGTTAAACACAGAAGGACACACACTTAATGACACAGCAGGGAAACCAAGTATTTCAACTCAGGAGGTGAGAATGGTGAGCACTTATTATTACTGTCACAGTCATACAAGCTGTTAAAACATTCATTATAGGAAAACAAAACCAAATGGAATAAGAAAAACTAGATTAAAATTCACTGGATATGTGAATTTCAACTCTGATAGAGAAATGGAATATTAAAGATGATCTGATCTTTATAATTGGCTTATTGGTTTACTTCACTTGAAGAATATTAAAGGAATGGTCAGGAGGTAACCCCTGATTATACTCTTGGCCTCACTTTGAAGCTGAAGTCAGAATTGGAAGGTGCCATTCCTGGGAAATGAATTCATGACACTTTTTTTTCCTCATATTTACTTCCCATGCACAGCGAATTGCAGACACACATTAATATAAAAGAAGAACTATCCATTCCAATATTACTTAAAAGTACAGCATGAAGGTACAAGAGTTAGACTTTTAAATATTAGAATTTTACTTTGCAACATGAGCAGTGAAAACTCATTTTAATTCTGTGAATCTGTAACAAGAAGTAACTAAAATTAATTCACACAGTGTTGAGCTGATGCTCGATTAAAAAACAAATAATGCAGCTACAAAATGTTTAAATATTCAGCAGCATCATTTTTTGCTAAATTTCAGACCACTGAGTACAATATCCAGGGTGCTTCAGTTTTGATCATTGCATTGTGTGCCAAGTATAAGAAGTTTTTTCACTAATTTTATTGCTAGCAGCATATAATAAAGCTCCTTTGGGAAACAGAATGAAAAAGAATAACAGTAGTACAGTTTAGATTTAATATGAAAGTTAATATTGGGTTGCTACTTAATAATTAATACCACTTGTCCAATATTAACTTTGTTCATAGGCTTTAGATTGGGCATATTAATTGATTTCTTAAGGATAAATTGAACTCCAATATATCGACCTAAATATTGTATTTGCAACTTCACATTGTTCTTATAATGGAAAATATTCCTATAGCATCTGCATGCAAAGCATACTTTTCAACTTTCAGGTTGGGATGGCCTTACCTTATTTAACTGAAAAGAAAACTGAGTGTTAGAGAACAAAAATAACACTTTAAGAACATATAAGGGTGATTTCAATACTTTCCCTGTAGGTATTTTACATGATGAATAGCAATTCTACCCCTATTTCTTACCATTTGTCATGTCAATTAATTTATATGATTTAGGATTCCTGTTATTTATTTCCATTTTGTGGCACTCTTAGGGCTACTTCTCTTCTTAACCTCTTCCACACTTTTTTCACCCATCATTATCAATGGGGAATATCCTTTATCACAAAGGTTCTGCATACTGAGTGTCAAATACGGGATAGCTTACTAGACTACTTCATATATAGATGTTTAAATTAGCTGTAATTACTTGACTACTTTGAAGGGCCTAAATAAGAAAAACAGAGATTTTAAATGGATATATTTGCCTATAGGAACCAGAAAATTGAAGGCCTATATAGCCAAAATATCCTGTCAGATGTTACCGTATAGGGGGCAAGGCTACCCAGGAAGGAAGAACCACATGGAACATTAGATATAGTGTGCTTTGATTTCAAATAATTCTACTAACACTGGGATCATCTGCTGAGGTAAATTAAACAATATGGATACAAACCTATCGTGACAACGTGGTTTGCTTACAAACCTTCCTTTGGACTCGGGGTTTCTGGATATGACATTCGCTACCAATTCCCTAGAGTACCTAGTACCTCTTCTTCCGAGGCTCTTAACCCAATGAAGAGCATAAGCTAAGCCACAAGAGCTTACCTAATATTGGTATTGGATAGAAACATAGTAGGAGCACTGAATGATATGTGAGAAATGTATGGGAAGTTTGTTTTCTCTTCAAGGAAAGTCAATGGCAAGGATGCCGCAGTCCCAGAATGGCTGTAGCGTAAATGTTTTACAATTGCAAAGCCATGTTACCAGAGCTGGTTTTCCCATCAGACCTTCTTGAGAAGCTCTCTCTGTTGAGCATCTGCGAACACTTACTGTCTGTAGCTGACCAAAACCACCAAGATGGCAGGAATACAGCAGAGAATGATGATGAAGGCCAATGCCAGCAAGGCGCCTTCGGTATAGCCTAGACTCTCTCCTCGTTTTTTAATGCTGGTCACGGCTTCCGGAGTCCGGATCTCCAGAATGCGTCCTCCTTCCCCATAATACGGCTGAAAGTCTTTATTGATATCGAGCAGTTTGCCATCCAAAAACCTTTATTTTTAGGTAAATAGTAAGACCAATGATGTTAACCGAAGGGCCATCTCTTAATATTTCCTTTAATTCAAACACAAGCTGAGTCAGAAGTCTTATTATGAATAAGAAAAGTATATAAAGCAAGCATAAAGAAGAGTAACTATATATCTATCGATACATACATACCCAAGATAACAACGACTCTTAATTTAGTTTGCTTTCGGACTTGAGAAAAGTAATGGTCAATGTCATTGAACTTAATATCACCATGTTGAGATTATTTATATTATGTAGTTATTCAGGTGGAATAAAATAAAAAATCCTAAGTTATTTTGCATAGTTGAAAATTATATTCCTGCATTTTATGTCCTCGAATCCTCAGAATATAATCCTTTAAAATCGAACATTACAATACAGCTGCAGAAGCCTTCAGACTCAAAGTCTGTATTTGTGTTCCACCACCCAATCTTAAATGTTGACACTCTCAAACTTCAAACCAAAACAATGTTCTCTGGGCAAAGGGTGAACAAATTAAAAGGTGTTTTCTGCCTAGAAAGAGAAGACTAAATAAATGGTTCAGGTAGCAAATCAGTGTCGTCAGGATATCCTGATAGGAATTGATGCAATTTAATCCAGTAATTCTTACAAACCCTTTCTTTAAATCATGCAGTTCCAATTATGGGCATTGCATTGAGAAGGAGAATAAAGGAACAATTGTTACTTTGTTGTATTAGATTGAACAGTTCTGTTACATAGTTTATGATTTAATTGGCAGCTAATTTTTTTTTCCCCAAATTCCTTGGGAACTTTTGAATAATCCCTTACAAATCCTTCAGTACTGATGCAACAGTTGTGTTCTTAATACCATAAAGCCACAATATGTCTTACATATTTTTCCTTTTTAATTTTCAAAGATTTTTACCTATAGAGGTCAAATGTCTTACTATAGAAAATTGGAAATTGCAGTTCTAAAAGCAAAATTAGTCCCAGGTCTCACAACGCAAATACAGCTACTATAAACACCTTGATATACTCAAATCTAACCTTTTTGTTTTTGCTATTAATAAATATTCCTATATACTTGTGATTATGCAACATATGCAAAGTAAAACTTATTATTTTAGAAATATATTTCGTAATGTAAAATACCATACTTATGATGAAATGTGGAAAACACAAAGAAATATGAAAAAAAGCATAAGAAATAGCCCCAAATTTCATGATCAAAGGATAACCAAAGAATACCATGCTTGTGCATATGAAACTTTATCTATTTTGATGCTTTTTATTCTAATTTCCCAAGTGATCATGCTGTCTTTAAAATTAGTTACCACACTGTTCATAGCTTCCATATAGAAAAAAACAAAGAGATGCCTGATATCAGTTCAGATCACTGGGTGGTTTATTAGTCTTCCAATTTAAAAACCTAATGACTCAGGTAATTCAATTTTGGTTTTAAAGCTACACAGTTTTTTACTCAAGTTTCCATACTATAACATTAAGGCGGTAGGATGCCTCTAGTTTGTTTCTTTTTTTTACAAATATACTTTTGTAGATGACAAGTATACTTTTCATAGTAATTTTCCTATGTCATTTTTAGGCATGTTAAAAAAAAATGAAGTTTGAACCATTGTTTCAAGAACTAATAATTTGTTTGAATTGTTGTACAGATAAAGTAAGAAATTCCAATGGAAGTACAGAATAAGAGTTTGTCACAAGACACATATTATTAGAAACTGAGAAGGATCAGAAATAGAGGAGGATCATTAATGCAAGGAAAAAAAGAACCCTTGATGACGTGGAATCCACTAGAGAGATCACAATTCTATTGTATTCCTGCACTGGGTATCCAAACCACCTGAACAGAGATTTGTTAGTCTTTTTCCTACTACAATAGCTCCATTATTTAGATATTTATTTTGGTTTATTTCTAAATTTAGGTAAATGTCATAAGTAATGGTTTACTAGAAGATTTGATCACTTTTGAACTCATACCTGATCTAGAATATCCTTATACATGCAAAATAACTTGTTTAGTTAAGTTTCTTGAGTCATAACATTTTTCTTTAAAATATGGTGGATCTGATCCACGATAGTTCTGTAGGATAGTATTTCCAGAAATATATTCTACCTCTGAGTCATCAGTGTGTTATTTCCTTTACTTTGTTTTCAGTATTTATTACTGATCCCATTTTTCTCCTCTGCCATGTTTTTCTAGAAAGTTGATAAATCTGTCTGATCTGCTGTTTTCCTGAGGTGAGATAAATTCCTAAGCCAATTCCATGTCTTCACTCAACTGATGGAACATGTGCAAACATATATTCCTGCCTCCATTACTTGTGTGAACACAGCTTTCAAAGCACAGTGTGTGACTAGTCTGCCCTGCAGTTTACCTTGATGATTTTGGTGTTGCAGTGTACATATGGATGTAGAAATAAAGGGGAGGGTGAACAGGAGAATGTACTCAGTATTGCACAAACCCTCACACCTAAACAGTAGAGGGGCAGCTGCCTATTTCCCTTATAGGTACACAATCGGTGTCTCTGCAACAGGTTTAGAGAGTGGGAATTGTTAACACATCTGCTCACATCCATTTCACTTGGATAAGGTTGTGTGGCTTAATAAACAAATCAAGGGTAGATCATTATGCCTCTGTACAGCTTCAAATTATTTTAACAAGATCCTAATAATTAGTTTTTCATTTATTTGAATTTTCAGTATTATGCATTTTTGTTGGACTTGGAATTTAAAAGAAGTTTTATCAGAGCTTCAAAGTCAGATTCTATTTTAAAGTGTTAGGTGTGTTTTTAGATATTGTATTTTAAATGCAGTTTGTAGAGCAGACAGGTTTTTTGGACCCTCTCCATTTCACACTTACCGTCTGGACAGAATAATGTTAAACAGGTTTGATATATCAGACAGGTGCATAAGCTAAAATTGTATTTGCTTTTTGCTTAGGATGCAGAAAGCCACAGGGAATGTGCCTCCCACCCTGATGACAAAAAATATCAGGTAATACTCAAAACATAAATGTTTCTGCAACAGAAACCAAATTCCAAGGATTGACAGTTTCTTCCACAGTGAGATGAGATCAGGTGTTGCTTCATTTTTTGCAGAACAAGGTTAGGGTGGCTGCCGTAAGAGTAAACAAAATAAATCGCTAAAATTTTAATACCTTTTTTAGAATCTGAGTGTGTACCAACGTATAAGGTTACAGTAAGAGACCTACAAACACCAGGGGTGGAGTTGGCACTCACTCGCAAATTCTTTCCATTGACTCCCATAAGACAGATTGGGGACAAGGCAAGAGACATAAGGGAAATCCCTTCACAGTGCAGAGATGTACAGAAAGGGGCACTCGGCAGTTCCCTGGACCTGAATCTCATACAAAGCAAGAACCTTAAGCCAGAAAGAGGTGGAGGACTCTTTAGGACTGCAATCCCTAGAAATCAGGCAAAGGTCCATTATCTCTGAGAAAGAGGTATAAGCAAAAATCCACCATCTCTGGGTAAGGAGCAGGGGCTCTCTTGGGGAAGGAAGAAAAGCTGAGAAAGTCTGACCTCAAGTCCAAGGCATGCAGGCTAAAGAAGGAGAAAGAGGACCCCCTAACCTAAAGTCCCTGTTATCCTATCCCCACAATAAGAGTAGAACTAAGCAAAAAGGAAGAGCAATTAACCACCTGGGAAGTTAAAAGAATGGAGAGGAACCCCTTCTGTGGTGCCGGTATGCAGGGGCTGCAGGAAGATAAAGAAAGCAGACACAGACATAGAAATAGAAATAGACACAGAGATAGCCCAGATATTGGACCTATCAGACTGAGACTTTAATAAAACTCTAATTAATATTTACAGAATCCAGTGGAATGTGGAAAACATGTTTGAAGGGCTGGGGAAATTCAGTAAAGTGGTGAAAACTATAAAAAAACAACCAAATGGAAATTCAAGAAAAATTTTTAAAAGATACAAAGATGAATTCCTTCAATGAGCAGAGCAAATAGGCTCAAACAGATGAATCAGTGAACTTGAAAACAGTAATAGAAATGATCCAAACTAAAACACAAACACAAAAGGAATTGGGGGAAAGAAGAATAGAGCATCCAAAAGCCATGATGAAAAGTGAATTTTAAGTCCCAGAAAGGGAATAAAGAGAAAATGGGGCATAAGAAATGTTTGCAAAGATAATGTCAGAGAGTATTCCAGATATGAAAACAACAACCCCCCCCAAAAACAAACAAGAAATGCAAATCCAAGGTTCAAAGAACCACAAGAAAAATAAAAGCAGGATAAAAGTGATACATATTGATTGCAGAAAACCTAAATAATTCAGGTAACCAAAAAATAAGAAGAATTAAAATACTCATAATCTTGTGAAGCAAAATAATCAACCTATCATTAAAATTATTCCAGTCTTCTTTATGCATTTACAAGCTTTTTAAAAAGTTTTGATATGATTAAATCATTTTCTAAAATCAAAATGAACTCCTTGGAGGGAATATCTGGTTTGCTTCTAATTCTTTTTCCTGAGAATTGCAATATCCTAAAAAGCTTAGATTTTAGGATAAGAGGAAATTGAGAGAAAAATCCTACTTTCATTGTCCTTGGCCTTAGGCAACAATCTTTTAAGTTCCAGTAGGTTTTTGTTCAGTGTTAAAAACAAAATTTTCAGTAACTTTCATAGCTACAGAAAAAAAAATATCTGTGTATTATCAGCCTCAGATTATGAAATATATCCAATTCCATTATAAATATTTCAAGGAACTATTCTAGGATTTAAATTAGACCCTCGATTCTCAGCTACTAGTTAAAGGTGAAGATTGTTAAGGGAATTAATACTTCATGTCCATTCCATCCTCTCCTGAGTATAAACAAATTTTGATTTATAGTTATTCTCTATTTTTCCTTCCCTTTTTGGCTATGTTACTCAATTGAATTTAGATCTCTACTCTTCACAATATAATCAAGGTTTGGGAAAGCTTGTTTAGAATCAAAGATGTTTATCTTCTATGTCATAGTGTCAGTTGAAATCCAACTGGCTTCAGTTTCCAAATCTTTTATCTCTAAAATATTCACAAGTGCAATTCAAATTATAATCACCACTATTTTACTCATTAAAGCTAGGCTAACAGCCTAAAGATAATAGATATTTTTATATTTAGGAAAAACGTCCTAAATTCAAATAATCTATCATCCTATTTAAAAATAAAACCAATGTATGAAAACCACAGAATGCAGATGGATTCAAATAAATGTTAATAATGACAATAGAAAGAATATATGAAATGTTTTTCAAGTATATTCCGAAATAAAAATTTAAATTAATAAGCTATGAAAATATTGGTTTGGTGGAGCTAAATGTTTCTTTGGATGGTGATTCTAAAGCCTGAGAGGAAGCAACTGCATCAGTCACCAGTATTTCCCAACAATGATTAATACTATCTTGCGTATGGCCCAAACATCTATTATACGTAAATTGATGAATAACATACTTAATAACTTTGGCTCTTTTAAAAATCAAGTTGATATTAAATCACTTTCATTATTGCTAAAATAGCAGCAGTGAAATTTTGTTGATGAAAAGAAAGTAAAACTAAATTCAGAACTGACAGTTTTGATAAATAAATGGATAAATAGATATTTATTAAAATAAATGCAGCCTCATTTGAATATATATGTAAATTTGTATATGCTTGTATTTATTTATATGCTTTTTAGTATATGTAGACAAAAAACTATATTATGCAGTTATGGATTTTGGTACCTATTTGTGTGTGTTTATACACATACCTATAAATATTTAGAATATGTACATATTATATATCAATATGTTTTTAAGGAAAAATATATTCAATTAAATAATAATTGCATTCTGAGAATCTGTTGGACAGTAGGTGTCACTAGAGTAAAGCAGAAACTAACATTAAAAACAAGCATATTAAGCTCTTCTAAAATGACATCCAAGGGTGAATGCCTAACAGGGTTTTGTTAAGATTCTGCATATTCTCTATTTTTAGGATTTATAGCTCAAATATTCAAAGTCACACCAGGATGAAATATTACCATAGGGTATGGACTTAGATGGAAGTGATTATCCCCTCTGTTCTCCACCACCAAGTTCAGTTTTTGCTGATTCAATAAGACCTCGAAGAAAGCTCGATTTGTTCTTAAAACTCAATCTTAATTACATTGTTAGAGGCAAACTGCTCCCTTAAGAAGGAGTCTGTGCTTTCCTCTCAAAGAGCTAGGGCCTTGGAGCAAGAGTGGAAGGTGATGGGAGGTCACTGCTTCTTGCTCATAAGTATATGGACCCTCTGACACCAAAAGAACAGACCCTCTGAAGTCAGTGTACTTGGACCTGAATCCGCACTTGGATCTGAGAACTTCTAGGCATGAGGATTCTAAGTATTGTCTCTTTGATATTTTTTTGCTTACCTTTTCACTTTCAACAACAATTTCGTGGGCTTTAAACTTTAAGTACTCATAGCCTTAAATCAGGGTTATTTGGGTGATACTATTACCAGAGAAGTGTTGCAGACAGTAGAAGTACTTACTTAAAAAGCTCATTTCTGTCGATGGCTCTGTTGGTTTGGGGGTCAATTGCATAGACAGTCAAGTCACATTTGGTGTAATCTTCCAGAGAAAAGGCATCTCCGTGCCGGCGAGCACCAATGGACTCCACCACAACCTTGGCACCAGGAATTTGCTCCTGAACGTAGTGATCTAAAATCCTATAAATCAAACAAAGCACACATATGACATTCTGATGGGCCTGCTGGGGGAAAAAAAATCACTCTCAACTTGAAATGACATTTATTAAATGAAAAATGATGACGGCCTGGTTTTCGCTAATGTTTACTGAATATGACCCTTGAAAAAATTCTGTTTTCAGCATTTAACTCCCAATAATGCCGGAAGCTGAATAAGGTAGAAGCAGGTCATCAACCATGTCCTATTTAAGTCCAGGCTTCTTGAATTTATGATACTGTTTGAGCTTTCACATCGCTCATGGGAAATGCCAACTATGTTGTACAAATTAAGCTGTCTATGCTTATAGGAGCCATGGTGTCAGTACTCTTGAGTTCATATGGTTGGTGTTATAAATCATGCCTTCCACCGGATTCTGTGATATGTGACCCATAGCTATATGCTAAGGTGCAGGATCGGGATACTTGTTTTCCTAAGAGCATAAACACTCGTAGAGCATTATAGCAGTGGGTGAATGTATAGATATTTTACTATGGCAGGTTTACCAGATTAAGATAAAAATATTGCATGTAAATCTCAGCAGCTATTTAGATGAATATAAACAATTAAAAACTATATCATTGGTATAGAATTATTAATATTCAAAAGAAAAGATAGAAATAATATTAACCTATAGGTAATTTTCTGGAAAATACATTTTTTTTCTAATGGCATAACTTGATTTTAATTGAAAGTACAAATTATTTCCCTGTATTTGTTCTCTGTATTGCCACAAATGGCAATTTCCTTAATGTCCTTTTCCTTATTAAAAACTTTATATTATTAATTCTTGTAGATTAACATTAGAATCCATATTATTAAATATTTATAGACATTTAAATATAAAAGCATTCATTTTAATAACTACTCATGGCAAATATTTTATTTATATATTTAATTCTCCTTTTGGAGTCCATACTGTGAAGCATTTTGAGGTGGGGGGAGGTACTATATTCTAAAGTCCTCTGATACCTCAGGAAGGAACTTCTCTCACATTGCCAAACTGATCTGTTTTTTGTTCTATTAAAAAAAAAATTTGCCTTGGGCATCTGGTAGGTGCCTGGTTTGACCTTGTTAAGAGAACAAGCAGGATACTATAGGAGGATAATGAGTACAAGTCCGTGGTGTGCCTGCCAAGAGACTTGGCCAAGTATAATGAAGTGTTTGTTCACTTTTACATTTGTACAGACCAGCATAACTAAAGTCTGTCTTCTTGAACTACTACTTACTCTCTTTCCTTTCCTCTCACCACCCCACCCCACTGGTCAGTCTGCCTTGCAGTATTTTTCTGATGAGATATTGGTGAAGAATAAAGAAAAGACGACATGGAAAACAGAAGATGTGGAAAATCAACTTTGGCAAATACCAGTTAGGAGTTGAATGCTTGCTGCCCCAGGAAACTGAATTGTCTAACATTGTTCAGCCTGTGTTTTAGGATTCTTTTTCTGAGAGACTTATGCTCCCTTAACAAAAATAAGAAAGGCCTCAGAATCAAGCTGTATTATACTCTTGACACTTTGTAGGAGGCACAAACAGTAATAACATAGTGGTGAAGGGCACAGAGGTGTGCCTTCAGTTTTCAACTTCTTCACTTACCAGCTGCCAAACTGAGACAAGTAATTTTAAGCTCTTCAAGTTTCAGTTTCCTTAACTACAATATGAGGAAATCATCTACCACATGGGATAGTTGTGTACATTAAGTCAACTAAATCTTCACGTTTACTCAAATCATTTACTCAAATCTTCACACAGCTTTTAGCACATAGTCACTGTTCCATAAAATACTATTATGGTTATTGTATTGCCTTAAATGTTCATATTAATAAGCTTCCTCCCTACCTCTTATTCATTCCAGACATTTAATGAATTTGTGGAATTATTAAGAAAGCACATTTCTCACTGGTACTATTTGTTCACAAATCAAAAAAACCAAAAAGCAAATGTGAGTACATTGTTAAATATATTGCAGAAGGTGGCTTTCTGTCTAAATATTGTAATTTGACAATTTATAACTGCTACAGTGCATTTACACATTTATTAAATATGTTCCAATGAAACCTTTCACATATGCATACATAAACTATATGTTTTCCTGCAATAGTGTCTTTTTCTATATTTCTATGCAATGTAGCAGAATCACATGTCAATAAAACTTAAGAGGTGGAATGTGATATACCTGCACTAATTCCTTTATCGTAGCAGGGAATCATAAATCAATAAAGTCTAAAAATAAATCACATCATTTAAAATATATAACAATGTTTTCTTCCTGAACATTTTTTCTTAAAAGTTTAGAGTTCATTTGGGATGAAATATCTTTTATGATAAAGAAAAATGTGTGCAAATTTGAATTTCTTATCTTTTCTGATATACATTAAACTAAATTATTTTTAAATATGAACACATCTTATAAAAATCTATTTTTCTACTTATCTATATCTGTATACCTAAGCATTTCTGCAGTCTATGTCTCCATTGCACATATATAGACTACATTAAATATATACATATGTGCATATATATTACATACATACATATATATGATATTGATCAAGAGTGGATTTTTAGCCATTGACATGCAAATGTAAAAGATTTTTTGACCTCATAATTTGTAAAATTTCTCAAGTCCCTTATTTTGAATTGACTCATATAAATTAATACCAGTGTTTAAATTGCCCTTATGCTTATATTTATTTTAAATTATTATTACATCAAGCCAATTCATACATACATTTTGGAATCCAATGTCATAAGAATTTCCTATCTGGTAGGCTAGAACTTACATGCTACTAGGCCATTGCCAA
This sequence comes from Phataginus tricuspis, assembly GCA_029783875.1. Classification (NCBI taxonomy): domain Eukaryota; kingdom Metazoa; phylum Chordata; class Mammalia; order Pholidota; family Manidae; genus Phataginus; species Phataginus tricuspis. The sequence goes on along the minus strand of JAQQAC010022981.1, from coordinate 55,621,713 downwards.
TTTATGACTTTATGGTCTTTTGTAAGCCTTTAATTAAAAATAAATGTTCTCTTATTTTATATACATATATATTCACACATACATGTATACAAAGTCAGAGACAGCAGGAAAGAGAAATAGAGATATCTACAATATTTCATCTAATCTGTAATATCTGTATCATATGCACACACTATATCAAGGGAGATACCTGTAATGATGTTTATATAAGGTTAATAATGCTTAGATCTGGGTGCTATGATTTTGAGTTTGCTATGAAAAGTTTATAAAACCTTGCTTCTTTATGTATCATGGTTCTTGAATTTCTTATAATGGCCATAATAAAACAATAAAACAATGTAGTTCTTATTTAAAAAAATCTCTTTAACTCCCTATTCCTGTTCCCCAACTTTTAAGAAAAAAAGCTTTATATCAATCTGTTTTCAGAGTTTGAAAATATAGAAAATTAAGTTGGACTCATAGTTGTCTAATAAATTTACAGCAAAACATGGGTAAGGGTTAGGTGTGAAATTTTTCATTCACTCATTCATTTATTGTCATCATCCATTCACCAGGTATTTATTGAATGCATATCATGGGTCAGGTACTATTCTATACTCTTGGAATGTATCAGTGAACAAAACAAAGATCTCTGACATCAAAGAACTTGCATTCTAACTGAGCAAGACTGACAAGACAATAAAATAATAAGATTGGTAGGAAAGTTCAAGAAAAATGTCATTGAGAAGTTGATATTTGAGCAGACTTTGAGGAGAGTGAGAATGAGCAATGTGGATATTGTAGGTAAGAGCATTCCAGGAAGAGGAGGTTGCTAACTGCTCTTGCAAAAGCCCTGGGCAGAAGTGTGTGGCTGGAGTAGAAAAGGCTGGGGGCAGATGACATGAGGAATTTTAAGGGTTGTAAGGACATTACCTTTTGCTTTGACTTTTAAAGTTCCATTGCTGGATTTTAAACATGGAAGTAATATGATTTACCTTACATTTAAAAGAAGCACTCTGGCTGCTGTGTTGAAAACAGGCAGAGTAGAATCAGGTGAGTAAAGACTTTAAGGATTTGAGCGATTTATTAAATGCCTATTCTACTCAATAATTTGGAGGAAGAGAAGACACAACATAATAGTTGATTATTAGCCATATATAAGCCATATAATAGTGCTTTATTATATGCATTATTATTATACCTGATTAAATTTGTAAGAGACATAAGTCTTCTAAAATCAATAACTGCAATGTTAAACTGGACAAATACTTATATTAATTAAAGGTTGATCTAGATAAGTGCTGGCCTTTTGTGGTTTTTCATTTTAAAATAGGTCAATTTTTATAGATCATTCTTTGTTTAAAGAAAAACAAAGGAGAGACTATAGCTTAGATATCAATTTATAATGCTTTATTATCTTCCTTTATGTGTGTATCTAGGCACAGATGGCTCTTCAAAGATGCTAACATCTTTTCAGAGTTTAGGCTACTTCTTTCTGTCATATTTTTTATTGACTATAGAGCACAGAGCTCTTCTCTGTTTTGTCTTAAGTTATCTTGAACTCAAACAGTGACTGCTAATCCATAAGAGCAATTCTTCTGTTCTCAAAACTAGCTAAACGTCCACCGACCCTCTCCTGCCACTGCCCCATAAAACATTCTGGCCTCCTTCCCCACAGCCCCTGGGAGACTGTGTTCTTTCAGTTTTCCCAACCCTCACATTGGCCTATAGAACTGTGTTGGAGATGTACCTAATATAAAACAATTTTTTAAGGAAATGTAGGTTCTGTTTTGGATCAGGAAGGGATGGGGCCTATATAATGTCCTAATTGCTGAGTGGTTTAATACCCGACATAAAATGCATACTGTTTTGGGACCTCTAATGAAGTAATATTATCTGGACACAAGTAAATACACATTAAAGTATGTTGACTACATTTCTGGAAACAGAAGATTTTGGGTTCAGACAGTACCCCCTTTTACACTTGATAATGTTAGATTTTACCTAAGCCCTGTGCTCCTGAAAAATAGTGATGGTTAAGAAGTAACCCCAACCTGTTGTGTCCCAGGCGACTGCTTACTGCAAAGAACTATTCGTCCTCCTACAGCTTAGCTAAGACTCGTAAGACTCATGGCTGCCCCTCTATTTACCTATGACAAAGGCAGACAGAGATCGGGCATATTCCCATGCTTTGCCTCATAAGTGATTGGCTGAATTGTTTTGTCCCACTGATCAATTAGAAGAAAATTGTTGTTAACCAAACATTTGCTTAAGTGTCTCTGCTTTTTCCAAGTCTCTAAACTTCGGCTCACCCTTAGCCTGAAATGAAACAACCTTCTAAAAGGCTCCTCCGAGAAAAAGATGATACCAGGGTAAAACATTCCCTGACTGAGATTTACTGTCTGATCATCCCACTTCCCTGCAATTGGCTCTTCCTGGTCCTGTTTACTTCTCCAGAGGCCTTTCTTCTGCCTGTCCTTTGGCATTGGCTGACCTCCTGGCTAGAGAGTGTTCCCTATTACAACAGACCCCCCTCCTTCTTCTGCATTCCTTCCTTCCCATCCCTGTCCCCCTTAGAATAATCTTTTAAAATCCAGATTTGTTTTTATTTGACACATGGTCCAGGTATGTAGCTAAAGGAGATTATTTCTCATGCTCCCATTTAGTCTTATTAAATGAATCTGTGTATTACCAGCCACAGCAGGTGATATGCAAAGAATTTTTAGCAAATGAAACGAGATCATTCATTATTCCCTTTCCATGACTTCTTATTCCCAAAGGGGATAGGAAGTGAAACAGCCATGAGGCTTCAAAATTTCCAGTTGCATTAGCTGCTTTTTTCTTAGCTAATATGTATGAATTCTGGTTAGCACTGTTTAATTATAATTAAAAACTCCTCAAACAAACTACAAAATAATGAACTCTAAGTTTTTTGGGTTTTTTTGCTGTCACTAAAAATGACAAACAATAATAAGTAAGCCCTAGTCAAGTGCCCATTTTGGTAATGAAATGTCATCCTGGGTACTGTCTACACACTGGCAGATGGAAACCACAGTTCTCCTTTGGTGACTTATTGCCAACATGGATAAAATTCTGTGTTTAGGATTATGCAATTTATACCACAAGAATTGGATTTAATCCTCCTAAGACCCATTAAAAGAAGGCATTGATTAAAAAAGGCATTAATACCAACATTACAGAAGTGGACTTTGCTGCTTTTTGGTTGTAAAGCATTTCTGTTCTCTCCCTAAAAAAATAAACCACTGATTTTATTTTGAGGAATTAGTCATGTCTCCGACCGTCACATTTGGTAGGACTTTAATCAGTGGTACTGTCCTGCCTTCATCCCATGCCAAAAAAGATGGCAGGTGACTCAGGCCAAGTCAGTTTCTCTCTGGAATTCAGTTTTTGAGTCAAAGACACAAGAGATTAAAACAATGGAATCACCCACTCCATGTGCTATGTCCTCATCGGACTGAAATTTCATATCCACCTAATCCTGGAAGTTTTGCTTCCCAGTCTTCTGCAGCTGTTCTTAGACCTATTTCCTAACCTGCTCTTCCATTCTCTTACTGATACTAGCTCCCCATAGCTTCCGATAAATTTCCCTTTGCTGAAGTCAATTTCTAGCACATTAGTATTATGCATGTTTCATTTTAAGTCCAGCTGTATCAAAGCACCAGTCCTGTTTTTAACTCTCTCATGGTAGCAACATCTGTCTGATCTAAAATCTAATTGGTCCTACCAGACCCTTTGTAATTCTATTGACCATATATTTTGCATTCTGCCTAAATTTGACAGAGTTTGATACGAATTTGTTTTATGGAAAGATCCAGTCATTTAAATTTGCCCTGAATCTAAATTTGTAGGAGCAATACATGAATCTAAAATACAAGCAGTGCAAATATATAGCAGAATATTTGATCATGGAAAAATTTATCAAAACAAAGAATTGCATTTGCTCTTCTAAGAAGTGAATACAGTGTAAATAAATTAGTATGATACTTAGAAGCATTAAACAAAAATAAAATATTTAGGATTTATTGTTCTAGTTTAGTTTAAAAGATCAGTAACATATTCATAGTATTTAGTAATATGTCATCTTTAGTTATCTTATTATCTTTAAATGTTAACTTTAGTAATTTATGTCACCTTTAGACAAGTCCCAGAAATTCCAAACTTTTAAAGAAGTATGTCAATATTATTAACATACACAATTTTATATACTTCTGTTGGCCACCAGATGCAGATTAAAGTTAAACCTCCACCATTTACTATCAGTGTTTTTGGGGAATTATTCCATTTCTCAAAGTTTTGGGGAGCTCATCTGTGCAATGGGGAAAGTAATCAGGCCTACCTCGAAGGGTCTGTGTGAGACGTTAATTAGGTAGCACCCATGAAGCACACAAAACCAAACAAGTAAAAAGAGCACCACAAACGTTAGCTATTTGCTGGGGTGGTTATAGAAACCCCTCAGATTTCATAATTTTAAACCCTCATTTGCCCTTTGTTGAAGTAAACAGTTTATATTTAACTGGCAGCCTAGTGAGCTCCACCTAGTTATACTTCACTCCAGTCAATGTTTTTTCAAAAGCCTGGTGAACAAAATCAATAGACATTGCAGACGGCCTGAAGGATGTGCAATACAGGCTTTCCTGATATTCTGCATGCGTATCCTCTATTAACACATACTTGCAGAGACTCTGCCCAGACTCTGTCCTAAGTAATAGTCCAGGAACCATGGAACATTTGTACATTACACTAGGAGACACCCTCTCTGTGATGTCCCACATGGTAAAAATAAATCCCTCGATTCTGAGCATTTGACTCAGAAAATCGCTCTGCTTTTACACCAGAAGTGGTTTGATATTTTTGGTTTGGTAACTGATGGTCTTTTCTTGTATGTTCATATGTTTGTATCTTTCACCTGGCCCTAAAATGCTGAAAACCAAGGTCCTAACACTCTAGTGACTCTGCAGGGCTTTGTGACATCGCTGCTACTAGTGGCACTCTCCTTCTCTCATTTCTTTCTATTCTGTTTATTTATTTTTTGACTCATGTTAAATGTATTTGATCCTGTTTTTGCATGAATCGTTGTAAACTACCTTAAATTCTCTTTGAATAAAATGGAACATTACAAAGGAATTAGCTGTAGCCTCTAATATAACTTAGACATAAATGAAAGTATCTAAAATACCATTTGTGTTGATGCTGAAACAAATGGAATTTTCTTATACAAACATGTGGTTCCATTTATTTCTCATGTTTGAAAAACAGCAGCACAGAGGTAAATTGTGTATAAATTTGAGAAAGTTAAGAGAAGACTTATTAATATGAATAAGAGAACAGAGGAATTGGCTCTTGCTGATTAGGTATCTGATTTGAGTAGCAGCCCAAGGAAACAATATATTTACTTTATACCATAGGTTGGGACTAATTATACAAAAATAATAAGCTGGGAATTCTGGGAAGATGGCAGTGTGAGCAGGGCAGCGGAAATCTCCTCCTAAAACCATATATATTTGTGAAAATACAACAAATACAACTATTCCTAAAAGAGAGACCAGAAGATACAATACAACAGCCAGGCTACAGCTACATCTGCGAGAACTCAGCGCCTCATGAAGCGGGTAAGATACAAAGCCGTGACCTGGCAGGACCTGAGCACTCCCCCACCAGCACACTGGCAAGAGGAAAAGAATCAGAGTGGGGAGGGAGTGGAAGCACAGGCTGGCTAAATAACCAGCCCTGGTGATCTGCGCTGGGAGCACTGACACACATCGTGTGGTGTATTGGAGATTAGAAAAACAGAAGAGCAGGATATGAGATGGAGACTGCAAGCGGGACCTCTCACCTGGCTCCCTGGGACAAAAGAAAAGTGCGTGTTTTTTTTTTAAAAGTCTTAAAGAGACAAGGGCCCAACAGCGGAACAAAATCGTTCCAGTGCACTCGGCCCAGTGGGCTGGGAGTCTTGGGGAATTTCAGACCCCCTGGCCAGTGGCCAGGCAAAGCAGCTGCTCTGAGGCTTCCACAGAGATCAGCAGCCTGCCATTCATTTCCCCCACCCCACCCCCGGCACAGCCAGAGCCACAAAGAGTCCGGGAGCGGCCGCTGATGCAGAACAGCAGAGGAGTGGCCCCGCCCACAGCAACCTCACAGAATCTACTCCCAGCTGGCACGCAGCTAAGCAGGAAGAGCCCCAGAAACAGGATCGGAAGGCACCAGGGAACCAGAAGGCACCCAACGAGACTGCAACCCCCCACAGTGCTATAGGCTAAGCTGAGGCGGCCCACACATCGGCAGTTTAGGGGATTATCCCAGAGACTGCCTCCCAGTGTGCTGGATAAAAGCTCAGGCCCCTGAGAAGGGCAAGGAGAACAACAAGCAGGAAGGGACTTTGTTCTCCCAGCTGACACACGTGGCGACTACCAGCAACCACTACTATTGCCATGAAAAGACAGAGGAATATGGTACAGACAAAGATTAGCCAGACACCCCCTGAGAAGGGGCCTGATGGGATAGACTTATACAATGTTCCTGAAAAAGAATTCAGAACAACAGTCATAATCATGCTGATGGGTCTACGGAGAACCATGCAAGAGCTAAGGGAGGAAATGAGGACAGACAATGCAGAAATCAGGCAGGCGATTGATGGGCTTAGGAGTAGACTAGATGAGGTGCAAGAGACTGTTAATGGAATAGAAAGCAGAGAACAGGAATACAGAGAAGCTGAGACAGAGAGAGAGATAAAAGGATCTGTAGGGATGAAAGAATAATAAGAGAACTGTGTGACCAATCCAAACGGAACAATATTCGCATTATAGGAGTACCAGAGGAAGAAGAGAAATAAAAAGGGATAGAAAGTGTCTATGAAGAAATAATTGCTGAAAACTTCCCCAAGCTGGGGAAGGAAATAGTCCTCCAACCAGGGAAGCCCACAGATCTCCCAACACAAGGGACCCAAGGAAGACAACACCAAGACACATAATAATTAAAATGGCAAAGATCAAAGATAAAGACAGAGTATGAAAGGAAATTAGAGAGAGAAAAAAGATTACCTACAAAGGAAAACCCATCAGACTATCATCAGACTTCTCAATAGAAACCTTACAGGCCAGAAGAGAATGGCATGACATATTTAATGTAATGAAACAGTACGGCCTTGAACCAAGAATATTGTACCCAGCACGATTATAATTTAAATTTGATGGAGGGATTAAACAATTCCCAGACAAGCGAAAGCTGAGGGAGTTTGCCTCCCATAAACCACCTCTTCAGGATATCTTAAAGGGACTGCTCTAGAGGGAAGTACTCCGAAGGCTAAAAAGATGTCACCAGAGAAAATAAAATCATAGCAAAGAAAGCAGACCATCCAAATACTAACTAAAGGCAAAAAGTAAAATCAACTATCCACAAAAACAGTCAAAGGAAACGTAAAAGAGTACAGAACAAAATACCTAGTATATAAAGAATGGAGGAGGAAGAATAAGAAGGGAGAGAAATGAAGAATCATCAGACTGTGTTTATAATAACTTAAAAGGAAAGTTAAGTTAGACTGTTAGATAGTAAAGAAGCTACCCTTGAACCTTTGGTAACCACGACTCTAAAGCTAGCAATGGCAATAAATACATATCTATTAATAATCACCCTAAATGTAAATGGACTGAATGTACCAATCAAAAACACAGAGTAATAGAATGGATAAAAAAACAAGACCCATCTATATGCTGCTTACAAGAGACTCAACTCAAACCCAAAGATATACACAGACTAAAGGTAAAGGGATGGAAAAAGATATTTCATGCAAACAACAAGGATAAAAAAGCAGATGTTGCAGTACTTGTATCAGACAAAATAGACTTCAAAATGAAGAAACTAGCAAGCGATAAAGAAGGACATTACATAATGATAAAGGGGTCAGTCCAACAAGAGGATATAACCATTTTAAATATATATGCACCCAACACAGGAGCACTGACATATGTGAAACAAATACTAACAGAATTAAAGGAGGAAATAGAATGCAATGCATTCATTTCAGGAGACTTCAACACACCACTCACTCCAAAGGACAGATCAACTAGACAGAAAATAAGTAAAGACACAGAGGCACTAAACAACACACTAGAACAGATGGACCTAACAGACATCTACAGAACTCTACACCGAAAAGCAGCAGGATAGACATTCTTCTCAAGTGCACATGGAACATTTTCCAGAATAGACCACATACTAGACCACAAAAAGAACCTCAGTAAAGTAAAAAATATTGAAATTCTACCAACCAACTTCTCAGATCACAAAGGTATTAAGCTAGAAATAAATTGTACAAAGAAAACAAAAAGGCTCACAAATACATGGAGACTTAACAGCATGCACCTAAATAATCAATGGATAAATGACCAAATTAAAAGAGAGATCAAACAATATATGGAGACTAATGACAACAACAACACAAAGCTGCAACTTCTGTGGGACGCAGCAAAGGCAGTTCTAAGAGGAAAGTATATTGCAGTCCAGGGCTATTTAAAGAAGGAAGAACATTCCCAAATGAATAGTCTAAAGACACAATTATTGAAATTGGAAAAAGAAGAACAAATGAGGCCCAAAGTCACCAGAAGGAGAGACATAATAAAGATCAGAGAAGAAATAAATAAAATTGAGAAGACTAAAACAATAGAAAAAATCAATGAAACCAAGAGCTGGTTCTTTGAAAAAATAAACAAAATAGATAAACCCCTAGCCAGACTTATTAAGAGAAAAAGAGAATCTACATACATAAACAGAATCAGAAATGAGAAAGAAAAAATCCCAACAGACCCCACAGAAATACAAAGAATTATAAGAGAACACTATGAAAAACTATATGCTAACAAACTGGAAAATGTAGAAGAAACAGACAACTTCTTAGAAAAATACAACCTTCCAAGACTGACCAAGCAAGAAACAGAAAACCTAAACAGACCAATCACCAGCAATGAAATTGAATCGGTAATCAAAAAACTACCCAAGAACAACACCCCCGGGCCAGATGGATTCACCTCTGAATTTTAAGAGACATATAGAGAAGAAATAATACCCATTCTCCTTAAAGTTTTCCAAAAAATAGAAGAGGAGGAAATTTTCCAAACTCATTCTATGAAGCCAACATCACTCTAATTATGGGCAAAGATCTGACCAAAAAAGAAAATTACAAACCAATATCCCGAATGAACCTAGATGCAAAAATACTCAACAAAATATTAGCAAACCCAATTAAAAATACCTCAAGAGGATCATACACCATGATCAAGTGGGATTCATCCCAGGGATGCAAGAATGGTACAACATTCGAAAATCCATCAACATCATCCACCACATCAACAAAAAGAACAAAAACCACATGATCATCTCCATAGATGCTGAAAAAGCATTTGACAAAATTCAACATCCATTCATGATTAAAACTCTCAACAAAATGGGTATAGACAGCAAGTATGTCAACATCATAAAGGCCATATATGACAAACCCACAGCCAACATCATACTTAACAGCGAGAAGCTGAAAGCTTTTCATCTAAGATCGGGAACAAGACAGGGGTGCCCACTCTCTCCACTGTTATTCAACATAGTAGTGGAGGTCCTAGCCATGGCAATCAGACAAAACAAAGACATATAAGGCATCCAGATTGGCACAGAAGAAATCAAATTGTCACAATTTGCAGATGACATGATATTGTACGTAAAAAAACCCTAAAGACTCAACTTCAAAACTACTAGAACTAATATCTGAATTCAGCAAAGTTGCAGGATATAAAATTAACACACAGAAATCTGTTGCTTTCCTATACACTAACGATGAACTAACAGAAAGAGAAATCAGAAAAACAATTCCATTCACAATTGCATCAAAAAGAATAAAATACCTAGGAATAAACCTAATGAAGGAAGTGAAAGACCTGTACTCTGAAAACTACAAGACACTCCTAAGAGAAATTAAAAAGGACACTAACAAATGGAAATTCATCCCATGCTCCTGGCTAGGAAGAATAAATATTGTCAAAATGGCTATACTACCTAAAGCAATCAACAGATTCAATGCAATCCCTATCAAACTACCAACAGCTTTCTTCAATGAACTGGAACAAATAATTCTAAAATTCATATGGAACCACAAAAGACCCCGAATAGCCAAAGCAATCCTGAGAAGGAGGAATAAAACAGGGGAATTATGCTCCCTGACCTCAAGCTCTACTACAAAGCCACAGTAATTAAGACTATTTGGCACTGGCACAAGAACTGACCCACAGACCAGTGGAACAGAATAGAAAATCCAGACATTAACCCAAACATATACAGTCAATCAATATATGATAAAGGAATCTTGGACATACATTGGGGAACTGACGGCCTCTTCAGCAGCTGGTGTTGGTAAAACTGGACAGCTACATGTAAGTGAATGAAACTGGACTACTGTCTAACCCCATACACAAAAGTAAACTCAAAATGGATCAAAGACCTGAATGTAAATCATGAAACCATAAAACTCTTAGAAAAAAACATAGGCAAAAATCTCTTGGACATAAACATGAGCGACTTCTTCATGAACATATCTCCCCGGGCAAGGGAAACAAATAAACAAAAAGAACAAGTGGGACTATATCAGGCTGAAAAGCTTCTGCACAGCAAAGGACACCATCAGTAGAACAAAAAGACATCCTACAGTTTGGGAGAATATATTCATAAATGACATGTCAGATAAGGGGTTGACATCTAAAATAAATAAAGAACTCATGCAACTCAACAAACAAAAAGTAAATAATCCAATTAAGAAATGGGCAGAGGATATGTATAGACACTTCTCCAAAGAAGAAATTCAGATGGCCAACAGGCACATGAAAAGATGCTCCACATCACTAATCATCAGAGAAATGCAGATTAAAACCACAATGAGATATCA
>JAQQAC010022981.1:55525657-55610295 GCA_029783875.1 Phataginus tricuspis | reverse complement strand
CTCACACCAGTGAGGATGGCCAACATCCAAAAGACAAACAACAACAAATGTTGGCAAGGATATGGAGAAAGGGGAACCCTCCTACACTGCTGGTGGGAATGCAAATTACTTCAACCATTGTGGAAAGCAGTATGGAGGTTCTTCAAGAAACTCAAAATAGAAATACCATTTGACCCAGTAATCCCACTCCTAGGAATTTACCCTAAGAATGCAGCAGCCAGTTTCAAAAAGACAGATGCACCCTTATGTTTATCATAGCACTATTTACAATAGCCAAGAAATGGAGGCAACCTAAGTGTCCATCAGTAGATGAATGGATAAAGAAGAAGTGGTACATATACACAATGGAATATTATTCAGCCATAAGAAGAAAACAAATCCTACCATTTGCAACAACATGGATGGAGCTAGAGGGTATTATGCTCAGTGAAAAAAACAAGTGGAAAAAGACAAGTATCGAATGATTTCATTCATATGTGGAGCATAAGAGCAAAGAAAAAAAAACTGAAAGAACAAAACAGCAGCAGACGCACAGAACCCAAGAATGGACTCACAGTTACCAAAGGGAAAGGGACTGGGAGGATGGGTGGGAAGGGAGGGACAAGGGGGAAAAAGGGGCATTACGATTCACAGACACAATGTTGGGGGGGCAAGGGGTGGGCTGTACAACTCAGAGAAGACAAGTAGTGACTCTATAGCATCTCACTACGCTGATGGACAGTGAGTGTAATGGGGTTGGTAGGGGGGACCTGATCTAGTGGGTTATACAGTTTAATAACCATAATGTTGCACATGCAATTGTAGATAAATGATACCAAAATAAAATAAAATAAAAATAATAAGCTCTTCTAATAGACTAAACTTCTAGACCATAAAACTTAAAGAAATATTATAAAAAAATGTTGAATGTCATAAATGCACACTGTGTATTTTGGAAATCTTTATAAAGCAGCTCTAATTCAAATATTTTAATGGAACCATATATCATGATCTTATTTTTACCCTGCAATTGCTTTCTAGTTTTTTCTATTTGGTGCAAGCAAAAGATCTAAAATAAACTAAACTTGAATGGTGCGATATTTGGGAAAAATAAAACAGTTTACATAACACTGTACTGTTTTCCACTTCTCTTTTCTAATTTCTCCAATTGGTTTCCAAAGACTTTTTGATGAAAAGATAAGTCAACAGAAGACTAGAAAATGCCATTTTTCACTGTTTTTGTTAATGGATTTCATCTGCAGAATATGAATAACTACTTCCCCTCAAATCACAGAATAGAATATGCATCTATAGATTTTTTTCTCAGTAACATGTTAATAAATATTTATTCCAAATCTTCTAAAATATATATAGCACAAATAGCAAATTAAAATAAGAATATTAAGGCTTATACACTGGTACCTTCAGTATAATTATCTCATGAATTGAGTTTTCTTTTCCACAATCTACCTCAATCTATTCTTCAAGATTATTATTTTCTTAAACAGAATACTTCCTCCAACACTACTTTATTTTTTTTAATGCCTGTAACTTCTGTAACAGAGCAAACAAAAGCAATCTATGAATGTTTTAATCTCTAAAGCCCAAAAAATAATGTTTTTAATTGATCTTCCATTAATATATATTTGCAACTAAGGAAGATTCTATTTATCTCTTGAAAATAGCAGCAATAGTTCAAATATTACAAACACTATTTTAAAATAGAAGCAAAATTAAAATGTCCCCAATGGAATCATAGCAAGTAGTTTGTTTGTTTTGGGGTTTGTTTTCATTGTTTTCAAAGGCATGAATAACCAAAAGAAGCAGAAAAGATAAAAGGGAGGTAAAATATTGATTCTCACAAAATAATGTCAATATATCTAAATGTAACAGCTAGGCTCCACCTTTTTTTTTTAAATGTATGTTGCTGAGAAGAATGGGGAATGGCACAATTATGTATGTAAACTTCTTTATATGACACCTATCAGGTAAATAGTAACTGAGAAAGTTAACTTACTATCCTTCAACATGTTTTTATTTTTCCCAACAGAAACTGGTATCGTTTGGACTACACACACTCAGAAATTTGTTAATGAATGATGAGTATTCTCACCATTAAAATATGAGACATACTTTTCTATTGTGTTGAAACAATTTTCATATTGTACTGAAAGCAAACAGGTCAGCATTCATGACTATTTACTGAATCAATATACAGCAGAATCTTAAGAAAAGTAACATTTCGTTAATAAATTGCTTTCTGTTAATTCTGCTTATAGGGAGATATATATGAATTTGAAGAATGCAACTGATACAAAAAAAGAAGAAAAATTCACCTTAATTTGTGTGAAAGACATTACCAGAGACAAAACACTTAATTATTGTGAATTGGAGCCATTTTGACATAAGTTTAATCCTTAGAGTAAACAATTTGTTCATGTTGTGTTATGATAGCATACCTTTAAATAATAATTAAGAATTCATACAAAATTGGACATTGTAACCCTGAAAAATAGCACAACAGAAGTGAGAGTCATGGAGCCCCCTTCTTTGAATCTCTGGTTCCATGTTGTTTGTTCAATACTGACACATTGGGAATAATTTGAAATTCTGCCAATGACCCTAAATACTAATTGGATTTAAAATCTCTACACTTTTCCACATTTCAGGGAATTAAGCAAGAAAGATGTTACTGCAACTGCATAAGCAACAGTATCAGAAGCTATTTTGTAAAAGTCTAATTGCATTCTGGGCTATCTTCACTTGTGTAAAAACTATGACTTCTTACAGCACAATATGTTAAAAACAAGTATTTCTTTTTGCAAGGAGAGGAGGTTACTTCTCCTTCTCTGCCAAAATGATAACCCATACAGCATATTTAAGAAAAACCACAGGTAAATTCCCTTTCATCAAAACAACGAATCACCAAGAATTTGAATAATACCAAATCACATTTGTGTTTAAAGAAGCATGAATCATACCTTGAATATTAAAAAGTAAGATTGCATTTTATGTCGAGTTCATGTTTAATGTTTATGACTAGCTTCAATTTATTTTACAGCTATTATATGCCTATTACAGAAAATGTTATTTTCAAAAGTACTATTGAAATGTCTACGCTTCATTATCTGATAAAAATTAAATCTTTTACAGTCGTTCTCAGTTGATAACGTCTTTGACTACATCTTTGTACTAAGTATACTTAAATATAATTTGCATGTGATTGGCAATTCTTAAAGAAATTTAATTTTGAATACAGCAGGCAAGATAGACTATACAACTAAAAAAACTCTCAGATACAATAATGTATTTCATATGTTTTACTTATATTTTTAAACAGATTTTCACTGGTTTCATAGGATAACATTGTAACTGATATGTATAGTATACTCAGTCCATGGAGAATCAGTGAGATAAAAGAAAATACATTAATGTCAGACTAAGAAAGTGGATATGGGGAGGAGATAATGGAGTTTGTTTTTAAGTGTCATTGATAAATAATCTTATGTTGGTTTCAAATATCACATACAGTGGTTCAACAGTTACCCATATTATTAAATCTTCACCCCCCTCTAGTGTGGTTGCTATCTATCAATGTGGCTAAAATGTTACAGAATCATTAATTGTATTCTCCATGCTGTACTACTGTCCCCATGACCAACTTATATTGTGATTGTGAATTACTGGGCCCCTTTATCCCCTTCCCCTCCTGCCCATCCTCCCCAACCGCTAGTCCCTTCTCCATGCACCAACTTGAGAAATCAGCAGGATGAAGGTGAGGGAGGGAGCTGACATTCAGGACATCTGTTGATGTGAACCAAGTATCACTAAGTAAAGTCAATACAGGAGCACAATACTGTTACTTTCACATGTGTAATTTTGTCAAAGTTTCAGTGGCCAGGTAAGGCAAATACTATATTTTTGTCCATTTGCTCAGATGTAAAACCGAGGAGTCATTATTGATCCTTACTTTTGCTCATACACCTAATCCATCACAAATTTTGTAGGCCATCCTTTAAAAAATACACCCCTAATGTAATCACTTCTCTTTATGTTCAGTTCGACCACCAGTCCAAGTCACAGTGATTTCTCTCCTGGACTAATGCTGTAGACTCAAAACCGGCTACTTGATCTCACACTCAACAACCTTTTAAAACAAGTTAGAACATTATTTCTCTGTGTAAAAACTTCAAAGACAACATTGTCCAAAAGAAATATAATGCAAAGCACATGCAAATTCAAATTTTCTAGTGCCCACACTAAGAAATAAAAGTGTGAGATTAATTTTAATGTATTTTTAACTTATATCCAAAATTATTATTTCAATCTAAACAGAAAAGGCTATTAAAGGCTATTTCATCTAAAAATATTAATGAGATATTGTACTTTTATTTTTGTCTTTTAACACTGTTGCATAGTTCATTCTTATGGCTTGGACCTGCCATATTTCAAGCACTCATGTGGCCAGTGGCTAGTATATCGGACAGACAGTTTTAGAAGTTGTATCTCACATTGAGTAAAAGAGTAAATCCTCCAAATGGCCTATGAGGTCCTGTATAACTTATTTCCTATGTTGATATGACAAGCATGCCCCTACATCTGAGTTTTCATAGCTGTGGTTTCCTCTCTCTGGGAAAACTGCCACCATTCACCCATCACAAAGGCCACATGACTGTCTCCTCAGTTCTTCAGGTTTTTTTTCAGATATCAACTATTAGAAAGACTTTTCTCAACCATCCTATATAATAAAATAGTACCTCTCTTCCATAATTTTATATTATTACTTGTATCTGTCTTTACTGCAGTTATCACTAACATATTATTATGTGATTACTTACTATTATTATCTTATTTGCTATTTTCCCCAATAGAATGTAAGTTCCATGAGAACAGGGTTTTTGCTGTTTTCACTGCCACATCTCCAATGCTTACAACCAATAACTACTTTTTATTTAATGAATAAATTTCCAGATTCATATGTGGATATTTGGACTCAAAAAATTTAACTGACTGGCTGAAGACCTCCTAGCTTGTCTTGGTGGGCTGAAACTTGAGCCAAGCTCCTCTGAATTCAAAAGGAACAGGCTTCCTGGGGGAAAAAAGTTAATATATTGCTTAGGAATTTCACACGTGATTTTCCCCAGTGTTTTCTTACGGGAATTTGAATAGAATAAGTAAGCCCTGTAACTTTTCTATCTAGAGAGTACAATGTTCTAAATTAGGAGTTGGAGAATTAGAACCCACAGGCTAAATCCAGGCTACTACCTGTTTTTAAAAATAAGATTTCATTTACAAAAGTATTTTGTTATTAAAATAATTAATTTATAATTCATTTAAAATTTTAAATTAGTGTTAATATTTAAATATTATATCATAAATAAATAATTCCATAAAAAGTAAATTTAAATAGCATTTAAACATTTTTAAAATGCTGTTTTTAAATTTATTAAAGTATTAACATTTTTAATTAAAATCTTAATATCTGTCTCTTTACAGAATGCTTCCTTATCCCCAACTATAAAGCAAAGAATGGATAAAAATGATCAAAGCTTATCCACTATGCCTTTCAATTTAACCTTTCCCCTCAACACCAGTCGTTATTACACTAATTGAAGAAAATATAAGTGCTAGCATTTATTGTTTCATAAATTCTCGTCCCAAGAAACTTTATAATTCTCATCCTAGAAGAATGTATCTTGGCTATATTTCTAAAGTATGTTTTGTAACCTTAATTCTAGGAGTCATAAGTTAACTACATAGACATATTTCAGAGATATAAATATTTCATGGAGATGGGTTCTTCCACACTAAATCAATAATTACTTCAATAAAGTACTACACTGAATTTTCATATTGTATTTAGAAAGTAAGAGAAGTGTTTGAGCAATGCTGAAACCTGAAGTATAAATTACAATTGTATATTTTGTAATTGGAATATTGTAACAGTATTTCTAAACTCATTAACTTGTACCTCTCAAAAATGCATTTCTGCAGACATTTAATGATTCAAATTTTAGAATCCCAAACTTGTATAAATTTGGGCTTCATGGTGTTGTGGAAAGAGAATGGAAGAAAACACAAAATGCTAAAGCTTCAGCTTTAGGCGTTACTGCCAACCATTTGTTGGTTATAAGAAGATGCCCCTGTCTTTATTCTCACAGCTGTTTCTCCTCCTTGATCTCAAGAATTTGTAAGTAATAGAAACACAAGACTCACAAAGAGATAAATCCTAAGTTCAACCTGAAATACTTAGAATATAGATGAAAAGTCACCTGTTGGGGGCATAGATTCTTCCTGGAATTTGCTGAATATATCAATATAATTTAAAAGAGGCATGTTTCATTACAAAGAAGCATTGTCTAGTTCTATAAGCATTATACAACAAATGTAATAAAGAATTTCAGTAGAGCCATTCATTCCAATTTCAAGGACTAGGGAGTGATGATTATCATCACATAGTAGCTGACATTTACTTGGAGCATTCTATTTTCCAAGCACTGTGCTCTTAGCCATCAAAGAATACTGACCCCTTTGCAAAGCCTTCCCCATTATGAAATGGATATATTAGGTTATTAAATTTTTCTCTCATCAACTCTCCCAGTTCGTACTGATTTCATGCTTACCAAGGTAATTTTGTATTATGATCTGGCCTTAAATATGGGTCTGCCTAAAGGAAAAAGATAAAAGTGATGATCACATGGATTTCAAGTTTTCCACTTGATTAAGGATAGGGATGTCTCATAGGAATATAGAAAATGGCTTTGAAAAAGATGTGACTTGTCATCTAAGAATGTCTGCAAGAAATGGAATGTGCTTGTTAGTCTCATCATTGGATAATAAATTCTTATTTTTAATTAGCAAATTGGCACTCTGCTGTCTACCATGGTTATGTGTGTATTTTCATTATTTCTCCCCTGGATGCTAAGAGTGAATGTTTGGGGCTTATGATGCTGAATCAGATCTAACAGTCCTTACCACTACTTCTACCTATTAAAGTAGCTTTCAGAAAGGAATTAGAAAGGCTACATACTGTATGATTCCAGCTGTATGACATTCTGGAAAAAGTAAAACTATGGAGATAGTAGAAAAGTCAGTGATTGCTAGAGGCTACTGGGAAGGGAGGATGAATAGGTAGAGTACATACAATTTTTAGAGCAGTGAATGTATTCTGTATGATACTATAATGATGGATATT
Source organism: Phataginus tricuspis (assembly GCA_029783875.1). NCBI lineage: Eukaryota > Metazoa > Chordata > Mammalia > Pholidota > Manidae > Phataginus > Phataginus tricuspis. The sequence continues at coordinate 55,603,121 of JAQQAC010022981.1, read as the reverse complement.
TGTCATACATTAGTCCAAACCCACAGAACGCATAGTGCCAAGAGAGAACGCTCATGTGAACTCTGGATTTGGGATGAGGGTGATGCGTCAATGTAGGTCCATTAGTTGCAACAAACGTCCCACTCTGGTGCAAGATGCTGACAATGAGGGAAGTTGTGTATGTGGGGGGAGGGGAAGGAAGTATATGGGAATTCTCTGTATCTTCTGCTCAGTCCTGCTGTGAATATAAAACTACTCTAAAAAATAAAGTTTGTTTTTAAAAAAATGGCTCAGAAATTTTTCTGCTTAAGAATGTGTAAATTAATACAGACTTTTAAGAATCTACAAAAAGGAATCAGGTATGTGCCCACTATGCTTTTTGCACTAGTAAATTTATATTTAACTCTACAAAAAGCAACACAAGATTGATATTCTTATTCTGATTTTCAAGATGAGGAATTGTGGCTTTAAGCATTAAATATTTTGCCAGAGGGCACACAGACATACAAACTTGTTTGTTTGAATCCACAGTCTAAGCTCTGTTACTGAATTTTGCTCTTTGAACAGAATGTGCAAAAACTCCTGAATCTCAGGATAGAAAACTAATACACAGAAACCTGTTGCATTCCTGTACACTAACAATGAATTAGCAGAAAGAGAAATAAGGAAAACAATTCCACTCACAATTGCATCAAAAAGAATAAAATACCTAGGAATAAACCTAACCAAGGAAGTGAAAGACCTACGCTCTGAAAACTACAAGACACTCATGAGAGAAATTAAAGAAGATACCAATAAATGGAAACACATCCCATGCACATGGATAGAAAGAATTAATATTGTCAAAATGGCCATCCTGCCAAAGCAATCTACAGATTCAGTGCAATCCCTATTAAAATACCAACAGCATTCCCAAACGAACTAGAGCAAATAGTTCTAAAATTCATATGGAACTACAAAAGACCCTGAATAGCCAAAGCAATCCTGAGATGGAAGAATAAATCAGGGGGGGATTACGTTCCCTGACTTTGAACTCTACTACAAAGCCACAGTAATCAAGGCAATTTGGTACTAGCACAAGAATAGACCCATAGGCCAATGGAGCAGACTAGAGAGCCCAGATATAAATCCAAGCATATATGGTCAATTGATATATGATAAAGGAGCCATGGATATACAATGGGGAAATGACTCTAAAACAGCTGGTGTTGGCAAAACTGGACAGCTACATGCAAGAGAATGAAACTGGGTTATAGTCTAACCCCATACATAAAAGTAAACTCAAAATGGATCAAAGACCTGAATGTAAGTCATGAAACCATAAACTTTTAGGCAAAAATCTCCTGAATATAAACATGAGCAACTTTTTCCTGAACGCATCTCCTTGGGCAAGGGAAACAAAAGCAAGAATGAACAAATGGGACTACATCAAGCTAAAAAGCTTCTGTACAGCAAAGGGCACTATCAACAGAACAAAAGGCATCCTACAGTATGGGAGAATATATTTGTAAATGACATATCCAACAAGGGGTTAACACCCAAAATATATAAAGAACTCACACACCTCAACACCCAAAAAGCAAATAACCCGATTAAAAAATGGGCAGAGAATATGAAGAGACAGTTCTCCAAAGGAGAAATTCAGATGGCCAACAGGCACATGAAAAGATGCTCCACATCACTAATTATCAGGGAAATACAAATTAAAGCAACAATGAGATATCACCTCACACCAGTTAGGATGGCCAACAGAGAAAAGACTAGGAACAACAAATGCTGGCAAGGATGTAGAGAAAGGGGAACCCTCCTACACTTCTAGTGGGAATGTAAACTAGTTCAACCATTGTGGAAAGCAATATGGAGGTTCCTCAAAAAACTATAAATTGAAATACCATTTTACCCGGGAATCCCACTCCTAGGAATTTATCCAAAGAAAACAACTACTCAGATTTAAAAAGACATATGCAGCCCTATGTTTATCGCAGCACTATTTACAACAGCCAAGATATGGAAGCAACCTAAGTGTCCATCAGTAGATGAATGGATAAAGAAGTGATACGTATACACAATGGAATACTAGTCAGCCATAAGAAAGAAATAAATCCTACCATTTGCAAGAACATGGATGGAGCTAGAGGGTATTATGCTTAATGAAATAAGTCAGGCAGAGAAAGACAAATACCAAATGATTTCCCTCATTTGTGGACTATAAGAATGAAGCAAAAGTGAAGGAACAAAACAGCAGCAGACTCACAAACTCCAAGAAGGGACTAGTGGTTACCAAAGGGGAGGGGTGGGGGATGGCAGGTGGGGAGGGAAGGAGAAGGCTATCATGGGGTATCATGATTGGTGCACATGGTGTGTGTGGGGTCACAGGGAAGACAGTGTAGCTCCGAGAAGACAAATAGGGACTCTGCGGCATCTTACTATGCTGATGGACAGTGACTGCAAGGGCATATGGGGGCGGACTTGATAATAAGGGTGAATGTAATAACCACATTGTTTTTCTTGTGAAACCTTCATAAAAGTGTGTATCAATGATCCCTCAATAAAACAAAAAACAAAAAAACAAAAAAAACTCCTGTATCTCTTTGCCTTCCCCTACTGACTTTGGGCTGCTAACCTATTTATATAGAATATCTACTATTCATTGAATGTTCCCAATTTCTTTTGTCCTAGATGGGTTATATTATTTCGTTCTCACACTAGCAATCCTGTTATATAAGTTTTATAAGCCCTTACAAACAAATGGTGAGACTGAGTCCTGCGGAGATTAATTTATTTGCCCACACTCTATTTCAACGATAATGTTATATTAAGTCAAGGTTCCTTTCATAGTCACACATTTCTCTCAAGATTTGAAAATTGCTTGATTTTTCCCACTCAGGTCCTCATATTCACTTAAGAGCAATGAATCATAAATTGTTATGAAGTTATACCTTTATATAGCCATTTTTTCAGTTTTCATAAATTCTGTCTCAATTTGAGAAAAAGGAATCACAATTCCACTTGTATAAAATTTTTGTTCAGTAAAATGCATCGAGAACTGAATCACAGCACTGAAAAATGAATTTCCTACCCTTGTGGAGTTTTTACTCTAATGGGAGATTGAAAGATAATAAAAATATTAGGAAATGTTTTCAAGAAAATTAAAGCAGAATTATCAGTTAGAGGTTGATATGCTTATATGGTGAAGAGAGTGTCATCTCTTTTGATAATGTAATCAGAGAAAGCCTGCCTCAATAGACAACATTAAAGCAGCTAAGAGATAGTTAGGCATAATTCTGAAAATTTTCAGATGTATTCAGCTATCATTTGGATAAAGGTTAAGTGTATATAAACCATATAAGCATACATAAACTTTTGCAGAAGTAAACAAAACATTGTATGATAGCTATTCCATGCATACATCTTAAGAATCACCTTCTACACTAAAAATTTGAGTATGTGACACTCAAAGGTTAAATTTGTGAAATATTGAGAAATAATTATTACAAAAACCATATGGTTCTATTGCTGGAGAATCACTCATGCTTTAATCAGCTTTTATTGTATTTTATTTGACATGTAATTACTAAAAGGTTAGCTAGCTAATTATCTGAAGCTTTTCCTGATAAGAAGTGGGAAAATTTTGTTAGAAAGAGGTCAATTGACAGTGATAATTGACATCTGTCAACCAGACCTCAATAGAAGACACAGAGTTACAAATAAATACTAACACAAAAATTATGAAATGGTGGCAGGCTGCACTAGCGTAGTTAAGAGTGAAGTAATCCTTGATAGCATTCAGTATATTAACTATAGCTTAACAGTTATAACTTTGTCAATAACATGTTCAGCCATGTGCAGTGCAAACTGTTCAAAAGATAGAGGGGCATGGCATATATTTTAGAATAATTAAAAATATATATTGTTTAAAATTAGTCATCTTGGTTTTTGTAAGGAATAAGCTTTAGGCATCTACTTACATCACTTTGAGAAACAGCTTTCCTTGGACTAGCTGGATTGTTGAGATAATGAGCTTTTTGAATAATTTGGGGCCACAAAATCAAGACAGATGTTGAAATAATAACCATTACGATTTCTTATATGCAGCATTCTGAGGTCATACTGATGCAGCAGTCAAATCATTCTGAATACTAAGATCTTACCATATCTACTTTTCATTCCTATTTGAAGGTAATATCATAAACTTCACATATTTCAAATGAAGCTATCTATTTTAGGAAAAGAGTAAGCTAAATTATTAAGAAAGTGTTTTAAAATACATGTTTAAACTGAACAATGTAATGAATAAAATAACCCAATCCAATAAAATTACATCCATATGCAATTTAAATATAAGGAAACAAATCTAAATATATGAGCAAACAAATTTAAATATACAAGTAGACAAAAATCCATTACTCTGTAAGATCTTCTATTTTTTTTTCCACCAGGGTAGGGGGCACACTGGAAACAATGACTTGCATATCCAACTGATTGACCACAGAGACCTGAAAGAAGAAAAGAAACAGAGTTCAGTTAGCTTTTATTCACCAATATTTTTATAATCAACAAATAATGTCTATTTCTTCCTTAATCTGCATAGTGCACACAGTGGTTTCCCACTTTTTAATTTAAGAATAAGTGATATTTTTAGTGACACAACCTCCATTAGATGTTGGGGGAGGTTGAAAATGATAATTTGTTGTTTGCTTTGAAGTTACAGAACCCGAAGATACATGACTATTGCCAGTTTTGTGTTTGTTTTATCAGTTACTTTCTAAGGCATGGAAGAAGGCATTTTTAAAATTCAATTATTAAAAAGTTTAAAACCACTCAGGGTAATGGAAACACAGCCTTTAGATTTTATGTCTCAAGAGACCATTTATTCATTATGACTAAGAATCTGAGCTATGACTAGTTCAAATAATTCATTCTATATCATTATAGTAATGATAGTATAGTATAATTCATCATATATAGTCTATGTCTACTTCAGCCAACTTCATATTTGTGTAAATAGAGATCTATACATACAAACTTACACATGGGGCTAAAATGAGCTAATATAACAGCTGTTTATGCATCCATCCTATTCATTTAGCATTTACTGAATTCCTATGTTCTTATTTAGAAAAATGGAGGAAAAATAATAGCATTGGTTCTGTGCTTAAAATGTACCATTTACTTTTTTTCTTAATACTCTACAGGTTTTCACTCATTTAATTCTAACTGCCAACTATATCAGTAGTTATTAATTTCATTCCAATTTTTAAATAAGAAAACAGAGAGACTTTTAATATCTTGCACCCAATTAGTGCATGCTGCCTGGGTCTAGAATGTGTGCTGTTTACTCTTACCCAGTATAGATATGAAAAAAGGAAAGTCAAATTATATATTGTCCTTTATACACATTACACACTATTAAGACTGTGTTAATTCAGTGCACCAGAACCATGAATTGAATACTCTGGATTAGATATATTTATCACCATTTATCTGAATATAATTTCTATTAGGGAGTGACATCATGTTGCCATGTATTTCTGATATAGGCTACACATTCTCTACATATAGTTGCCCAGAGATGCCCTATCCAGAATCTGAGACAAATACCTCAGGGACCAGGCGGGTAACTTAAATGAGTGAAGTCAGCAAACGTATGAAATGATAGGGAAAAATGGAAGTGTGACGAATCAGAGAGTATATGACTCATCTGAAGAGGCCAGCTACTTCTCATCTCTAACGAATGTTGTCATGTGGGAAAATGGCTCCAGATTTGCTGGATCTTTCCATCGTTCAGGAGAAGAAATCCCAAACCTTATGTGAAATATTTCAACTACTTAGAAATCTTTCAAAACATTGTGTGAGCCTGTTAATTCATGTTTGCAGATTATATTAAGTCAGGGGTCTGACGACCACCTATGAGCAAGTAGTTCACACCGGCAGTTCCAATCCTATATCCCTAACTCATGGGCAGCTGGGACCATATGAATAAGTTTCCCTTGAACATATAGATAAATATTGATTTGGGCTTACAAAAAAGACCTAATGTCATTACAAAAAGGGATTATTAGAGTTTTTGTGTAACTTTGTCTTATTGGTCCTGAGACAGAAGTTATATAGAAGCATTTTTATTTTATATACACACACATATTTAGCTATTACTAGTAAAAATACATGATAATAATCTTCAGAATGTGTATATGAGACTTGCAAAACTGTATTTTATCCTCTTTTTCCTTCTTTCTTTTCCTTCCTCCCTTCCTCTTTCTATCCCCTCTTCCTCTCTCCTTTTCACCTTCCTTTTCATCTTTCTATTTTCCCTTCCTTTCCAATTTTTATTTCCTTTTTTTCAACACTGGACTATGGAAGGTTAAAAAAAAAAATCTGGTCAAAAGGAAACAGCCTGGAACAAATAGTACCACGGAGTATTATTTCAACAAGAAGTATTATCATCAGACTTCATCTAATGACTGCTAAAACTCCCCGTGGTGCCAGAATCGTGGCCTCAGGGCAAAGAAGTCGTCCCAGGGGACTGGGGTGAATCAACTCCTAATTCTATGATCTGTTTGGGAGGCTCAGAGTGATGACAGGAATTGTGGACAGGGTGAGCAGTAGAGAGCATCAACGGGAGACTAGTGAAGGGACGAGAAAGGAGTAGAGGTAATCAGTCCTCGTTGCTTCTTCCTTCAATTCATGATTTCCATGCCTGTCTATTCTGTTGGGTTGTCCTCTTATCACAGCTCTCTGTTGTCTAGTTCTGGTGAATGTGATCTTCTCACCTCTTCAGGTCTGCAGGCTGTAATGGTCCTCTGCTATCCCTCTCCCCAAGGTCCTGCACTATCTCTCACTTCCCTACATCCATCCTGCACACACCTTCATAAATAAACTCCATTAAATCCTCCTTGAATTACCCAATCTGCATTTGCATGAATTCCCTGCCAGGTTCTTACTAATACAGATCCCAAAATAAAAGCAGGTACCAGGAATATATACCAGAAAGAAGACACACTTGCCCAGACTTCCATTAGGTGTAAACAAAGACGAAAGTGGGAAAGAAACTACCTAGTACAGGATAGATTCAGCAGCCACAGAGGAAAACCAAACAAAAGCCTTCCTGCCCTACAGTCAAACAGGATTTCATTAAGGAAATCTCCCACCCCTACAACTGGGGAACTATGTTGTATATGCTTAGAATTTTCAAAATTTGCCTGGATTAGTGATTGCCATGTATCTACCATTCTGGCCCTTTTCAAATGGGAATTCTATTGGATATCCTGTTTCTTCTCCAGCATCTATAATTGGCGACTGTATTTGTCACATCACTGGACCACCAGGAGTTCCCTCTGAACCCAGTGAAGAGGGCAGCATGTCATTGCACAGCTGAGATCCTCTTCTCTATGTGGGGAAACGAATGAAATGGGTAATTGGTAATCAGAAGTATAGTCTGCAGCAAGGAAAGGCGAGCAGTTCACAAGATGTTTCCATCCTGCTACTGGGAACACGGCAAGAATAGATTTCTCACTGTCTTTTGTACTTTGGTGGAAATACGGGATAGAGTTCTGACCTATGTGAAGTCAGTAGAAAGGAAGGAAAGAATAGTCCTAAGTCTTCCCCATGTGTAAATATTCCCTTTCTTTCCCGATCTCTGTCTGAATAAACAAGCCACAGCGAAGGGCAAAGAACAAGATGGAAAGAGTTTTGAGTCCGAAATCTCTACTTGCGGGACACTGTGAAGAACAACACACCCCATCACAGACATGCTCATTGCTGCAGATGAGAGAAAAACAACATTTGTTAGGTAAAGTCGCTGTAATTTTGGAGATTTTTGTTACATAGCCTCCTAAAACAAACACCTGGGGATCTATTACACATGGCTGCTAGGTTCTTTCCTACTGGCAATGAAAAAATAGCGTGTAAATTATGTATGGATGCAGGGAAATAAATGATAGAAGTTCCCTTCACATAAATATGTTCTGAGTTTTGGAAGCTCATTTATAAGTAAACTTTTGTAATGCAATCACTTCATCTGCTAGGGACTCTATTTAGAAGCAAAATTTGGCCTTGAAAATATAAGTAACCCTACCATTTACCTTGTAAGGACAGTCAGTATTTTTTCTTTATTCAGAAGGATAAATTACATATTCAAAGGGAATTTTTAATTTGTTTATGAGCTTTGGAGTTAAATTCTGACTGAACCAAATAAGTGAATCAAGATTTAAGGTCTTCTGGAATATACACATACTAAACTTACAATTTATCAAGAAATATTTTGTGATGTGTATTACATTTTGAAAACATACTTTTATATTCATAAGATAAAAATAATATATTTATAATTCTGATAAAATAACAAAAGTCAGACTGCATTTAACTCCAAAAGTAGTGTCTCAGGCCTACCTATAGTTATTTTAAAATTTTTAAATCTCCTTAAAGTGCTAATATATTCAGAACATACACATTTTTTACTATGTAAATGAAGAGAATATGCTATCATAGCTTGAATTTTGATCTTTCAAAGAAATCCTACATCCCTGAATCTTTGGTTTCTTCTATAATCTCTTAGAAAGATATTTAACTGTTTAAGATTACTAGATTATATTTATGCTACTTTTCTGGTGTAGCCTGTATGCAAAAATTTCCAGAAATATACATCAGTTTATTATACCAAACATTAAAAATTCTGTACATAAAATTACTTTTTAACTCTTTATGCATTGATTACTAATGAGAGCTTTTAAAAAATATTTCTATTATTGTTGGGATCAATCTTTGTAAGGATTAAGATTAGCAGGTATGGCCAAAAAGAAAAAGAAATAGCATTTGTGAAGCACAAATTCCAAAACAGAAGTTGTCGATTTATATATTTTATTATTTCCAAGTTCTTTTCATTTTTCTTCATAAATCTCTTATCTTTTTTTTTCATTTGTTTCCATTTTAGACAAGGCCCTACAATAGGTATATAATGTGATTCACAAATACCTGCCAGATATGTAATTTGATGTTCTTTGGTATCCACAATGGAAAAATAAAAGACAGTGAAATTAATTCAATAGTACATTTAACCCAACATATTCCATATATTATCATTTTAACAAGTAATCAATAACAACGTATAAAGGAATTATTTTACTTTTTTTCATACCAAGTCTTTGAAATCCAGTGTGTATTTTACACTTGTAGTCCATCTCATTACCACCTAGCCACATTTCAAGTTCTCAGTTGCCACATACAACAAAGAGCTAACATGTTGGGCAGCAAACTCTATAGAGATCCTTGCCGTCTCCTGCTTGGACGGGTCACTGCTCTCCTAACTGATCTCTAATGCAATCTCACTTTTCTTGAAAAGGAAGAGATATTTTATTAGCTTTTTCAAAGATAATTTTGTATATACTCCTCTTTGATACTACACCAAAACTCAGGTGATAGTTTCTTCAAGGTTGTTAGTTTATGTGAAATGTAAAACCATATTTAGTTACATTAAAAGACATTTATCTATCTTGCATTTTGAGTGACTCTTTTACCTATGAATGTTTTTTTAACATCTTGCATTGGTCATTTGGAAACTATTGATTCACTACATAATGAGGATTTTACAATGTTGACACATGTCATTTCATAATAGAAAGAAAACAATCACATTCTTTAATATGACCACTGATCTCATCAGAAGTCATTAAGCAATGGGAAGCTGTCAGGTTCACAGTGGTGAAGACAAGCTTTCCAATATTCTAATCTGTGCTTGAAAGTGTGAATGTTATCATTAGCTTCAAATACTGTCAGTGTTTTCCTGGCATTGACAGCTTCACCAAATTTTTTCTCCAAGTTATTTTTTCAAATAAAAAGCTATTCCTTGGAAAAATCAGCTGATTGAACCTACATACTAGTTTTTCTTGAGACACCTGTCACACTTTTAAGAACAGCAAAAGTGCTTCATGTATACTTCTCACTTCATTACAAAAAATGTTGAAAGGTGTTTGGTCAAGAGTGGAGATTTGCTAAAATTAATTTTTTATTGCTTAAGTAAGGGCATTCTTGACTGAAAAAGGCTTTTTTTTCCATTTATGTATGGCTATGAAAGATACAATGGCAACAGCAGTGCAAATGTTACATAGTAAAAAGGCAAACAATATCTCAGTATTCTAATGAAGAGAGTTTTGGCTTTATGGACACCTGATATGATTAGGGAAGACCCTCAAGGTTCCATGGGCCACACTTTAAGAACAATGTAAGAGAGGGGCCATTCATTCATTGAATGAATAGACATTGAGTACTCACTATACAATTCTAGGTGTTTGTGATAACATCAGGCAATAAAATAAATTGATTAAAAACAGAAAAACTTTCCTGATGGAATTTTTGTGAGGAAATAATGAACAAGAATATGTAAGCCCACTGAAAAAAGAAAACAGTAACTAGGTATGAAGTGATGCTATTGGTTGCAATATTAAATAGGGCTGGTTAGGGTAGACTTCATTGTGAAATACATCCTTGTAAATATATGGAAGAGATGAGGGAGCAATTCCTGAGCATATTTAGGGAAAAAGCATTCTTGGCAGAGACTGTAAGGCTCTAAAGTGAGGGCATGTCTGGTTGTTTGAGGAACAGCCTATTGGCTAATATTATTGGGTTCGAATGAGTTAGAGAAAAAAGAGTAGAAAATGAGGCCATTGGAGGACAGATTATCCAGGACCTAAGAATTTCTCAAAAGAATTGGGGTGATATTAGGAGGTTTTGATCAGAGAAATAACATGATCTGAATTACATTTTATGGGATTGCTTTGGCTGTTCTATTAAAACCAGACTTCCTTCAGTAGGGCAGGAGTGAAAGGTTAATGAGTTCATGCAATGATACAGGTAAAATATGATGATGTTTTCAACCATGTTGCAACAATAGTTGAAAATGTGCAGATAACACACACATATATATATGTGTGTGTGTGTGTGTGTGTGTATATATATAACATACATTATAACATGTATATATATACACAACAGTATTTAATGAATAGATAACATATATATATATATAGCACATATTAAAACAAACATATATATATATATATATATGTATATTTATATACACAGAAGTATTTAATGAGGGGTTGAATGTGTGGCTTGGAAAAAAAAGAAATCAATAAATTTTTAGCCTAGCATCTCAAAGATGATTTTGTCATCAAGCGAAATTGGGAAGACTGGGGAGACTATAGATGGCAAAGACATGATGATGAAGAGGAGTTCAGTTTAGGAAACATTAAATAAATGTCTTTATTAGATATGCAAGTGTAATTGTTGTATGCACACATAGATATATTTGCTGTTCAGGAATGAGCTTTGGGGTGAAGATATAAATTTGACATTTTTAGTGAATAGATGATATTTGAAAGTTATGGGACTGAATGAAATTACAGAGTCAGTGAGGGCAGACAGAAAAGAGAATTAATGGCTGAGCCCTGAGACATAATACTCAAAGGTTAGGAAAACAAAATGAACCAGCAAAGGAGAGTGAGAAGGAAAGAGCAGTGAGATTAGAGATAAACAAGAGAGAATGCTGGCCTGAAATCTTAGTAATGGCAATAATCAGTCAAATATTGCTGATTGTTCACATAAGAAGACAACAAATTACCAGTGCACTTAGTAACATGGAAGTCATTGATGATGTTGACATAAGAAGTTTTGGATAAGTGTTGGGAATGGAGTAATGATTAGAAAACTTTTAAGAGATTAGATGGAGAGAAATTAGAGTCTATTTTAATGATGAATTTTTCTGGAAAGAGGAATATAGAAATGGAGTAGTAACTAGAAGATGTAGGTCAAGAGGGTTCTTAAATTAGTTTTTGAAGACAAAAAGAAAAAACAAAAGCAGGATTATGGAAATAATCAAATAAGGGGGGAGATTAATATTGATAGTGTATAAAAGAAATGGTAGGGCTGCTGAAACAATGTCCTCAAAAGTTGGTGAATGGGAATTGCATCTGTTGCATAGGTCGAAGTAATGGCTCCAGATAAAAGTATAGAGAAGTCATCTAAATGAACAAGAAACAAGGCAAAGAATATTGGTATAAATTCTGGCGGGTAGATGGATTTACTGGTGGGAGTTGTAGAAGTATTCTTCTAAATGTTTTAATTTTATCTGTCAGTGAAATAGGATGTCAATTAATTAGGCAAAGGTGAGGATGAGGAGATGGAGGATTGTAAACGTGGAGCTGTCTAGGTGAGGAGAAGTCTGAGGACAGTACAGGAAATACAGTGTGGTTACTGGACAGCATAAGAGCTCACTTGGGGGCTGTCATTGTTGACCTAAAGTAAGGCTAATTACACAATTATGTATGGTTGTTTTTTTGCAAACATATTCAGCATGGGTATTGGTCTCAAGAAAGGAGAAAGTTGGAATTAGAGTTATGGTTTTGCCGAGTATGCTATAGGGAGGGAGGGCAAAGAATATGAATTTTTATGTGGTTGAGTGTTTATGATAGTTGCTGATGCACTATAGAGTGTATAAGCAGGGAAGAGAAACCAGGATTTGTAGGGACAGGGTGGAAATATAGTAAGCTAAATGAATTGAAGGTCCTGGTGGAGACAGAAGAGTGCTGGGGATAGCTGGATGCATTCAGTATTATGTTCAAAGAGTGGGAGGATGGAAATGGAAGACTTAGAGGCGTGGTAGTAATAGTTACAGCAAAAATAACACTGGCCTTAAATGGTTGCAACAGGGTGAAGGGTAAAGCCATTGGAGTAAACGCATTCAAGGAATTGGGATTTCAGCATATTGGAAGAATCATCTGTGCATGTAATGACATTGCCAAAGCTTAGGACAGGGAAATTATTGGAGATAGAAAGAGATGAAAATCAAGGTGGGATTCTGAGGAAGGGAAGAAAGGTCTAGAAGTAGCAATGTTGTGCCTTGAAGATCCTCCTCTGCCAGTGGATAATACAAAGACTGTGGCAAACAAAATCAGAAAAGAATGCAAACAAAAGCCACTGCTTGAGAAGGCAGCAGTGGAAATAGTATCTTCAGGGGATAATCATATTTGCACTAAGCAAGAAGGTTTTATCTAAATTAAAAATCTATCTTCACTCATGTTTACTAAAAATTTTTTCAGTGATCTCCCATTACCTTGAGGAAAAGTTCCAATATTATTAATATGACTTCAGACTTTTACATGAACCACCTACTTTCAACTCTAGTCCTGCCTCTCATTCACTTTCGCTTCCTTCTTCCAGGCCGTGTAAATGTGTTATTCAGGCCTGTCATCATGTCACTTCCTTCTTGGTTCTGTCACATGTTGTTTCCTTTGCATAAAAGTCTTATTTCTCTTCATATGTCCCTTTTCTTGACTGAAAGGATTTTAGATCTTATCATAAATATCATTTTGCTAGGAAGGTTTCCTTATATATATATAATGATTTATCCATATATCCCATTATGATTACTTTGAATTGAATGTTTCTCAACATATTTTGGATAATTTTAAAGGTATGCTTTTTAATTTCTACACAATAGTTTATAGAGTCCAAGTAAGAAACACTTAAACTTTACATTGCTTATGTATATTACACATATAATCAAGTTACATTTTATGTTTTTATAATATTTTAATTATACTTAGTGTAGTGCTATTATTGTTTAGCCTTAAAGCACCACATATATTAAATAACAGAAAGAGAAATGACATTATATTACAGAAGGTTTATAAATCTTAATTTGATCCAAAGTCTATGTTAACCTTAATATATTCTATGATAAAAGCTTTTTGGCTTAGATTGGGCTTTGTTTATTCTATTATATCTTTAGTGTTATGATGGGAATGTTCCGGCCATCATACCTACCACAGTCATGGTGATTGGTCTTCACCATGATCTAAGAAGAAAAACATTCGATCATTGATATCTGCATATACAGAAAGTTAAACTAGTCCAGAGAACTAAATGAGAAGAACGGTGAAAATGAAGATATAATATGATGTAAACAGCAAAAGAAAAATTATACTTGATTCTGTCTTTATATGACAAGTATTTCCAATAATGGTTTTATTTATGTTTTATTAGATTCATCAGGGAAAAGCCCAAATAATCCACACTTTCAAGCTGCTAGAGATCCCACAGGATAGATACATTGTTGTTGAATATTTTGAATAAAAGTTAATATCAAACTATCCTTGGGAATAAGCTACCACTGACCTTGTGTACAGCCCAAGTAGAAGTCTTAATAGAAAAGTGATATTATTGATTGAAGCCACATATAACTTAATCAAGGATTATCAATGAGGGTTTTGCTAAAACAAGGAAATCACATCTACTGGAACATAAATTTATTCCAAAGCATTTTCTTTTGTTTTCTTAATTACAAAAGTCCTAACAGTGATTTAAACAATGATAAAAATTTCAGACATTTTAATTTCTGCAGCATGATTCTGTAAAGCATTTTAAATTTTTGAATAAAAAATATATTTAAAATAAAAAATAAATAATGTAAAATTTATCTACTTACAAGTACATCTGCTTTGCCACTTAGTCCCTTCCCATAATCGTCAGCTGCGATGACTTGAAACTTGAAGTAGGACCTCCTCATATTATGGAAGAGCATAGCAGTTTTGATAAGCCCGGTATATGTTTCCACCACAAATCCTTCTTTTCCCTCTTTAATTGGTGGTATTATGAGTCTGTATGCCATGGCACTATAATTGCCAGTATCTTTGTCAGTAGCCTAGGAGGGAAAAAATACAGGTTAATAATAAGAGGGAAAATAATAACCTTTATTAAAGGGCTTATTTCTATTTGCAAGACTGATCTTTCTTGTGTGTAAACACAATAAAGCCCTTCTAAAAGTCTGTTTTTCTGGATATTGTGTATGTAGATTTACAGACATTGGGTCCACAGGTTAAATTGTTGTTATAAGACTGATAATAACTATGAACTATGAATAAAAGGACAGATACTTTAACAGAGTCTAGTCAACGAATCAAGTGCTTTGATTGGCATGTCTGATAGGTTCAACTCTGGGCTGTTCAAACTGGTTTAAGGACGGGATTGATCTACTTACTATTGTCTTTTGTAATAGACATAGTATTTGGTTGTGTTTTTTATCTGACCTATTTCCTAAAGGGGAAAAAATAAAATAATGCATTAAAATGCCTCAAATGAAAATAAGATAAAGTTCAGAGCTTTTACTCAATTAATCTAAAAATACATAAAGATATTGTAATTAGTTGTGCCATATCATAGGGAGGGTTAGAATACTAATCCAGCTTCCTTTCTCATCACCCTGTACCCTGATTAGCTAGATTTGTTCCTGTTTGTAGGTACTTATGATCTACATGTTAGGTTTCTTAATATTTAGAATTTAAAAATGTAGATATTTGCTTAGATATAAAAAAATAGTTATCTTTTTAAAAAAATAAAGCAGTGAGCATGACATATTAGCCTATATTACCTCCATGGCTACTATTTTAGAGACATTTTTCCGAATGCAAATTTGAGAATTATTTCATAGTGAAATATTTGGAAGAGAAACAGCAGATAAGGGGAGAATTGGTGAATTTATAGAAAGCTATATACACACCTTTTTCATGATACTAGGTAAGTTTTATATTTTAATAATAATAATTATTATCATTATTGGTTATTCTTACTTGTACCAAAGATATTATTATTAAATATTATGTATCAAGTATTTGTGATTTGGCGTTACTATGCCAAAAATTCTATAAAAAATAATCTTATGTAATAAACTAAAAACACTTGGAGGTTTATTATTTTAATTATGTAAATTAGTGCTGTTCAATAGAGATTGTGATGATGGAAACGCTTTAAATGTGCTCTTTCCAATACAGTATACATGAGCCACATATGACTGTTGAATTTGAAGGGAGGCTTAGTGACTAAGGAACTAAAATTTAATTTTAATTAAATTTAAATAGCCAAAGGCTACATAATAAGTTGTAAAGTTGGGATATAAGTAATTGCAATAATTGTAAATGTGTATTAAGGTTTAACAAGATCTTGACTCTCTAGCTTCAGACTCTGTATATATACTTCACCATATAAAACGTCTGAAGACTGGAGGAGATTAAAGAAGGCGGTGTGAGAGGGGAGACAGAGGCTTCTTCCTAAAACTGCATATAATACAAAAATATAACTGATACAACTACTCCTGAAAAAGCAACAGGAAAGAGGACTGCGCCAAACTGCATACACCTGGAGACATGAGTAGACCTCACAGAACAGGGTAACGTACTAAAGCTGTGGCCCGGCAGGACCCAAGCCCTTTCCCCACCCCAACTCACCAGTGGGAGGAAGAGAAATGGAGCAGGGAGGAAGTGGAGACCTGGGACTGCTGAATACCTAATTCCGGAGATATGCTCTGGGAGCACAAACCTACATTTCATGGTGCTTGCATGATACTCTCGTAATTAGGGGGTTGGAAAGCTAAGACAGGCAGAAGAACTGGAGAGACTGAGATTCCAGCTGCCTGTGGAAAGCAGAGATCCATACCTGGCTGCTCTGGGACAAAAGAAAGATGGGCAGCCTGAGAGGCTTCCTAACAAAGAAGCCCTTAGCAAGAGGGCTGCTAAAGGGGCAAGGATTGCACAGAGCTTACTGCTCAAGAGAAAGGACAGGTAGACAAAATTGTCCAGGTGCACTCTGCCCAGCAGGTTGGGAGCTTTCATGATCTTCAGGTGCTCCAGCTCCCTGGCTGCCTACACAGCTCCAAGAACCCCTTCTGTGACAGGCAGACTACTGCACCTTTCTCCTGGCCAGCCCCAGCTGGTCTCCAATTGGCAAATCCTAACCCTGGCATTAGGCCAGCCAGAGGGAAGATCTGTGTACAGCAACTACAAACGCAAAGCACACAGGCTTATACCTGTGTGCTTGGCCCACTGTTTCAGGCAGTGGAGACAGGCATAGCAGCTGGAAAGCAGGAAACAGCTCTTTCCTCCCCCGAGGCACCAATACCACTCCCCTGCAACCCCTGCATTGT
The DNA here is from genome assembly GCA_029783875.1 of Phataginus tricuspis. Classification (NCBI taxonomy): domain Eukaryota; kingdom Metazoa; phylum Chordata; class Mammalia; order Pholidota; family Manidae; genus Phataginus; species Phataginus tricuspis. The sequence goes on along the minus strand of JAQQAC010022981.1, from coordinate 55,586,173 downwards.
TTCAGGGGCTTAGTAGCTCCAAGGAGTAGAGCTTCTGGGCACTAGGGGGCACCATATGCAAATATGAAATGCCAAAGGAACCTGGTTCAGAATAAAATTATTTAATACAACTCCTCAGAAAGATTTAAATGATATTGACCTCATGACACTCCCTGAAAGGGAGTTCAAAATAAAAATCATTAACATGTTCATGGAGGTACAGAAAGATAGTCAAGAACTCAGGAATGAACTCTGGTTGGAGATCCAATCATTGAAGAGCACAATGGAGGGTATTAAAAGCAGATTGGATATGGGGACGGGACGATAAATGAAACAGAAATTAGAGAAGAGGAATACAAAGAAGCTGAGGCACAGAGAGAAAATAGATTCTCTAAGAATAAAAGAATATTGGGAGAACTGTGTGATCAATCCAAACGGAACAATATTTGCACTATAGGGGTACCAGAAGAAGAAGAGAGGGAAAAAGGGATAGAAAGTGTCTTTGCGGAGGTAATTGCTGAAAACTTCCCCAATGTAGGGAAGGAGATAGTTTCTCAGGCCATGGAGGTGCACAGATCACCCAACACAAGGGACCCAAGGAAGATAACACCAAGACATATAGTGATTAACGTGGCAAAGATCAAGGATAAGGACAGACTATTAAAGTCAGTGAGAGAGAGAAATAAGGTCACATACAAAGGAAAGCCCATCAGGCTATCATCAGACTTCTCAACAGAAATCTTACAGGCCAGAAGGGAGTGGCATGATGTATTTAATGCAATGAAGCAGAAGGGCCTTGAACCAGGATTACTTTATCTGGCAATATAATCATTTAAATTTGAAGGAGGGATTAAACAATTACAAGATAAGCAAAAGCTGAGAGAATTTACCTCCCACAAACTGTCTCTACAGTGTATTTTGGAGGGACTACTATAGATGGAAGTGTTCCTATGGTAAGTTCCTGAATGTAAGTCATGAAACCACAAAACTCTTAGAAGACAACATAGGCAAAAATCTCCTGAATATAAGCATGAGCAACTTCTTCCTGAACGCATCTCCTCGAGCAAGGGAAAGAAAAACAAAAATGATCAAATGGGACTACATCAAACTAAAACGTTTCTGTATGGCAAAATACATCATCAACAGAACAGAAAAGCATCCTACAGTATGGGAGAATATATTTGTAAATGACATATCTGACAAGGGGTTAACAGCCAAAATATATAAAGAACTCACATGCCTCAACACCCAAAAAACAAATAACCCAATTAAAAAATGGGCACAGGATATGAAGAGACAGTTCTGCAAAGAAGAAGTTCAGATGTCCAACAGACACATGAAAAGATGCTCCACATCACTAATCATCAGGGAAATCCAAATTAAAACCACAATGAGATATCACCTCACACCAGTAAGGACGGCCAGCATCCAAAAGACTAAGAACAACAAATGCTGACGAGGATGCAGAGAAAGGGGAATCCTCCTACACTGCTGGTGGGAATGTAAGCTAGTTCAACCATTGTGGAAAGCAATATGGAGGTTCCTCAAAAACCTAAAAATTGAAATACCATTTGACCCGGAAATGGAATACTAGTCAGCCATAAGAAAGAAACAAAGCCTATCATTTGCAACAACATGGATGGAGCTGGAGGGTATTATGCTCAGTGAAATAAGCCAGGTGGAGAAAGACAAGCGCCAAATGATTTCCCGTATTTGTGGAGTATAACAACGAAGCAAAACTGAAGGAAAAAAATAACAGCAGACTCGGAGACTCCAAGGAACTAGTGGTTACCAAAGGGGGGAGGGGTGTGGGAGGGCAGGTGGGGAGGGAGGGAGGAGGGGATTGTGGGGTATTATGTTTAGTACACATGGTGCGGGGGCCATGGGGAAAACAGTGTAGCACAGAGAAGGCAAATAGTGAATCTGTGGCATCTTACTACACTGATGGACAGTGACTGCACTGGGGTATGGGTGGGGACTTGATATTATGGGTAAATGTAGTAACCACATTGTTTTTTCATGTGAAACTTTCATAAGAGTGTATATCAATAATACCTTAATAAAATATTAAAAGTAAATAAATAAATAAAAACAAAACATTTGAGTAACTCTACCCACCTGTTAGACAAGGTAATTTAAAATAACAACCCAGATATTTTACCTAAGGATAAAATAATTCTTGAATTTTCTTGTAAGTTAAAGTTCTAAACTTTAGAATAGGACAAGCTCATCTCTTTTAGATGGTCTGCATGGTTTACATAATGGCAGAAATTAGTTTTGGTGTTAGAAGTATAGTAATTAGATTTCAACATTAGGTCACATTATCACAAAAAGGAAAAAAGAACAAAGAAAAAATAGTTATCAAAGTGTTTCTTCTTAAGCTTTGAACTCAAGATTTTTATTCATTTAACAAAGTATAGAATAAGAAATAAAAAACACATTCCCTGCTAAAATTAAAATCCGAGTTTGAACCAGTAATCAAAGACATTTCTTTTGTACTATGAGCAAATCTGGGACTAAGGCCAAATTAGTCAAAGGTTTGGTTGAATATTATCCTTTCACTTATGATTAACATAGGCATTACTCCTGAAATAAACTTTTTACTGTTAGTGCAAACTTCTTGAGGCCTACAAACATGCACAAAAATGTATGAATCATAAGTTCAATACAATGTTGCAAAATGTACACATCTATTTGGCCAGTATCTGCACCAAAAAAAACAATAAAACATTACCAGCATCCCAGAATGTCCTTCATGCCCTTTCAGTCATACCAGCTCCCCAGGGAAGCCACTATCTTGATTTCTAACACCATTGATTAGTTATACCTATTTTTAAACTTTATATTATTGGGATCATAATATATGCTCTGTTTTCTGTCTAACTTATACTCAGTTTTGTGTTGTGAGAATCTAGACCTTTAAGTTTTAAAATAAACCCTGTAACAATGGAATTACATTTATAAATGATGAGATTACAATGAAATCGATTGCTTGGTACATAAAGTTTCTTTGAACAATTCTTACTGATTAACTTCCAGCTTCAACAAACAAGTAATTTCACTTTGCATTAATCCTAAAATTTTTAAATTAAGATAACTACAAAATAACCATATTTTATTTTAACAGGTTAAGTTGCTTTTTTAATATATCTTTCCTAAAATAAACAATGTTTAATGAAAAAGATTGGATATGGAATTAGTAGTCATAATTCATACATACCTATTTTCTGTTATGATTTTTCATAGTACATTTGGAGCAAATTGTCAAAAATAAGACATGGGGCTTTAAAAGCATGTTTACTGTATCTTTTTTTTCAAAAATATAAAACCGTAGTCATAGGATGTGATCAGTAAGGACTCCATTCTAAATTTCTATTTCTATAAATTTGTATTTCTTTGAGTGGGCTTGATCCTCTTTGGAATTGTAAAAATTTCATTTCAGAAAACACTCCTCAAGGATGGTGTCAAAGTCATTAGTATTCTTTCAAATTTCCCCCATCTCTGCCTACTGTATATGGTTGAATACTAGTAAAACAATGAATGTCAATTTTGAGCCTATTGAAATTTCAATAGGCACATGATTTAAGACCAAAACCTATATATAAGATGTGACTGATTGATATTGGGTATGTACATTTAAATTATATACAATTAACAATCAAATGTTCTTTTTATCAAATAAATGACAAAAATATGACATATTTAAATATATACCAAGTCACACCAAATAATGACAAAACTAATAGAAGAATTTAAATATGGTTCTAGATGTGAAAAGTGAGCATTTCAAAGAGTGCATATGTATCTATTTGCTTCTTACTTTTAATAATTTTAAATTTACTTTTCTTGCTTGTATTTTGTTTCGTGTTTTAGAGAGAGGTGGACTCAAAAGTCAGGTCTGATTTTGAAAAAAATCAATCCCTTATTCATAAAGTGAGAACATTGATCAACAAATGTTATTTGAAGATATATATATATATATATATATATATATATCTTAGTACAGTATATCTTATAATTATTTAAATTTTTATAATGCTCAAAAATTTTGACACTTTTTATATCATGACATTTGCCTGTGAATATGCAGATGTAAGCACAAAATCAACTTAAACTCTTTTAACTTCAGACATAGCATCATAAGATTGTAACTCCCTTAAAATAATGCATTAATCACTTTTTTCTTATGCAGCCTAGAATGCATGTACTTTGCTATCAAAATCTTTTTTCTTTTCCAGCTAAACTTACTGATTCCAGATCATTTTTTAATCAACTTTGCAAAACCTCTTACTCAACTTTTATCCATGCATCTATACATAGTACATACTCTACCCTTCCTTGTTGCTGAACATAAATAAGGCTGTAGGTATCTAGTCTATCTCCTCTAACTTCAACTTTCTGCTCCTCTGAATTTCAGTTTTCATGTAGATGATACATTCAACAACATCCTTCTTCAGGATCTTAGGCATGACTAATTCTCATCCATCTTTGAACCATCTCACAGCATCGATTCAATTCTACAATCACACTCTTTTGGCTTATGGGGATATTCCTCCTAAGGACACACTGCAGCACTGGAAGCATAACCTTTCATTTACATATTTCTGAGCATAAGCTCCCACCACTTTCTCATTCAATTAAGACATGTTCCTTGAGATCATTGAATTTTCAGTTCTATAAGCCCCCTCTCCACAAACACCCTCTCAGCTCTCATTACTTCCGGCTTATGTCCCTTCCTTTTTTGTTTCAGATGTCACAGTGGTCACATGGTTATCATTTTTTTGTCCATCCACAACTCCTGGAACTTTCTCCTCTTAAATCAGTTTGACCATCAGCCTACCTCTGGGTGATTGAAGAGTAATGGAAGAAAGTGAATAATCAGGCAACTAGTGTTACCAGGAGTCCATGGTCTGTGAGTTCAACTGTGTCTATGGTTTATTTGTAAAACCTTTGCTCTATATATGTGAGTTTTCTATCTCACTCCAAAACTTCACACTTTTCTTTAAATCATGTATTTTTTTCAGTCTCCTCCAAAAAGGAGGAAGTGGAAATTCACATAAAAATTGAGAATATCAAGTGTGAAGTCTCCAAACTTATCATCAACTGAGTAAGTACATATATCTGCACCTTTATTGTCTTCCTCCAAATTTCAGAGGAACACTGATTCTTCTCTTCCATTGAAAGTACTCATGCTTTGATCTAAATTCCTCCCATATCTTCTGCATTTAACATTTCATCAGCTCCATTTATCTCTGTTCTTTTAACCTTTATCTTTACAGACTGCAAGTCATCTATGTCTCATTGAAACAAAATGACACCTTTCATGTACTCTGTACCCACTTCTGACACTGTCCCCTCTATTTCCATATCTTTTATTCACAGTTAAGTTCCTGTAGATTTTTCTATAATCACTGTTTCCAATTTCTTACTTTACAATCATTCCTTAACAGTAGCTAGAACTCTGCCCCCATCATACCACTGAAGCTGTTAAAGTCAGTAACTGAGGCTGGGTCAGTCCCAGATCAACAACCAGCCGAGTGCACTTTAAACCACAAAGTCCATTTACATTATCTGTATGTTATTGCTGCTGTCACAAGCTAACATTTATTGACACTTAAAATTTTCCAGGTACTAGTAAATACTTGGCATACATATCTTACAACATCCTTTCTGTTGAGTAAGTTTTATTATCATTTTATAGGTGAATAAATGAAGGCAAAGGGAGATAAGTAACTTGCTTATAATCATAAAGATAGTTGATAGCATAGTTAGGTAGGTCTCTAAAACCTATACTATAACCACAGCATTCAATATGTCATACTTAGTACCAGGACTAAAATCCGACTGAAAATAATATTAAGTGCTGAATAAAAGATCTTAAGAATTCTTCCTAGATAAATCAAGGACTTAGGAAGAAAATGATAAGTAAGCAGGTCAAAACTAAATGAAGGCAAAAATACAAAGGTTTTAGTACTAATGGTGGTTTCACTTAAGAGGATTTTTGACTGATGGAGGTAAGCTTAAAATTAATTTATGAGGTATTGAGTGGCTCAAAGAATAGGAGGCAAGATCCAAAGCCCACTCTTGGAAATGAGTCTAATGAGACTGCTTCCCTAGAATGTTAACTTCTTACTTTAAGAGTGAGTGAGAAATTCTTCTCTCCCTTCTGATACCACTGCCACCACCACCCCCAAAACTGCAAAGAAAACTGTGTGGCTTAAGCCTTGATGTTGAGTGCAATGGGAATAAAAGCTTCCTTGGGAACCAATCCAGCCAACATGAGCCGTCACTGCCAATTTACTCAAATTTAGGAGAAAACATAATATTCTGAATTTGTCAATCTAGTGGTCCTGAGCTGTAGCTGAATGAACCAAAAAACCCCACTGAGAACTTGAGAAAAGTGACCTTTGACTAGTAATGGCCTTGCCTCTTCTCAGAAGCAACTACTTTTTCAAAATAAAGCCACCTCTTGCCTATACCTCAAGTAATTCTAACAAATAAGTTCCAAGAAAGATAAAAAGCTACAGTAAAATAATTCTCATAATGAAAATGAAATAAAATGTTACAAAAAAAGTCTGTTGAGGTAAAAAAGCAGTCGTACCCACATAAGCTTTAGATATTTGAACTAGACAGGGTATAAAGCAACATGCTTCAGTAAATAATAGAGATCTCAAAACACATGCTTAATAAAGAATGAGGATAGTTGACCATAAATAAAAAGTATCTTATGGAAATGAAAAAATTCATCATTGAAATTAGAAACACAGAGATGACGTTGTTAGCAGATTAGGCATTATTGATGAGAGAACTGGTGAACTGAATGATAGGGCAAAAGAAATGATGGAGAATTCTTCAGAGAGTGACAAAGATGAAAAGTCTATAAGCAAGTTTGAGACACAGAATTTAGAATAAGGAAGTTTAGCAAATATGTAATCAGTTTCTGAAAGAGGAAAAAAAGAGAATGAAACAGAGAGAATGATAAAAGACAGCTGTCAACAGATTTAAGAAGCCCAAAACACTATAGAGCAAATACCAAGTAATCCACACGTCACATACAGACTGCACAACTCCCACAACAACCTCCAATTCAAAAGTGGAGTCTTAGAAGGTCTCAGGACTAGGAGAATGATTGTCCATACAGCAACATGGAATGGCAGATGTTAGGAAATGATAGCTTCACAGTGCAGAGAGAAAATAACTGTGCACTTAGAATTCTAGAGCTGATGAGAATGACTTTCAAAAACAACAGTGACATGAACAATTTTCCATACAATTAAGAAAGAGTTTGGCATGAAACAATGCCACTGGAAAGTTATAAACTGTATACTTTAAGTGTAAAGAATGTGATTCCAAATGGAAGATTTAAGATTTAGAAAGAAATTTAAAAAATGAAGTAAGTATTAAGTTTAATTCAGTCTTCCACTTAACAGAGAAGGTTAATCGCACTGGAAAGGATACACACTACTTTAATACATAAAACACAATCCAAAAAAGAAAGAAAGTGATTGGAAACATAAGTCAAAATTGATTTATATGTATATTTAGAACTCATTTATTTTCAGGTGGAATTTTATTTTTCTGGCATTTTGTGGGGAAGTTCAGGAAGAACTGATTTAAGTTATCCCAATATTAGAAGTTAGGCCTGATAAGTTGTGTGGCTCAGAAGAACCAGTCTGAAAGGAAACAATTTGATTAAAATGTCATTAGTGAACTTAAGCATAAATAAAGCAAGACAGCTATGTGGTATTTTTTAAATAAATAAGCTATTATAAACATAACCTGTATTATTTCCCTAAACATTAGGGAAAATCCAGAGATATTCTATTAAAGGGAAGAAATTAAAAAATCATAAATCCATTCCATCATTTTTTCGATAGTAATAAGAGGACATCTATTAAGTTTGGTAAAACTAATGCCTAAAAATTTAAACTGACTCATTATGAAAACTCTAAATGAATCAAATTTACTAAAGAATCAGTGTCACTTTACTTATTCTATCAGCTTCTTTATAATAAAAAAAATATATATATATATACATACTGGGTTCCTGACATAGGCATTATTATCTGGAAGAAATGACTCTGGAAGATTTGATTCACTGACATTTGTGAGCTTAGCAAAATCAAGAAAGTTATGTCTAGGATTGTTCTAAAAGTATGAAAATCAGGAACAAATATTATAATTATACTGCTATAATTATATTTTTAAATGAAAGCAAAGACACAGGAAACCACTTACACATTTCTAAGACCTCATCTGGAAATTTTAATGCACACAGGTGCCCAGCATAAAGAGAAAATCACCAAATAATTACCTCTGTTGTACAGAGGAATAGGTGAGACTATTAATTTTCTAACAGCCTAAATAATTGTTGCCCTCTGTTGCCTAAATGAATTGTATGGATGCAGAAATATTAGTGGAATAATTAGTGATGTCCTAAGAACACCCAAAGCCCATTAAAGTCCAATAATGCTGACTTTTTTAGACTTCTCAATTAGACCCCATTTTAACACAGAACAGCACTAAAGACTCCTTTCCCTGAAATAGAACAAAAATATTCTAGAATGTTGGGGTAAAAATACTCAAATCTTACATTTCCACCTACTAATGTCAATATGTCAAGCTGTATTTGCAAGGGGTAAAAAGCACACAGTTTTGGCTTCTGAAAATACTTTAACTTGGTTCTTGTATTTTTAGGCACTACAAAGAAACCTTCATTTTAAAACCTTTAGAGACAATACATATGTCTAGCAAAAGTCAGGTGGATTGATCTATTTATAAGGCTTTTAAAGACTTCTAAAAAAACAAAAAAGGAAAGAAACATTTTAAATAAGAAAGCTCCATGTTTGATTTTTCATAAGAATTTCAAAAAAGGGACCACAGTCCAATATTAAAAATTCCTTTTTCAATATGTCTATTTACTATTTGTAGAGCAATGTAAAAGTCTAATATAACTCCAAGATATTTTAATAAGTAAAATACAACTTGCATAGGTACAACAAATTTAATAATAGTATGTAGAGACACACAACACAGTTTGAGTTAGAAAGACCTTCTCAGGAGTTTTATTATTATTTTATTATTTAGAATTTGCCAAAATTAACTCTTAATTTAAAGAATGGTACTGGATATCATACAATAATATCTACTTGAAAAATTAAATAAACTGAATAGCAAAATGTTTTTACTATTTTTTAAAGCAAAATATTTAAAAGAAAACACTGAAATATTCTGTAAGACAGAGGCATGAAAGTTCAAAATAACCAAGACTTGCCTTTATGTAATAATTGAAGCATTTATTTTAATTTATTTGTAAAGTATCTTGGAAAATAAATATTACCTCAAATAATGATTTTGTTCTGTTCCTCTTTATTGCTAATAAAGTGACTGATCATATATTCCTTAATGATGCTTTGAAATGAACTCTGAAGTCATTTGTTCTAACTTCTCATTCAAGTGGAAAAGAAAGAAACTGCTCTATTCAGTAGACATAGTAACACAGGCAAACACATGTACAATCTGAGGCCTCTATTTGAGAGAGAAAACTAGTTTTTCATGTTGATTTTGAATCGTAAAATGTTATGGATTTTACTGAAAGCTTATTTATTATTAACATGTTCAAGATATTTGTACTTTTGCAATAATTCTGTAGTTAAAAATCCTAAATTCTTCGGCATTCATTAATTATTGACTATATTCCCTATGCTGTACTTTCTCAAATTAAATAACATACTCATTATTTCTGTCCCTCTGGTTCCTCCTTAGTTACATGACATTCAATCATTCCAAGTTTAGTTTCTCCTCGGCTCCCACCCTCTCATCCCCCCTCTGAGCACCTTACTTGTCCCTCTTTCTGTATGCTCTTTGCCTGGTAAGGGCATCACCACCTGTGAATTGAACAGAGCTGAACATTTCAGTATCCTCTGCAACCATTTTATCTCACCCCCTGCTTCCCAACTTCCAGTCCAGCAGCCAGCCTTCTGGGTCCTACCTCTGCTGTATTTCTCTGTTTAGTGATTATCTATCAAGCTGCTGCTGCTGAATTTCAGTCCCTCATGTCTCATTTTTTACTCCAGCAATAGCTTCACAATGGCTGATAGCTTCCCCTCTCAGAAGATGAATGTTAAGTCCATGAAATAGTTTCATTCCGATCCCAGTTTACCATTCCAACTTCTTGTCTTACATTTACCTATGTTTTCCCAACGCCATATTACCTAGTTTTTCTGAACAAACTACATTCTTTTTTTAGACTTGTATATTTTTCTGTGTAGTTCTTTTTCTGTTGACATACAATACGATGTTGCTTTTAGGTGTACAATACAGTAATTCTATAATCATATACATTACTAAGTGCTTGCCATGATATATAGTTACATCTGTCATCATACAAAGATATTACAGTATGAATTATTGACTATATTCCCTATGCTGTACTTTCATCCCCATGATAAATTTATTTCATAATTTGAATTTTGTACCTCCTTATCCCTTTCACCCATTTCACACATCCTTCCATCCCTCTTCCCTTTGGCAACCACCAGTCTAGTCTGTTCTCTGGGTCATGAGTCCATTTCTGTTTTGTTTGGTTGTTCATTTGTTTTGCTTTTTTAGATTTCATATATAACTGAAATCATCTGATCTTTGTCTTTCTCTGCCAGATTTATTTTACTTAGCATAATACCCTCTAGGTCCATCCATGTTGTTGCAAATGGCAAGAGTTCATTCTTTTTTATAGCTGAGTACTATTCTTTTGCGTATGTGTACCACTTCTTTATCCATTTGTCTATTGATATACACTTAGGTTGCTTCCATATCTTGGCTATTGCAAATAATGCTGTAATAAGCATAGGGGTAAATATATGTTTTTGAATTAGGATGTCCTTTTCTTTGGGTAAATTCCCAGAAGTGGAATTACTGGGTTGTATTGTATTCCTATTTTTAGTTTTTTGAGAAACCTCTGTAACAGTTTTCCACAGTGGCTGCACCAATTTACTTTCCCACTAGCAGTGCATGAGAGTTCCCTTTTCTCCACATCCTTACCAACACTTGTTATTTTATAATCTAGGTTGTTTTATGATTCCTTTGCACACATAGTTTTTTCTACCTTAAAATGTCTCTTGTCTGTTAGATGAATGATGTTGACTCCTGGCTATACTATGGTGCATGTGCACACACATACATACACTCACAGACACATTAATATATAATGTTGAGTAAACCAGTCACATCTCAGATTAAACGGCCGTTTTTCTAAAGACTGTCCTAACTGCCCTAGGGAGGATTGCTTCCACCTGCATGTTTCTAGTAGTATATTTTATACTTTTTTTACTATAATGTTTACCTTGGCATGTTATAATCTTACACATCTCCATTACCCATAAAATCTGTTCATTGGAATTTTGTACTGCTTTATCTCCTTCACCACATCACCTTTTTTTTTTTTTAAATACAGTATTATGTCCAGTGAGTAGTCAAATAACGGCTGGCTTAAATGTCAGTATAAGAATATCAGAGATCAATATTTAGACATAACCGATGTGCTTGGTTCTACCACTTATTAGCTCTATGCCCTTGGGGAAATAACATTCTAGGACTTAGTGCTTCACCTGTAAAATGAGGAAAATAGAACGTGCTGAATGGTGTGGCTGTGAATATTTACCGGGGTGTAAAATGCAGTACCTGGCACAAAATCAACAATCAAGATTAGTTATTGTTGTCATTCTACTGTTGCCATCTTCTCTATAAATATGTTGTATCTGTCCAGGTAATCTTTTCTGTTTCTTGTCACCTATTTTACATTTAAAGATACATCACTTTCTACCTCTTGTACTGGCTATCAATTCAATTCACTGGGAGCAGGACTATTTTCGAACTCCTCTTTGTATTTCTCAGTCCTCAGTGGCAAGTGCCTGCATCAATCCATCACTAAGAATGTATATTTATTGGCACCTTTTTAATGAATGCTACATTTTGTATGGCTGGCAGAGCAAAAGTATCTGAGTAAGAGATTTCTGTTGCTATATTACTGTAATATGATACTTATCAGAGATTAAACTTGTCATTTTTTAATGTTTTATCAAGAAACTACTTAAGTATTTAAGAAGGCATATCAAATAGCTATTATATATATTACATATAAAGAAGATTGCACACTTTATAAGTAAATGTATTTTAAAATTAAAGTGCCATGGATTTAACCCATGGACCCAAACTTATAATAGAAAAGGCAACTTTATTTTGATATAACTGTGCAGGTTATTTAACTTAGGGAATAAACTGATTTAATATTTCAAGAACACAAGATTTATGAACCATGGTTAATCTTACATTTTTTTAAAGTTATTCTTCTCATCTTTTATATTTCTTGTTACTTGGTTTCCAGACTGGCTAGTCAAGTCTATTTCAAAAATGAAAATTAACATTTAAAGTAGAATACAAACTTATTTTTAAAAAATTCCCTTGAATCTTTTTAAAGTTACCTTGTTCCCATCATTAGATTATTCAACACAGTATGTCCTTCCTTTGTTAATGAATTTGGACCACCTTGCTCCATAAAAAAATTTGAGTATCTTTTCATTTAAACATTCACATACTTTTTTACAGTTTTAAAGCAAAGGTAATGATAAAAGATAAATAATGAGATTTTCCATTATTGTGAAAGGTTTAGAATATAATGTATAAGATGCCTACTGGTCCTTCAATTAGTAAGTTTAACAGAAGATCAATGAAATCAGATAGTAAGCATTTGAAAACTAAATCCAAATATTGAACCCTTGATGCATTCTCTCTGATGTTTTATTTCCTATCTAATAAGAAATTAACAAGCACAAACAAAAAGCTTTACTGCAAAAAGAGAAACCTTTATCATTGCTTTGTAGAAAGGGTATGTCAAGGGAAAACAGAATTCAATTTATGGAAGATAAATTGAGAACTTTAAAAAATATATTGACTATAACATGGTATGATACAACAAATAATTGCCAAAAGAAAAGCTTCCTTTAGTATTATTAAAGTGCTACTAATTGTAAGTTGCAACATTTTAATATAAACACATTCAACAACAAGAAAATTGCTCTCCACAATGTTGATAATTTAAATTGGTGGTGTTTTAGAACTGTCTCTTTCACACACCACATATGCATATATACATACTTTTTTTCTATTTATAACATGATGCATCTTATGTGTCTATATGTACATCTAATATGTTTGCTAAGAAGAAATAGCTGAAACACTAAACTAACATTTCTGCAAAGTATTTTATTGGATAAAATTCTAAAAATAAATTGGCCCCAAAACAATATGCTATACAGCAGACTGGCAAACATTACAATTCCATCTAGAGAAAATATGGTAAAATATTAGTATTCCTAATTGCTAGTTTTTAGAAATGTTTTTGTTTCTATATTTTGAAGGCCATGGATGTGATTGTAATATTTTGTAAATTTATTTTTGCAAGATTATTAAAATGTTTTTTCCCTGTGTTTTCCTTTTTAAAAATTCCTAAATCATTTCCAATTATTAGTACTCTTTGTTAGTACTTGCAAAGATGAAAAGTTTTAACAACTTAAATGGCCATAGTCTTTTATAGTGCATCTAATTGTATAAAGTATTTTAGTACTTCTTGCTTATTAGAGAAATACCAGAAAATGTAAATTAACAAACTAATACTAAAAACTCTATAATTATATCCATTTATAGTCATTACTAATCTTTATATATGTCTTTTTTTATACTTATAATGTGTATACTATAAAATACATATGTATTTTACACACATACACACACACACATTTTCTGTAACCAGGATCTTTATAACCTACTATTTTCAGCCATTAACCAGCCATTGAGAATTTTATTTCCAACAAAAGAGGACATATTTCTATTTCAAACAGCACACAATAAAAGTAGGATAAAAAATTGTAATAATCAAAATTATTTTTAAAAATAGAAGTATTTTTAAAGGATACATAAAGTCTATAAACTGTTGTAAAATCACCCCACAGAATACTACGTTACCAAGACTGGAATGATAGTTACCAGTAACATTTATGTTTAATAAAATTGTTAATGTTTGTTGGTTTTGTCTTGTTTTGGCCAAAACATAGTATTGGCCAACTTTCTTTAATCCAATTACCTTTGGCCAACCTGCCCTAATTTATATAGAACTGGCACTGACAATGAATGGAATGATTAAATGCAGATTGAATGTCAACAATGAAAAAGCAATAAATAGATTATATTCAGGAAAGATGTGGGGAAAAAAGAGATAAACTGTACCCAGTGTCCTGCATGGGCTTACTACTTCATTTATACATCATCATTTAATTTTCTTAACTCTGACAGGTAGAAAGAACAATAGCTACTCTGTAGATGCCATTCCTGAACTGCAGAAGACTCAGTAAATGCCCCCAAATCACACAGTTGATGAGCTGAGCCTGTAATCTTTGACTCTGGGAACCATGTAGGATTTTCAATAAACTGATTGTGCAGAAGTATGTGGTAGGCTGAAGATTATTCCCAGTCTCCTTGCTTCAGAGAGAGAAGAAACCTATACTGAACGGACAGAGTTCATTAAAAATTGCAATTTTATGTTTCTCATTTTTCCCCCTTCTGCACAGATACTATCCAAGTCCAGTAGGAATTAAATTAAGACAAGCAGCTTTATCTCTACATGTCTCTTGGAACAAAGCAGAACAGAAACCAGGCAGGAAACGCAGTTGTTTATGACTTATGCTGGTGGTGCTGTTCCAGTAAATGACATGTTGAAAGAGAATTCAATGTTTTAATTGCATTTAGTGCTAATCAGACCCTTATAAATGTAGGTGCAGTTACACATTTTCATTGTATTCTTTTCCTTTTCTCATTAGTTATCCCTAATTTTCATGATGATTATTAACATAACATAACACTAATATGCTCAGGAGGTACCAGAAGAGATTATGTGTCATGCTGTGATTCATTAAAGCCAGAGAAAGGACTGCTTCATTTCTCAGCTTTTTAACAGATTATTCATTCATTTTGTAATCTTGAAAGATAAATTTTCTGCTGTTCAGAACTTTCTATTAATGCTTTTTCTTTGAAAAATGGCATTTTTTACCATATCTATCTACAAGGGGGAAATTTAAGGGATTTCTTTAACATTCTTAAATTGCTGGCCTATTTTCCCAATCTGCGATTATTATTATTTTTTTTGAATGACTAGAATCTTCCTTCCGAAAAAACCTATTTAAGTAATTTTATTAACTTCTTGATTATTTTTCTATTTTATTTAAGAGAACTTCAAGACTTTTTTTTTCCATTTCTCAGCTCTATATTACTTACTAGTAGATAACCTCAGGCAGTTTTATAGTTTGCTACAGCATGGTGTGATCAGGGCAAAAAAAATCCAATATGCCTTTAAAAATATATATTCTTTTAAAAACTTCTCTGGATAAGTTGATACTGATAGTACTGAAGGCTGAAATACCTGCTACCTACGCTGTTAGGGTTTGTTTCTGAGAACCTCATTCCTGTATATATATAGAGATCATTTTATTATTAAATTTGCTATGGCTTCCTGAAAGGGAAATACGAAGATACCAATAATTATTTACAAGAAAATATGTATAAAAATACTTCATAATGCAGTTTGAAGATAATACTACTCATTTAAAACATATAACTATGTCTGATAAAAGAGAACTGATTATCTTATTTACAATATGCAAGTTGAAAAAGTTATAGTATTTCTCAGTGAGATAGTATTTTAGTAAAAATAGCAGATTAAAGTATACTTAAAAGATAGAATTTACCTAGTCATCACATAATAGAGGAAACTGTTCTTATATTAATGTTCAGCTTTTATAATTGTTCTTATTTTACCATTAAGATAAGAAAAATTAGTATTCTACACTAATGCTAAAGGTGAATTCTAGAAAGATAGGCCCATTATTTAGTTTCAAGGGCAACGATAAAAGCTCAGAGCATTCCACGGAATTGTGTTTTTAATAATTTCTATTCACCATGCATGCTGAATTAAAAACATTTTAGTTGAGATTATTATTATCTTATAGGTAAGAAGAACTACTCAGATAAAATAACTAAGAATGACTGAACATCTGTTGAAAGGTTTTAGGGAGCCAGACACTGTGCTCAGTGCTTTATATGTTTTTTCCCCATTTTTATGCATAAGAAAGTCATTAGGTAGTATTGTCATCACTTGCAAACCGATGCTTACAGGAATTTTAAAATTTGTGCAAGGTTACACAGCTCAGCAGTTATTAAAGGCTAAAAACCCAGGTTTGTCATCAGCATTATACTTTTGGGAAAAGAGACAAAGATTTGAATATTCAAACTTTATTTTTATGGCCTTTATGTTTTGTATTCATTAACCTTTTTTTTCCATCATTTTGGGATTTAGCATATTCATAACATTTGATTAAACTTTAACCAATATTGACATGTTCCCTAGGTCCCTTAGTAGCTCCTGTCACGACAGAAGGGGCAGGAGCTTCTACTCATTTCCTGCCTACAATTATTTTTTCTGCTTTGCCCCTTGGTCTCAGCCTCATCCCATGCTCTAATGTTAGCTCTGACCCTGAAAATGAAGCCCACAGAGAGCACCTTTCTCAAACGTGTTCGTTGCAGGAGAATCCGCCTTGTCCTATTCAGTTGCCTTAGCCCTGCAGTGAGTGCTCGGAGTTCACTGCCCAGTCTCGGTAGGTCTGGAAGGTCCACTGTTCTTTTCCTGTGAGGCCTTTGCTGAGTGCCTACCCTCTTCCTCTACCCGGCTCCTCTAGGACTTGGATCTGTTCCCTTGCATTTATTCTTCCTGCCCAGCTAATGTCCTGTATTAGGCCTTTGCCTGTGCTCATGTGTCTTACAAGGATTTACCAACCTGTTTCTGACCTATGAACCTGGTCATACAACTTTCAGGTGCAAATCTCATCTCTTCTGCTTACAATTCTGGATTTTGAAACCCAGACGCAGATAAACCCCTGTGCTTGGCCATACAAACTTGTATTCTCTCTACCAACCCCATCTTCCAGATCCAACCTGCTGTACTTGATTCCCAGTATCTCTTGGTCACTACCACCAATAACACTGTGTTCCATCTTCCATTAACATATTTTCTTGCTAGAAATCATAAGAAAACTATGTGGCATTGTTTCACCAAGACTTACAAAAAAAAGACATTCCTTAATATTAACTGAAAATAGACCAAACAAGAAAAAACTATGAACCTCTCCCCTTTGTCAGAATAGTTTAATTTTACCATCCAAGAAGAATAGCTGACAATTACCAGAAAGTTAAACAAGCTTCTTCCTTTTGTTTTTATAAGTTTGGAATTTTTTAAACACTTTTATAATTTTTCTCTTATTTTTCAAATGATATCTCTAGATGTAACCAGCATCTAGATCAGGAAATACAGCATTATCTGTCTCTCCCCAAGAATAACAACTATTCTGATTGGATTAGCTTTTCCTGTTTCTGAACTTTATATAAATGGACATAGGAAATTTGTATTTTATAGGAAATTTGTATTTTTTGTCTGAATTCATTTCCACACATTATATTCCTGAGATCCATCAATATTATTTCATGTAGCAATAACTGATTTATTTTCACTGCTATATAGAGTTCCATTGTACAAATATGATACAGTTAATGTGTATACTCTTGTGAGACATTTAGGCTGTTTTCAGCTTCTTGATAGTACAAATAATGAACATGTCTACAAACAGTGGATTTTTTATACATATCTTTCATGAGCATATGCATGCATTTCCATTGTGTAAATACTTAGAAGTAGAAATTCTGAGTCAGGGGATATGTATATGTTCACACTTAATAGATGATGTCAATTTACATTTTTCAGAAATGGACTAATTAATATCCCATCAGCAATATCCAAGAACTCCAGTTGTTCTGAAATTTGATTTTGTTTGTCCTTATTATTTTAGGCATTCTGATGAACATGTGGTGGTCTTTGTGGTTTATTCTGTAATTCCAAGTAGTTAATAAAGTTGAATGCCTCTTTATATATTTTTTTCCAATTTTTATATCCTCTTTATGTAGTGCTGATTCCAGTTTTATTTCTATGCTTTTATCTTGGGCTTTTTGTTTTATTGTTATTTATCAATTTGTTAAAGAGTTCTTTATGTATTCTGGATTGGAGCTTTTTCACATTAGCTTTTAGGATATCTTTGGGGTCTTTTGCTTCTGGTATTAATAAAGTCTTTCAAATTATTATGAACCTCATTGACTCTATCTTTTTATAGATTACTGGGATTGTAAGAGGCCATGGCTGTCTAGGAAAAGAATCCTGGGAACGAATAAAATGAAACACTATAAAAAGGAGATAAAAGTATATGAAAACTAGCAAGCACATAAATTTTCAGGATCAACTTGATAGAAACTCTAGTTTTATTATTCTTATTCATTAGGTTGTAGTTTTGTGAATCTAGATATTTCTGTGTCTTTTAAAAAAGAAAATCCTTA
Organism: Phataginus tricuspis; assembly: GCA_029783875.1. Classification (NCBI taxonomy): domain Eukaryota; kingdom Metazoa; phylum Chordata; class Mammalia; order Pholidota; family Manidae; genus Phataginus; species Phataginus tricuspis. Next base: position 55,567,711 of record JAQQAC010022981.1, on the reverse strand, counting down.
AAAGTCCCTGCAATTCTCAGATGTACAGTGACTAATGAACTAACCAATGTAAATTATTCTCTTTATGTACATAATTCTGCTCCAGGACTGCTGGTTTTCACTAATACAAACTTGTTAGAACTACTAGGCAGAATCGTCCATTCTTTAGGACTTATTCATAGTTAGATTTTCTTCATAACACATTTTAAAGAAATCTAGTATTTTATCCTTATTGGCAATATTAACAGACAACTCAAAATTAAAATGTATTCAGAGAAATATGAATAAAAACTTCTTTAAAAGCTTATTTTTATCATTTCCTTAGACTGGTGTTGTAAGTCTCATGTGTTGAGCCAGTACAATACAAAGTTAATTGGAGGTTTAAGAAAGTACAGGGCATTTTCAGAAACAAGTAACTCTTATTTGCCTGAATTATCTTTGGAATTGTGTTTTGCAGTACAGTCCTTACTTTCACAAGGATTCTGAGATTTTTGAAACTGAGTGTCAACATGATGAAAAAATAGAGTCCTTGAAACATAGTGTAGGCGTGTATGCACAATCATCACGGCTCTACTGTATATAAAATCTGCTACCAGAAAATGCAAGCTTGACTCAAAAGATAAACTTCCACATCCATACTCGGGATTGTTAATCAAATGAAAGACATGCAGGCATTAAATAAATGTCTAATCCCACCAGCGTGTGATCCGACTTTGAAATATGTTGAGTCACCAATGAATTTAGGAAAGGCAAAATGATTTGGCCATTCAGCAAATAAACTACTTTCTCTTTATGTACCATATTCCATTGCTTAAAACTCATAAAACTCCCCAAATTCTCTATTTTTAAGGTAATTGTCAGTTGTGAGACCACTTTTCATTTACTTTTAAGGACCTAAACTTCCCTTATTCTTCAGACATTGATAGCCTGGAAAAAAATGGTTCTACACTTTTTCGGCAATTAAAAATTAAGGCAATTACTAATTAAGTTATAGTTAAACAACAAGTGTAAATTGAGTTGCTACTATGTGAATTAGATGACTTTAGATCTTCCTTCTGTGACAAAACAACCTGATTTGTATGGAGGGGAGGAAAAAAAGAAGGAATAAAACTCATATGCATAATTATTTACCTGGACAATCCATTTGTAGCTACAAAAATAGACTTGGTCTTGCCAGTTTACACTAATTGCAACAAAACTATAATTTTGTACTTATTTAGATCAACAAGGACAAATGTTATATATCAGAAACCGATGATAGCATTTTACTTCTCTCAAATTGTACAGAAGAAAAATGGAGGCTTAGAATTCATAGACTCTTAGAAATATTTCATTAAGTAATCATCTGTTTGCATATACTTCATAGAATTCCAAAACAGATATGAGGTATTTTCTAAATATGCATAAGATATAATAATATAAAATAGTTAAAGGGAAAGATGACAGAGAATATGAGCAGATTATCTCAAGGAAATCAGAGAAGATTTAGCATGCCACATATGCATTACATTCATCTCCTAAAATTGCTAATGATGAATCAAGTATTTAAGGCTCCACCAGACAAACCAAAAGGAAAACATTATTAGCTACAACATAAAGTGAACAAATAACAAAAACATACCTGTTACATAAAAAATAATTTCTTGATTGATTTCTCCATTGGGTAAATTAAGTCAATGGAAAACTAGGGTAGATGTATAACGTTCACAAAGATATCATCCAAACTAAGTGCTTAATTTTGACAAGAGAAATGCCAGGGAAACAACAGGTCAGTTTACTTTTCAGTGTTGTAAACAGGCCCAAGAGATTATTTGAAAGAGTATTTCACTTATCTGAAAACTGATCACTCATTAAATGGAAAGTCTTGATGAAACAGTTAAAGGCATGGCTCTACATAAAAGTAAATAATAAAATTGAAACAAACACCAGTTTGAGCTATTAAGCCTAGTATGTCTATAATGTTGTTTTGTGGAGAAGCATGAAACCTGCTAAGATAAAATTTGAATTCTAATAGAGAATACAGGTACATAGATATATGATATCAGTGTACTATGTTCAAATGCTGTATTAGACAGACAGTAATTCTGTTATTGGGTTATAGCTAAGAAGGCAGGGAAGCCTCAGACACCTACACGCTTTACTTTGTTCAAGGTCCAAGTCACCTAAGTACGGTCAGATGGCATATGCCAGTCGTGAGGGAAACTGATGGTTAGGTGTAAGAAACACCACTATCTTGAAAGAAGAAATGTTGGTATAAAGCTGGGTTTCCCAAAGTTGACAAAGGGAAATCAAAATTCGTATTTTATGAGTCCCTAATTCAGACTGGTACTTATTTACATCTCTTTGTAGAGAAGTAGGGATAAAACTATCATAAAATAAACCACTAGTTACAAGTGACATAAACCATAAAAACCATGGTGCTTTGGATTTCAGAAATAAGTAATCTAGACTATCTGACCTTTAAAATGTAGTTCTCAGATATAATAATAGTTGTCTTAGGGTCCTTGGCATTTCTTTCCCATGCTATTATTTTCCTTAAGTAAATAACATAAAAACCATCGGAAATGGTTGAAGATGTTAAAGGGCACCTAGTTCTAACACAATATTTGCAGAAAAGAAGACAACTGTGGCCCAGGGTGATGAAGTGTAACATCCCATGGATAGTTAAGAGCAGATCTAGAACTGAATAGAAGTGACTTGACTCCCAGCTCAATGTTCTTCCACCTGCAGGCAGTAGAGCATTGTCTCTGGGCAAGTTGTTGGCTATGAATCCTCTCCAGCTGCACACTTTGGACAGCTTATGTATTGTTTCTGTGATTCAGTATTCTCAACTGTAAATTGAGAAAAATAATAGTAGTTACCTCATGGCATTTCTGAGGGGAATAAATGAGTTATTTCCTGAAGTGTTTAGAGTACTTAGCATAGTGTGAATGCGGGCTAAGGGTTCACTATTAATACCATTCTGGATGTGAGGCAGGCATGAGTCTGGCCTAGTAGAAGATGCTACACTGGGTAAACACAAATTAAATTATCACAAATGTGTTGGGATTGTTTTCCATTAGACCCACATGAGCACGGATAGGACTGGGGCCAGGGGTACTCAGAACTACTCTCTGTCTAGGAGCAAATATTACTGTTGTCTGCATAGTTAACGTGCATATTTCAATATATTTTGCCACTAGGGATATTTGCATCCTGTAACTGTGGCGGTGGCTTTTGCTCTCAACAGCACCATTCTGCTTAAACCTCTTGCCATCATTTCACACTCATTTAAAAGTGTAATAAAGAACTAAAAATATGAGAATTAGAATTCTCCCTGTCTTGAAGCTTTTTCAAAATATTATTTTCTTGTAGTCCATAAATTTATTTAATCTGGCTCTTTTAATAACTCAAAGATGTTAGTTATTTTTCGGCTTTCAATATTTTTTGACATCGTCAAAATTTTAATTCAACCTATTTCTGACATCGTCAACATTTTAATTCATTTTTTCTGACACTGTTTCATACCTGCAACTTGTAAGGAGAAGGACTGCATTAACTTTTGGAAGATATCTTCATAATTCAGAGATTTTTAAATTAATCTTGATCATATTTACCCTCTCCCTCTATTTGGATTAAATTAGGCTATTGGATGCAGTTAAAAAGACATGCATTAATCTGGAAATAGTAAATAAATTCAAGGGTGTTTCTGAAAACAGATCTCACTTGTTACTTTAATAAGAGGGATCACAATGCACAGAGGCCATCTCAATTTGCGAAGCAATTAGTTGCCTTGTTAATTACTTCCTACATTTTCGTAGAAACTTAGTATGTTCTGTTATTTGCTGCCAACATTTTACTTCTGCCAGGATTCTACTCCTCACTCCCTATGGGTGGCAACATGATGTAGGGATTACAAGAAAAGGTCTTGAACTAAGGTGGATCTAACTTTGAATTCTGACTTCACTGGTTATTGGCTAAGTGATACTTAGAAAGCACTCAACATTACTAATCTTCATTTATGCCAACAATACAATAAGGGATAATTGCACCTGCCTTACAGGCAGGTGTTTTATTTATTTGCTTTATCTGTTTGTTTATTTAAATAAATTTTGTAGGCTCAAATAAAAGAAGGGCTTTTTAATTATCAGAAAAATAATAATGACAAACAGATGGCAGCTATTGGTATTAATAAGGAATATTCATTGGTTAATATTTCCCTTAGTTACAAGAGGAATAAAAAAGGTAATGTTCAAAGGTCGAACTTGATCTTCCTTATCGCATGCAGAATACTATGAGTAATATGACAAATATTCATGATTTTTCAACCTTTTTTTATTGGTGAAAAAGTTGCTTTTAAAAAGTTATTTCTAAATTCTGGACACTGGTTCTTTGATTTTTTAAAATATATGTTGCAAACGCTTGCTTTGAGCTTATTGCTTGCCTTTTAATTATTTACAACGTCTTTGTTATTCTGATATACCCAAATTAATCATTCCTTTTTAGTTAGCATAGGACATTTCAGTAACTGATATTCAAATAATGGACTGTCCCCCAAGGAAGGGTGAATCAGAATTTTCTGGGGGCTTCTTCAACATACAAGGTCCTGTAGATTCTGACGTGACCTCCGTGGAGGCTGCGATGGGTGATAGAGCCTCGCAGTGACCATCACCGCTAAGCTGTTGCGACTGGTACTGATAATCATTGATGGTGTGTTGGGAAATAAAATGTTTAAGAACAGTATAGTAATCAAGAAAAATAAAAAGACTAACACAAATCTTAATTTCAGCATCTGAACATCAGATTCAACTTAAAAGGAATTGTTACCACTGAAGAATAGCTTTGAAAAGAACAATTCGCATTCTATCAATATTGGTGATGTCCCTACCTAGCCCCCCTCCAGTTCTCCCCACCCAACTTGGGGATTTTTTTTCTTTTACTGTGCTAAAATATGCATCACATAAAAGTTATCATTTTTAAAGGGTACAATCAGTTACATTAAGTACATTCATATTGTTCAGCAATGATCACCAACATTCATGTCTAGAACTTTTTGATCTTCCCAAACTGAAACTCCATAGCAATTAAGGAATAATTCCCCAATCTTTCCTTCCCACGGCCCCTGGTGACCACCATTCGATTCCCTGTCTCTATGAATTTTATGCCCCTAGGAACCTCATACAAGTGGAATGAGTCATACGATATTTATTCTGTGTCTGGGTTATTTCACTTAGCATAATGTTTTCAAGGTTTACCCATGGTGTGGCATATGTCAAATTTTCCTTATTTTTTAAAAGACTGAATAATATTTCATGGTGCATATATACAATATTTTGTTCACCCATTCCTCTATAAATGAGCATATGGGTTGTTTCCATCTTTTAGCTATTATGAATAAATGCTGCTATGAATGTTGATGTACAAATATGAGTCCCTGCTTAAAAATAATAATTTTAACTGATGTTGGTTCTTGTATTAAAGTTTGAAGAGGAAAATTACCACTTCATTTTCTTCTCTATCTCCCTGCAATTAAAATGACTGATTGCTTGTGACCAGTGGAAATCAGTTTGGTGGAAACAGTTATGACAGATAACAGCATTAAACCATAGTAAATATAGCAGATATTCCCAAATTAGTTCTATTCTGTGTCCTCTAGATACAATACAAGAATTACTTTAACATGACATGAACATTCAATTTTTGAGCCAGAAAGCAAATCTCTATATGTCTGTATAAGTAAAAGCCTATTTTTATTTCCTTTTATTTTTAGTTTAGGTTACTAGAATATTAACTCTATCAGGGCAGAGGGACAGCTTGTTTTGCTTGCTTCTATTTTCAGCACGCACTAGGAATATAACATATATTCTGTAAAAAAACTACTTTGAACTTGTCTCTAAGCATATTAGATGTGCCACTTCAGAGCATATATATACAACTTTCTTTTGCTATCACTTATATTGGATCATTCATTTCGATAATGCTCACTGTGCTGCCTTTCTCCTGACATGTTTTTTAATAACACCCTTACTCCACTATTCATGTTTTCAGTTAGTAAGTATAGTTCACTCATTGATATTTCAAAGCTTCATCTTTCTTAGTCAATTCTATGTTTCCTTTCCCCCTTCCTACATATAAACACAACTTTTTAATTTGAAATTTATCATTATGCATTTCATAATGAATGAAAAATTAATTTACATGCATGGTAGATGAAATGTTATATTACCCTAATATTATACAGGAAGGGACCTCTTTCACAGTTGTGGACTGCTTCCCTGTTTTTTACAATATTTTTCCATCAAGCACCAGAGCTTGGCTGGCCCTGATTCAGCGCTATTTCTCATAAGATTTTTGCTGTTCTAAGGGTGAAATGAAAAGAACTGCTTAAGTCACTTTCACTGATTAAATTTGGAAAGGACAAGATTCCAGGCTTCAATGCTAAAGGCAGTACTTGAAAGTGTTCACCATTTAATATTTATTACTCCCATCAGCTCCTCAGGTTATGTCTCCTATCACTGTTCCACAAACATACTCAGTACTTGGTTTCTTCTGGATTTTGACTCACTGTGTTTCCTCTGCTTAAGATTATCCACTTTATTTCAGCTTCACTACAAAAAAATCAAAACACCCTTCAGTGCCACTCAAATTCTTCATTTCCCAGGAAAACCTTTCATGTTCTTTCAACAATTAAAATGTCTCCTTCCTTTGAATCCACATGGAAATTTGTTCTTTCCTAATTGAATTGATCATTATAGCATATACTTGCATCAATACATTGCCAAACTTTCTGTCTGTCTCTCTTCCCTAACTTACCTTGAAATAATTGCACAAAATTGGTTTCCTGGGAAGAACTCCTTTCCCTAGCCTGAATAACCTACTGGTATATTGAAGAGAGGAGTGTAGAGAGTTCTCATTAGTCCTAGGAAAAAAGTCAACCTCATCCAATTTACCGTACCAAAAGAGGTCCCCATGTTCACTCCAAGACAGCTCTCACCCAGATATGTCTTCCCAGACAGCTCATTACACACCCCATGACTCAGATTCCCACCTCACCTTTACATTCACCACCAGTTTCTCCAGGATTCCTGAGAATTCATAGCCCACCATTAGCAATATCCCCTAAGTAGTCATCCTTCCCTCTGAACATTACCTTTACTTTCTGATTCCTCCCCCACTCCACTCTCCCCCACATAATACACTGCTTGCAGCTCTCACACAGTGGCTTCCATACTTTACATAGCAGGGCCTAGAGGTAAAGGAATGGTAGTTATCTTTCTGTCTCTGAAGTGCCGCTTCTGGAATATTATTCAATCTCCTTTGCCATCTTCTCTCAGTTTCCCCAAAGGAGATGCTGTTATCATAAAATTCTCTTGCTACAGTCATCTACAGACTTCTTGCATGATCATCTCCTTTATTAATGGAATATTTTAGCTTTTGGCTTATTGTTTTTTTCCCACATAAGTGGTCATGTAAAAATCCAAAGGGACATTCTATTTGCAGCGGCATTTGACAGTTGATCATTCCCTCTCTTATCAATCTTGTTCTTCACATGGTGCACAGAGCTGCATTTTCCTAGTTTGCAATCATGCTACCTAATGGCAGTGACTTCTCAGTATTCTTTGATGGATCTTCTTTCTAATTTCTAAGTGTTGAGTTCCCAGGCTGTCTTTGGCCTTTTCTAGGTGATTTCATCCTGGTCCATGATTTCTTTCCTGAGATCAGCATCTATAACTGCCTTGCTAAGAGCAAGGTTTGAATATTGAAAAAGCACCACATCCATAAAAATCTCCAAAAATGAACTCTTGATTCTTGCTACCACAATACCTAGGGGAGGGCTGGGTACCCTCTCAGAACAAAAAGCTCAGAGTCATTCTAAATTTTCTCTGATACCCCACATATAACCCATCAGCAAATCCTATTGGTTGCTTTCACTTCCTTCTCATCACCTCCTCAGCCTACCACCGTGGTTCAAGCCACTATCAAATCTTGCCTGGAAAGTAATTGCATCAGGTTCTGTTTCTACTTTACCTCAAAACACTGTGTTACCTGCTCCCAACCCTGTTCAACATGTAGAATAATCCTTGTATATTGGAATATGTCACATCTCTAGACAAAAGCATTCAAAAACTTTCTAACACATCTAGAATAAATTCTGTATTCTAGTCTTGGGCTGTATTTCCAATCTCATCTCCAGTCTTTTTCAGTCACATTGACTTCCAAGATCCCACTAGCTTTATAGACCTTATATCGGATTGCCCAGAATGCTCTTAACCTAGGAATCCACAAGTCTCGTCCTGGACCACATGAGTTTATATTAAATAACTGCTTACTTGATTTTCTTGATCTATTGTTTCTTTCACTAGTTTGTCTATATTACTAGGGTGGTACCTTTGTTTTTTTTGCTTGTTTGTGTTTTGAAATCTTCTATGCCCTACTTCTACAGCAGTACACACTGTAATTACTCAAAAAAATATTTACCGACTAAATGAATGACCTGAATCAATCAATAGTTAATGGGTCTAAAAATATAAATAAGATAAAATGAACTCCAAAGGACTGTCCACTTGTAAATCATAATGGGATTTGGGTACAATGTGACTGACTTAAATATGTGTGCCGCTTTATAACTGGTGATTAGGGTCAGGAGCCAGTATTTGGCATATTTTATGAGTACACCATACATGCTTTATTTGCTTGGTTGACTCTTTCTTCATGTGTTTAAGGTGAATAAAACTATATGTAAGCAGAGCTCTAATCATGGTTCTCCTAATAGCAAAAGAATGGTGACTGCCCATGAACAAAACTAGAGGGGATCAACAGTTAGATTTGCTTAGGTTTTATGTGTGTATGTTAATAGCTATTTTAAAAATTGATTATTAATATACTTCCAGAAAAATAACTGTAATTGATAATCTAAAACACTCTAGCCTCTAAACTTTTTCCCCAATGCAATGTCATGTTATCCATTTATTTCTTAGTAATAAACTTTGCAACTTGATGTATTGCCAACCATTTTAGAGTCTTTAAAACATATTTGATAATAATTAGAGAAAAATGGAAAATTATCAAGTTTAGTCCTAGATATTGTTTTTAAATTCTATGTAGGTTAGCAAATTTTTTCTGACATATCCAATTTTTTTAACTTTTAGTGAAATATTAAAATTAGTGTTGTTTTTACATTTTCTTAACTAGTATGAATTTTAAAAATTATTGCAGAAAAATAATTAGAATTTATGATATTAGAAAATGGTAATTATATAGATACATATATAATATAGAAACTCCATTTTAAGAAAGCTTGGAGTTATCCTGAATTAAATGTATAGAGGCATAAACATTTACTAGGAAAACATACATTCTAATAACTTATTCAATGTAAAATATCATAAATAATTTGTTCCCATTTTTGTAGTGAAAAAAGCACTAAAACGTTGCTTAGCATTCAGCTTATAATCAATCTGCATTTAGTTTTGCTAATTAAACTCATATATCTCTGAGTTTTAGACTTTTGCTTAAACATGAATTAAGTACTCAGTTAATGTAAACCACATGGTTATAGTTTATCTGCAAAACCTGAACTCTTTGCTTTTACTTTAGTTCTGTGTCTAAGAAATTTTCTCATACCTTAACTCTGAGAACAGAGGCAAACATTCCTGCATCTTCAGACACACCTCCAATGTAGAATTTTTTCTGAAACACCGGGGGATGATCATTTTCATCCTGAATCTCAATATACACTTTAGCTGTATTGCCTGGAGGATAAGAAATAATACATTTTTTTTATTGGTGGCTATTCATTAGAAAAAATGCACTGAAATAAATACTTATTGTGCTTTTTATTTTGAAACAGTGGAAATATTTAAATTAGAAGTAATTCCTAAATGAGTAATACCCCCAAACCCACAGAGGACACTGATAATAATGCTTCTGGCATCATAATGTTAAGCTGCTGTTATTTCTCTTAGTTACAATGTCCTAGTAATTCATTTTACTTGATTCAACAGGCACTAAAGAATGGTGTTGTACTCATTTTAATGAAACAACTCAACTGTTCATGTTCACAAATACTTCATGCACATTACCAATTACAACAAAGTGACACAAATATAGAAACACCTTATGAAATAATAGATATTGCCATAAACTAAAAAATACCTATTTTTATTTTAAGAATAAAACAGGAAATGATATTCTTTTAGCTTAAAACATACTACAATTATTTTATTTTAAGATGAAAAGTAAGCAATGGTTGGTTGAGGTGTTATTTCCACAAAGGGAAAGCCAGTTTTATCATGCATTAGAGGCTATCTGTCATTCATTGAAACAGATATAGCTGGAGAGGTGATTGTCGCATTACTTATAAATGCTGGGGTTTTTTAATTTAATACATTTCATCATCAAATGCAAGTGTTAGAATCTCACCTCTTTAATTATCTTTACTGAGCAAGGCAACACTTGTAACCAATCCAAGAATGACTGTTTATAACAAAAATCTGATGTGATAACCAGATAAAATGAGAAATAAGTGGTTATTTTGCAAAAAGTAGATTCAAATTATATGAGTATTCTGATATATTACCTAAATGAACTTTTCTCATGCATTTCAACTGCAGTCAAATACATGGCAATTGATATACAAACTATTTATGAGGGACACTCTAATTTTGCTGCTTCATCAGATTCCTAAGTATACCTAAAGAACACCAACCTACTAGCACAGTGGGTATATCATGGCTGTACAACAATACCTATGTTGATTGAATAAATGAATAAATAACCTGCACTGTATAAGTAAGGCCTTAGAAATAGGCTGCTTTTTGCTTGCCCTGGGAAAGGTCAGAGAGGAAAGAGAGTTAGCTCTCAAGTTTTAGCCCTATTCTGTTGCTACTCAGTTTCCCTCACATTTGTCTCTTTCCCACCATTCTTAAACTGGAAGAACTAGAATCAAGAGAAAAAATGTGTTAGGTCAACCGAGAAGAGTACCAGCAGAAAGTCAGGCTAATGGCACAGTATGTTCTCTGTCCCATGGTGCCAGTGCTGGGAATTATACCCCAGTCAGCACCAGCAATCAGAGTTCATCCAAAATGACACCCATTTTTATCTTGGTAGAAGATCATTTTTATCTCTGGAATCAAAGGAGCTAATAGTTCTAAGTTTAATTTTTTTTTTTTAAGGAATTCTAAACTGTAACATCACTTTTCCAATAACTTTTTTATGTTCTTTATTAATGACATTAGTTATGGTCCTTATTTGCAATATTTCATTTTCAATTCTCTAAAAAGGAACAGATTTATGCTGTGAAATTTATCCTCTTTTCTCCTAGCATTTTACAAAATGATGACAGAAGGTTAGGCCCAGGCAGTATTGTATTACACCACCAGGAACAATTTGTGCTTTAGCAAATCTTTTAAGAACAATGATTTCTTTAGACATTGGGAAAAAAATTGTGTGAGTCACTGTTGCAATCTAAAGCAACACTTATATGCTATATAAAATATTTTCTGTATACATTTTCTAAACTCCAGAGAGACTGCAATAAAATAATTCTTTAAAATATCAATTAAGCAGTTATTAAAACTTTCTAAAATTAACATCCATAGAAACAACTAAATATCTATTCACAGTAGTGATATTCACTGAATATAATTTTCTATAAAATAATTTTCCAAGTTTAACAATTGAGCTAAAGTTTTTCAAGGTTTTCTTTTATAATATACTCCCCTCATAAACAGTATTATTATAATATACTTTCATATCCATTGTGCTTAAGTCCATATTTGTTATGAGACTGATATGGAATTTAACCATATTTAATTTAGAGCTTTAAAGAAACCATGAAATAAGGTGTGATAATATTTCCATGCCATAAATTATATTAGGAGAGCAAGCACAGTTATGGAAGAATCATTATAGTACTTAAATATCAATTTGAATATTTTTCTTTTAATTTTCATCTTTCAGTTTATGTAATATTAACTTTATATAATAATATTAATAATAATAAATATTTGTATATTTAAGTTACCTACTTATCTCAGATTTTTCTTGGTTGTTCTTCCTGCCTCTAACTTCTTTTCAATATGATTATGTGTTGATTTTTAAAAAATATTTGCCTAACAACCCTGTAGTATAATTAAATTGTACTGGAATTGGATGATAAAACCCATGCTGTTGAACTGTATAATTTCTAACTTATCTACCAGAAAAAGAAATGGAAATAAAATATTATTGAGACAGGGACCATGGGCTTAGATAGAGTAGGGTGAGGGCCTCCGGAAAAAGCAAGGCAAGATATACACAGTTAAAGCAATGTAACAATGTAAAGTCCCTATGGAAACTCTGTTCAGCATTATACAAAGTCAAGGTCACACTAATTCTCTAGGGTAAAGATACCAGATTAGGAATATAGACATCTTCAGTGAAATCAGTTAAAGGTCAAAAGGCCAGGAGCAACTTTGCCTGGAATGTTTTGAGTGTTCTGCAAGGGTATCTAAGCATAATCCGTGACTTCACTGTAAACAGCCATAGCAAACAGACAATAACCCAGCCCACCTTAAGGGCAGGGCAGGTGGTACAAGTCCACACCCTAAGCCCTCAATTTCCAAAAGTCCTCAACTGCCTATAAATCCCCTAGACAATGCACCACCCCGGGATCTCTTGTCCCCTCCTGGTGTGAGCCAGAAGCCCTTTCCTCTCACTTTATTTCTGAATAAAAGCCTCTACCTTGCTCTCCTACCTTGAGTGTTTGTGAAGCTCATTCTTCGACTCTGCAAACAAGAACCCTGGTATCATCTTTGAGGGCTCGTCTGGGATAACTCTGTAGGTGAGTATCGGCATCCAAGCCTGCCTTTTCTTTTACTGTCCTTATAGAAGGAAGCCGTCTATGGCACACAAAATTGGGCGCTTGTCAGCCACTTAAATGTGACTAGCCTGGTTGCCGATCTCAAAGTCTCAAGTGACAGGTTCCCCTGTGTCTCCCTCAGTGGATCCCCCATTTCCCTTGGGAGCTGGGAAAGTCACCTGAGTGGAGGCCAGGATTCCCTTTCAGAGGCATCTCCTTGGTTGCAAGGGACTGAGGAAAACCGTGGGCAACTGTGAGAGTCTAGGCTGAAGTTACATTTCAGTGGTTTCTTAAAGGTCCACGTATCTGGAATCAGACCCCGACAGCCCGACTGGGTATCCATGAGGAGTGTCTCTCTCTGTGTCTCTGACTTCCAGCCTACTTTTTCAGGCTGTCCTGGCCTCTGGGTGAGGCAAGGATGCTCTTTACTTCCTTTACAGCTCTATGTGTGCCTCTAACTGCGTCAATTTCATGGAACCCGATACTCACCACAGCAAGGTAGGAGATCCATTCTTTGCTCTTATTCCTGACTACATGCTGTAGTTTTTATCTCATAAAATGTGTCTGGGCACCTGTTAGCCACTTAAAAGACAATTGGCATTGGCTACCAGCCTTAAGTCTTGGGTGAAAGCTTTCCCGGTGCCTGCCACTCCTTGATCCCCTGCCTCTGGATGGACGGAAATGTTGGGGAATGGATGAGCCGATTTCCTACTTTTCTATCCTAATCTGCAGACTCTGAGGGCAGACTGGACTAGTAGACAGTATCCTGGAACTTGGCTCCGACCGATTGATCCAATGGCACTGAGTGAACCTCCAGTTAGGCTGCTGCCTATGCGAGAGTCACAGATAACCACCCCCCCACCAACCTCTTGTCTCACATATCAGATTTGTTACAGTGGGTGACTGGCTAAATCCCAGGTAGTGGCAGAAACTGTTGTTTAAGAGTATAGACACCCCCCTCCATAACTGTACATGTAAATGGCCCCATTTAAACTCTAGCCATGGCTCTATTCTATTGATTCTCTTCCTTGGAAGCAGTCTTCCTGTGTCTATGGCAATTCCTTATCTGCAGCCCGAGTATACTATGCTAAAGCCTATGCAGAAAAACTAGGGTCTGGATTAGGACTCCCAAAAGGCGTAAAGTAAGAGCATACTGGTGAGGTTCTCACTAGATCCAGGGCTCTGAAGCAACTCTTGCTTAGTGGGAAGGCAAGAGAGAAATCAAGGCAAGGTACAGGCCCCATTGGTAAAGAGTGGTTAAATCCAGTAGGCCTGGCAGAGGAGGTGATTGACCACTGTCACCCAGGCTCCAAGGTGGGGGGATGCCCTCATAGAGAAAATGTCGACCAAGTGTCGCACACTTGTCTTTCTCTTTCAGATGGGAGCTTTCTCTTAAAACCAGACACCCCTCTGGCATGCATTCTGAAGAACTGAGACCAATTTGCTCCCCAGACCCTGAAAAAGAAGTGCTTTATCTTCTGCACACAATCCTGGCCTTAATACAAACTCTGAGAGGCTTTGCCCCTGTGAGAAGTATACAATATTATAAGGTTATGCAGCTAAATTTATTTTAATGCAAGGAAGAAAAATAGTCAAAAGTCCTATGAACTACTACAATAGGAGACTAGTTTTCTAAATTTCTTTGGTGAAAATCTATTCTACTTACTGGGTTCATCATTATCCTCAAAAATTGGGAGGTTTTTAAACTAGACTCCCTGAAACGGAAGAAATTTATCTTCTGCAATACAGCCTGGCTTTAAATGACTGGTGCTAGAATTGTACTTGCATTTCATTTCCAGCCCCCTGGACATACACAGTCCCTATTAGTTCAAAGCCTTCATCAGCCCTGTTAGTCTGGGGCCATCTAAACCATAACCCAGTTAGGTAAACTGCTTGCCCTTAGAGTGTATTCTTATAAACGGAGATACTTTTAGTCAAATAAGCTAAAAGAAAAGAAGGCAATTGGGTATCGGTAACTCAAATCTTTGTATCAGTTTATCTGTCTGTGTAAATGTTCTTTGAAAAGTATTGCTAACTGGACTCATTATGTCCCAATCTGTATGTTTGTGTGTCTAAGTGTGTAAATGAAAGATTTTTCTACCTCCAGATGGTATTAATAAAAATTTAAAGACAAACATTTGTAAAAATTGGGTATTCTAAAACTTCCAGAAAATTCTAATAAAAGATAGTAAGCATGAATGCTAATTTAAGTTGAACGGAAATGGACATGTCCTTATGGTTATCCAGCTGCCTAAGTTTGCCTAAAGTCATCTAAGTTGATGTTATATGTTAAATCTTTCAAGAATAAAATGCTTAGAGGCTTGATTTCGTCTAATGTTCAGTAAAGGTTTGTAAGTAATCTAGCATAGTTTTTAGGAATGAGTAAACAAAGTATAGCGAGTGAACACCTTAATAATTCTGTGTTACAGTGTGTATACCTACAAATGGCCTGAAAATTTTTGTACTAACCTAAAACCTTAAAGTTTTGCTAAGTAGACATATCCTGTGCTTAGTGAGAGATTCTGTTATAAAGCACATGATTCCAGAAATTAAAATGGGTTCACAAATTTATCAAATCTAAAGAATGCTAGTGTAACAGTTTGCAGTAGCCTACTTCTCAGTGTTCACTGAAAATTAAAGTTCCTAATGGCTTTAAGTTCTAATTTAAACTACTTGAAATAATAAAATATTTCTGTGTGCTAAAATATGTGTGTTTTAATCAGAGAAGGTATAAGGAATGGAAATTCATTTTGTTGAGGGTAAAAGAAGGTAACTGTTCTAAAGTACAGCTGTTTATTTAAAAAGGGAGAGCACTGAATGTAAAAGGAAAGTTGTAGAAAGCTTGTGGAAAAATTGATATAGTCATGCTATGTGAAATTAAAGCAAATGAGTCTCGATATCAAGTACACAGCAAAATTAGAATTTTGTTTTCAGTTAAAAAGACAAATTTTTCTTAAACTGTTAGTCTGCTCTTAATGTTAAAAGATTGCAAAGGGTTCTCTGTTTTATCAAAGCAGTTTCTCATGCTTAAAGTCTCAATGAATTGTTTGAGTATTTAAGAAAATGAGATTTTAATATTAAAAGGACTGAAAGCTAAACTTTGTTAACAACTGTAACCTTCTGTGCTTGCCTTTGAGGTATTTTGTTGTCATTCTGGTTAAATGGATAAGTATTGCTTCATGGCAATCCATAATCCTATTTAAGCAAGTGCCAAAGAAACTTTCTTCTGACAACTTCCCAAAATCAAATTCAAAAAGGTGCTTTTACCTCTAGTTAGCTCTGATATTTTCCAGAGGGCCCCTGGAATATGTCAGAGGAATTTTGACTTTGGGGAAAATACATGGCTCATTCGGCTTATTTATGTGATATATAATTACCTGCTTAATTACCTGGAAAGCACTGTTAGAGGGAATGATGTTAAACTTTGTTACTAAATGTTTTGTGTTACAGAAATATCCAAATTTCCTAATGTCAACTGTCTTATAGAAAGCTCTCATCAGATCTATAGCCACTGTCATTTGTAAGTCTTGTCATTTATAGTCACTGTTTTATTACTCCTAAACTAGTAAAGAATTAGATTTCAGCAGAACAGCTATTAGTTACATAAGATTAAGTAAACTAAAGAAGATGATTTTGTGGCTTTTTATTTCAAATGTTGCTGATAAAGTGTTTTAAGTTTTTCTCTTAAGCTGACAACAAGTTTAGTAAATGACAATATCTTTATAAACAGAATTGAAACATTTATCTTTCTCTCTACCTGATCCCTCCAGAATTAAAAAACTCTCAGTGACTATTTTTATATTTCATAGCAGTATGTTTATTTGCATAAGTTCAATAAGATTCTGCTTTCCTTATAAGAGGACCAATTAAAAACACAGATTATATTACCAAGGCATTGACTGGAATGTCATACCTGAGAGACATGTGCATAAACTCAGATATGAACAGCTTTAAGGAACTAAGGTTGATTATAGAGCTAACAAAGCCCCTTGGAAGAACTGGCCTGGTACCTTGCTTCCAGGGTTCCCAGCAGCCTTACCAGGTGAGTAAGGAAGGTCACTTCCTGGCAGGTGCAGGAACCTCAGGATGTCTTGGGGACCTCAAGAAGAGAGGAATTCACCCAAGTCTACAGGTACTGTAGGCAAAACCTGATGGCAAGTCTGGCTGGGCTTTCTGGCCTTGAGAGGCCTTTAAAAGTCATCTGAAGTTCCTTATAAAAAGTTCCAGCAAAGCACATGTAAAAGAGCCTATGTAATCAATTGCTCTTCTTGCTGCACTTATGCAAATAATCAAGCCAAGTGTTAATTATTTTCTTAATCTGGTTACTTCTAATAAAAATGAAGATGATTTTAGAGAAAAATATTGTTTCAATAATGCAGCCTTATCTATACTAAATCCTAATACTAGTAATTGGGACATAAACTAGATCCAGAATTCTAGTTTCTTCAAAATATCTGGCTATGATTCTCCAGATGTGTTTGTTTTCTACCATCATTTCAATTAAATTTTTACTATTTCTAGTTCTCATATTCAACCATGCATTCTTAATCTCATCAAGTTTGTCCTTCCGGAATGTAAAATCCAACACCAGATATTGCTACTTAACCTAATAACATAATTTGTTCTATCTTGCCTGGAAGCCATAAAACTACAAAGAGTGATTGAAATGGAACCTGGAATAGAAGTGCCCTTCTTCTGGGGCCCTCTCAACTGACCACTGATGGAGACCTAACTGCACCCTTTACTGTACCCTTCCTCAGCATGAAGTAGCCAGAGCGGTCATCGCCCCCATTCCCTAGCAGCAACTAGGGTCTCTATCTGTAGAGGGGGGAATTAGACAGGGACCATGGGCTTAGACAGAGTAGGGTGAGGGCCTCCGGAAAAAGCAAGGCAAGATATATACAGTTAAAGCAATGTAACAATGTAAAATCCCTATGGATACTCTGTGTTCAGCATTATGCAAAGACAAGGTCACACTAATTCTCTAGGGTAAAGGTATCAGACTAGGAATATAGATATCTTCAGTGAGATCAGTTAAAGGTCAAAAGGTCAGGAGAAACTTTGCCTGAAATGTTTTGAGTGTTCCGCAAGGGTATCTCAGCATAACCCATGACTTCACTGTAAACAGCTATAGCAAACAGACAATAACCCAGCCCACCTTGAGGGCAGGGCAGGTGGTACAAGTCCAAACCCTAAGCCCTCAATTTCCCAAATCCTCAACTGCCTATAAATCCCCTATCAATGCACCACCCTGGGCTCTCCTGTCCCCTCCTGGCATGAGCCAGGAGCTCTTTCCTCCCACTTTATTTCTGAATAAAAGCCTTTACCCTGGCTCTCCTACCTTGGGTGTTTGCTAAGTTCATTCTTCGACTCTGCAAACAAGAACCTTGGTATCATTATGAATATTTTATATATACTTAGTATATAATGCTATTGGGTTCCATATAAGTCTTGTCCTGGTCTATTTTTATTCCAAATAATGTTATAATAATACTCCTGCCTTATTCATTGCATTTCATAAGTGTGAGTTTTGTACAATCACAGTTTTATTGAAAATAGGAAAACAAACACCGAAGTGTGTATAATAGTATGACTACTCATCTTTTTACATTTATATGAACTATTTGAAAATATTTTTCATTTTAAAGATGACTTTATCCAAATTCAAGACCATCAGCATAAATATTTTATTTTAAAAATTCCTTTATTTCTCTTTAAAAGTTGAAGTATTTAAATACAAATCAACTTCTATACATGTTCTTTCTATGTCTACCTTTACCCAATATTGGTGGCTTTCTATGTCTACCTTTACTCAATTATGGAATGGTGTGTGGCGAATATTGCTCTAAGTTGTACAAAAGACTTCAATGCCATGAGATAGACCTGTTCTACCTATTATTATTCTGAATTTTATAAAGGAGAGTAAATGAGAAACAAAGAAGTAACTCACCCGTGTTCTCTCTAGTACATGGAGAGACTGGGATTGGAGCCTGTTATCTGACCACAGAACACAAACACTTTAAATATGTTTACTATTGGGAATTCAAGATAGTGGAGACTGAGAACTCCTCCCAAAAGCACAGAGAGTTTGAAAATATAGTTAATACAACTAACCCTAAAACAGCAAGAGGAAAGAAGGCTGCACCAGACTGCATACAGACCTCACGAACAGAGCAGTCCTCACAAAAAAGAGTAACGTATGAAAGCCTTGATCCAGCAGGACCCGAGCCCTTCCCCCACCACAGCTCACTGGCGGGAGGAAGAGAAATGGAGCGGGGAAGGGAATGGAAGCCTGGGACTGCTTAACACTGAGCCCTGAAGAACTGCTTCGTGAGCAGAAATCTACATTGTGCGGTTCTCTGGAGGATGGGGAGCTGGGACAGGCAAAGTGCTTGAGAGACAGATTCCAGCCATTTGTGAAGGACCAGATCCACACCGGGCCGCTCTGAGACAAGCAAAAGGCAGGCGGGTCTGACAGGCTTCCTAGCAGCAAGAGGGCTGCTGAAGCTGCGGGATTTGCACATAGCTTGCTGTGCAGCATAAGGGATAGGGGGACAAGGTTGTCTGGGAACCTCTGCCCAGCAGATTTGGAACTTTGGGGAACTTCAGGTGCTCCATCCCCCTGACTGGCCACTCAGCTCTGAGGTCCCCCACTGTGATACGCAGCCTGCTGAGCCTTCCTCCTGGCCTGAGAGCACTGGCTTGCAAACTAGCAGTCACTGCTCTGGCATCGGGCAAGCTAGAGGGAGGCCCCACCTACAACAGCTAGAGAGGCCAAGCACAGAGGCTTACACCTGTGTGCTCGGCCCACTGGCTGTGATACTGGAGACAGGCAGGGCAGACAGAACTCAGTAAACAGATCTTTCCACCCCCCAGGCACCAGCTCTGCACCACTACAACCCACAACCTCACTCAAGAAGGTGAGCAGCTCCAGAGACTGGAGTTCTGGACAATAGAGGGCACTACACAGAAATAAGAAACGAAAAAAGAACATGGTACAGACAAAAATCTCACAAACCCCAGAAAAAGGGTCAAATTAAACTGAATTCACCAATCTTCCTGAAAGAGAGTTCAAAATAAAAATCATAAACATGCTTATGGAGGTATAGAAAAATATTCAAGAACTCAGGAATGAATTTAAGATGGAGATTCAATCATTAAGAAATTCCACATCTGAAATTAAACATACAATGGAGGGATTTAAAAGAAGATTAGATGTAGTAGAAGAGATGGTAAATTCAATAGAAATTAGAGAAGAGGAATACAAAGAAGCTAAGGCACAGAGAGAAAAAAGAATGTCTAAGAATGAAAGAATATTGAGAGAACTGTGTGCCCAACCAAATGGAACAATATTCGCATAAAAAGGGTACCAGAAAAAGAAGAGAGAGAAAAAGGGATAGAAAGTGTCACTGAGGAGGTAATTGCTGAAAACTTCCCCAATCTAGGGAAGGAGATAGTCTCTCAAGTCATGGAGATGCACATATCTTCAAACACAAGGGACCCACGGAAGACAACATCAAGACATATAATTACAATGGCAAAGATCAAGGATAAAGACAGACTTTAAAAGCAGCTAGAGAGAGAGAAAAGATCACATACAAAGGAAAAACCATCAGGCTGTCATCAGATTTATCAACAGAAAACTTACAGGCCAGAAGGGAGTGGCATGATATATTTAATGCAATGAAGCCTCGAACCAAGAATACTCTACCCAGCAGGGTTATCATTTAAATTTGAAGGAGGGATTAAACAATTTTCAGATAAGCAAAAGCTGAGAGAATTTACCTCCCACAAACCACCACTACACTGCATTTTGGAAGGACTCCTATAGATGGAAGTATTCCTAAGACTAAATAGCTGTCACCCAAGTGATAGACAAAGAGTACAGAATATGATTCATAACATACAAAGAATGCAGGAGAAAGAAAAAGGAGGGAAAAAAATAGAATCTTTAGGTTGTATTTGCAATAGCCTATTAAGTGACTTAAATTAGACTATTAGATAGTGAGGGAAGTACCCTTGAACCTTTGGTAACCACGAATATAAAGCCTGCCATGGCAATAAGTACATACCTATCCATAATCAACCTAAATGTAAATGGTCTGAATAAACCAATCAAAAGACATAGAGTCACCGAATGGATAAAAAGCAAGACCCATCTATATGCTGCCTACAAGAGAATCACTTCAAACACAAATACATACACAAACTGAAAGTAGAAGGATGGAAAAAGATATTTCATCCAACTAATAGGGAGAAAAAAGCAGGAGTTGCAGTACTTGTATCAGACAAAATAGACTTCAAAACAAAGAAAGTCACAAGAGACAAAGAAGAACATTACATAATGATAAAGGGGTCAGTCTAACAAGAGGATATAACTATTATAAGTATCTATGCACCCAACACAGGATTACCTACATATGTGAAACAAATACTAACAGAATTAAAGGGGGAAATAGAATGCAATGCATTCATTTTGGGAGACTTCAACACACCACCTACTCCAAAGGACAGATCAAACAGACAGAAAATAAATAAAGAGACAGAGGCACTGACAATACATTAGAACAGGTGGACTTAACGGACATCTACAGAACACTCCTTCCAAAAGCAACAGGATACACATTCTTCTCAAATGCACATGGAACGTTTTCAAGAATAGATCATATACTAGGCCACAAAAAGACCTCAGTAAATTAAAAAAAGATTGAAATTGTACCAACTAGCTTCTCAGATCACAAAGGCATGATACTAGAAATAAATTACTCAAAGAAAATGAAAGAGCGCACAAAAACATGGAGGCTTAATAACATGCTCCTAAATAATCAATGGATCAATGACCAAATAAAAACAGAGATTAAGCAATATGTGGAGACAAATGACAACAATAACTCAATACCACAAAATCTGTGGGATGCAGTGAAGGCCGTGTTAAGAGGAAAGTATATTGCAATACAGGCTTACCTCAGGAAAGAACAATCCCAAATGAACAGTCTAAACTCACAATTAATGAAACTAGAAAAGGAAGAACAAATGCTGCACAAAGTCATAGATGGAGAGACACATAATAAAGATTAAAGCAGAAATAAATAAAATTGAGAAGAATAAAAAAATAGAAAGAATCAATGAAAGCAGATACTGATTCTTCAAGAAAATAAACAAAATAGATAAACCCCTAGCCAGACTTATCAAGAAAAAAAGAGTCTACACACATAAAGAGAATTAGAAATGAGAAAGGAAAAATCACTACAGATACCAGAAAAATACAAAGAATTATAAGAGAATACTATGAAAAATTATATGCTAACAAACTGGGTAACCTAGAAGAAATGGACAACTTTCTGGAAAAATACAACCTTCCAAGGCTCACCCAGGAAGAAACAGAAAATCTGAATAGGCCAATTACCAGCAACGAAATTGAATTTGTAATAAAAATACTAACTAAGAACAAAACACTGGACCAGATGGCTTTACCGCTGAATCTTATCAAACATTTAGTGAAGATGTAATATCCATCCTCCTCAAAGTTTTCCAAAGAGCAGCAGAAGAGGGAATACTTCCAAACTCATTCTATGAGGCCAGCATCACTCAAATACCAAAACCAAGCAAAGACACCACAAGAAAAGAAAATTACAGACCAATATCCCTGATGAACATAGATGCAAAAATACTCAACAAAATATTAGCAAACTGAATTTCAAAAATACATCAAAAATATAATCCATCATGATCAAGTGGGTTTCATCCCAGAGAAGAAAGGATGGTACAACATTAAAAAATCCATCAACATCATCCTCTACATCAACAAAAAGGACAAAAACCACATGATATTCTGTAGAGATGCTGAAAAAACATTCAACAAAATTCAACATCCATTCATGATAAAAACTCTCAACAAAATGGGTATAGAGGGCAAGAACCTCAACATAATAAAGGTCATATATGACAAACCTACAGCCAACATTATACTTAACAGCCAGAAGCTGAAAGCTTTTCCTTTATGATTGGGAACAAGACAAGGATGCCCAGTCTCCCCACTTTTATTCAACATAGTTCTAGAGGTCCTAGCCATGTCAATCAGACAACACAAAGAAATAAAAGGCATCCAGACTCGTAAGGAAGAAGTCAAACTGTCCCTGTTTGCAGATGACATGAGAGTGTATGTAAAACACCCTAAAAATTCCACTCCAAAACTATTACATCTAATATCTGAATTCAGTAAAGTTGCGGGATAGAAAATTAATAGACAGAAATCTGCTGCATTTCTATGCACAAAGGGTGAACTAGCAGAAGAGAAATCAGGAAAACAATTCCACTCACAATTGCATCCAAAAGAATAAAATACCTAGGAATAAACCTAACCAAGGTAGTGAAAGACTTATACCCTGAAAACTACAAGACACTCTTAAGAGAAATTAAAGAGGACACTAATAAATGGAAATTCATATCATGTTCTTGGCTAGGAAGAATTAATATTGTCAAAATGGCCATCCTGTCAAAAACAATCTACAGATTCAATGCAATCCCTATTAAAATACCTACAGCATTCTTCAATGAACTAGAGCAAATAGTTCTAACATTCATATGGAACCACAAAAGACCCCGAATAGCCAAAGCAATCCTGAGAAGGAAGAATAAAGCGGGGAGAATTATGCTCCCTGAGTTCAAGCTCTACTACAAAGCCACAGTAATCAAGACAATTTGATAGTGGCACAAGAACAGACTCATAGACCAATGGAAGAAACTAGAGAGCCCAGATATAAACCCAAGCACATATGATCAATTAATATATGAAAAAGGAGCCATGGATATACAATGGGGAAATGACAGCCTCTTCAACAGCTGGTATTGGCAAAACTGCACAGCTACATATAAGAGAATGAAACTGGATTATTTTTTAACCCCATACCCAAAGTAAACTCAAAATGGTCAAAGACCTGAATGTAGGTTATGAAACCATTAAATTCTTATTAAAAAACATAGGCAAAAATCTCTTGGACATAAATATGAGCAACTTCTTCATGAACATATCTCCCCTGGCAAGGGAAACAAAAGCAGAAATGAACAAGTGGGATATATCAAACTAAAAGCTTCTGTACAGCAAAGGACAGCATCAGTAGAACAAAAACACATCCTACAGTATGGGAGAATATATTCATAAATGACATATCCGATAAGGGGTTGCCATCCAAATTATATAAAGAGCTGATGCACCTCAACACACAAAAAGCAAATGATCCAATTAAGAAATGGGCAGAGGATCTCAACAGACACTTCTCCAAAGAAGAAACTCAGATGGCCAACAGGCACATGAAAAGATGCTCCACATGGCTAATCATCAGTGAAATGCAAATTAAAACCACAATGAGATATCACCTCACACCAGTGAGGATGGCCAACATCTAAAAGACAAACAACAACAAATATTGGCAATGATGTTGAGAAAGGGGAACCCTCCTACACTGCTGGTGGGAATGTAAATTAGTTCAACCATTGTGGAAAGCAGTTTGGAGGTTCCTCAAGAAACTCAAAATAGAAATACCACTTGACCCAGGAATCCCACTCCTAGGAATTGGCCAAAAATGCAGGAGCCCAGTTTGAAAAAGACATATGCACCGCTACGTTTATCGCAGCACTATTTACAATAGCCAAGAAATGGAAGCAACCTAAGTGTCCATCAGTAGATGAATGGATAAAGAAGATGTGGTCAGATACACAATGAAATATTATTCAACCAAAAGAAGAAAAAAAAAATCCTACCATTTGCAACAACTTGGATGGAGCTAGAGGGTTTTTTGCTCAGTGAAATAAGCCAGGTGGAGAAAGACAAGTATCAAATGATTTCACTCATCTGTGGAGTATAAAAAGAAAGAAAAAACTGAAGGAACCAAACAGTAGTAGACTCACAGAACCCAAGAATGGACTAACAGTTACCAAAGGGAAAGGGACTGGGGAAGATCGGTGGGAGGGGAGGGATATAGGGGAAAAAGAGGCAATTTGATTAGCACACATAATGTAGCAGGGGGTGGATACAGGGAGGGTGATATAACACAGAGAAGACAAGTAGTGATTCTATAGCATCTTACTACGCTGATGGACAGTGACTGTAATGGAGTATGTGGTGGGAACTTGATAATAGAGGGAGTCTAGTAACCATAATGTTGCTCATGTAATTGTACATTAATAATAGCAAAATTAAAAATAAATATGTTTACTATTGTCTCTACCTCCTTAGGCAAAAGACAAACGTGTACCTTAACATGGATGAAAATAAGTTTTACATTTATCTTCCAGAAGCACTTGAAAGATTATAGTCATAAGCACCTTGACTTTCTTTAATTTTTCATAAGGACTCTATTTACTTTGCAGTTATCACCATCTCATAGAAGTCTTCACTGACTCCTCCCCTAAACCAGTCATTTCAGTCCCACTAATGCTTTTATTTTCCATGGAGTCCTTACCACCCTCTGAATTTAATTTCGTTGAATGTTTATCTGACTCCCCAATTAGAATATGAGATACCTGATAGCCTGTTCTATATCATGTTTTCATTGAATAAGTAAACAAATAAATATGTTAACTGATTAATACATTTTAATATTTTGCTTTTGCTCTTGATTTCAGTCTTGTCATCCTCTTAGGAAAATATACTTTATAAGTTTACAATTCACTGTGATTGACCTGAGTGATGGTTACACATGTGTATACAAATGTCAAAATTCATCGAACTGGTATGCTAAGATTTGCGCATTTTGACTGAGTTCTTTAAAGCAAGGGATTCAATCCTGTTCACCTCCACTCCTGCCACTGCCTGTTGGCATCTGCTCTGAACTCCAACCACATTTGAATTATAAATAATAATACATATTTTTAATTCACTGTGTGAAACAAAATGCTCTTTAATTTGCCTTGCATTTACTTATCCACTTTAAGAAATGTCCTCTAGTTGTCAGGTATCAGAATTGGTCAGAAAATAAAAGATCATTTTAAGAATATAGTACCAAAGGTAGAAAATGAAGGGTAGTAGGCCAACACGGATGAACCTGGAGGGCATTATGTTAAGTGAAATAAGCCAAAGAAAGACAAATGCTGTGTGATTTCACTTATATGTGGAATACATAAAGCAAAACTCATAGAAACAGAATAGAAGGGTGGTTGCCCTCGATGGGACACAGGAAATGGGGAGGTGGTCAAAGGTACAAATTTTCAGTTTTCAGATGAATTAATTTCTGAGTATCTAATGTGATCTCCATGGTGACTTATGTTAATAATATGAATAAATCTGCTAAGAGAGTAAATCTTAAATGTTCTCACCACACACACACACACACACACACACACACACATATGCAGATTGTAATTATAAGAGTTGATGAATACAATAATTAACTTCATTGTGGTAATCATGTCACAATATATATTAGAGCAAATCATCATATTGTATACTTAAATATATGTAATTTTATTTGTCAATTATACCTGAATAAAGCTGGAGAAAAGTGGTGATATGTCTGATTAAAGAATGTACAATAAATGTGAGTTTGTCAAAAAAAATTAAAAGTATCCTTATAATTCAATCACTAGACTAGCATTCACTTAGATTTTCTGATTCATTAACATTCAACCTGCATGACTCCACAGATTTCCCTGTCTCACACACTTTGACTAATTATGTGTCAGGTTACCACATGACTTTTCTACAAATTCAGGTTTTGATTATTTCAAAGACAGAAACTCGAAAGCAACTCTAATTTAAATTCCTTTAAGGGAATCTATATTTTTTCTCTCTTTGAGTTGTCGCAGAATCTTATTATTTTTTGTTGTTGTTGTTGGTTTTTTGTCAATATTATGTTCTTTATTTAAGGTAGTTGTAACGCACATATCGAAAGAGAAAGATTGTGGGGGGCAGGGAGGAAAAAAGGTGTTGATAAGATGGATAGGAGACTGTTGTGAGAAGCAACGCAAGGGCCTGACAGGGAAATCCGCCCGCAGCGTCCTGGAATGTTGGGTAAGACAATGCAGGCATTCGAAGGAGAACCACCAGGGATGAAGAAAATTACAAGCTGGATGAAATATTTATTAGGCAAGTGTTTTGGTTAGAAGACATTGTGATCTTTCTGTGTAATTGGGATCCAGTGCCTCGTTTCTCTTTCTTCACTGACATTAGTTTTCTCCAATTTTGCATGAGAAAACCTTTCCTCTGGGCAGCACTTTTAGTTTCTGTGAGCCAAGAAGTTCCAGAAGTGATCCCTGAGATAAGACAAGGTGAGATACCTTCTTGGGATTTATTACTTTAAAAAAAAGAGAAAAAAGAACGGCTAAGTAATAAAGCTCAGAAAAGGAAGCATGAGTCAGACTAGACTCCTCCTTAAATAGCCTTTCTATCCTATTTTAGGCATCCTAAACAAGGTGAAAGGAGGTCAGAAGTGTTAAGTGTTGTTCAAAATACCATTAACTTTAACTTGACTCTGTTTTTCAAGACTATATTTAGTTGTATTTTTCCCTTCTTTCCTTTGCTTTTAATAATTAATTCTGTGCTGTTAGTTTTCCCTTCTTAGGAGGCCTCTATTATTTTCAGGATGAGTCTGTTTCTTCTCTCCACATGACCAACCTATTGCCTACACTGTGAAGGTTCTCAAAAAGACTTTCTGAAGAATGACCCAAGGAGTTAAAGCAGTGGTTCTCAACCATGACAGATTGTGCCCCTCTAGAGACATTTTTCAGTAGTAATAACTGCAGAAGGTAGGCAGGTGGAGGGAAGTGCTACTGGAATTGAGTCAGTGATAATGAGAAACAACTCATGATGAACAGGACAGGTCCCTACAACAAAAAAAATGTTCCGGCCCAAAATGTCAATAGTAATGAGGTTGAAAAACCCCAAGATAAAATAAAAGAGACAGAGATTACAGCAGTTAAGATAAAATGGAAAGGTTATGTGAATATATAAATTCCTCTCCTGAGGCCACCTGCATATATATGGCTTTACTGTGTGACACCATCAAAACAGGCTGCAATTATTTGAACATGCATTGGTCACCCCATTTTGACTGAGTTCTTTAAAGCAAGGGATTCAGTCCTGTTCACCTGCCTGTTGGCATCTGCTCCGAACTCCAACCACATCTCTATTACTAATACATGTATTAAACAAATATTTACCGTCATATTTAGGAATACAAGAGCTTAGTCTGCTTAGAAAACATACACTGACTGGATTGTAAAACTATGAAGACAAGGAATGTGTTTTTCTTATTGTTATATATTCTTCATAGTCTAATGCATTAAATAGATTTTTTAAATTGGGTCATAATGATGGTAAATGGTTTATATATTCTCCAATGATTCTATTCTAGAGAAATTTCAAAGTGTTTGAACTACCAGACTTATATTTGTTACTTTGTTGGTGCCAAGAAATTGATTTTAGTAAAACACACATACACACATAAACACAATCTTTTTACATTGTTTTTCCATTAATACTATTTTGGTATATGTATTACTAGCAAATTAATTCTTTAGAAGCACTGTGACTTTCACACAGGAGTTTAATAAATGTTGAAATAGACTGAATTACTTCCCCACCTGGTATCCAAGTAAGTAAAATGAGTCCCTCTATTTTATACCCATAAATTAAATGAGATAATATATTTTTAAGCCCTTAAAAGTCATAGTACAAAACAACTGCATGTTGTTAAGATTAAGAATACATCTCTTAAAGATAATAGACTTTTTAAAAAGATTAATATTAGGAAAATACTGAATCTGAAACCTATAACATAATTCTATGGGTAATGCAGAATTACCTTGAAGACTCTTGATATTTATGCTATTGTTAATTTCCTCTCTGTTCCTGTACCCTAGTTTATATGCCAGATAATTTCTGGTACTGTAGATAAAGTAATGTTTAAGAACAAAAGGACCATCTGAGATAAGCACTTAATCCAATCTTACTATGGGGTTTATAGTTATTCACTTAAAAAAAAGGAAGGATTTGAATCAAAAGAAAGAGAAGAAAAATGCTATTGTGTGTTCATTATATGGAATTAGCAAGACTATAACATATTTACATAATCTTTTGAAAAATAAAGTGTTAAAAATGAGAAAAGTTCACTGCTTCTTATTTTTCAGCACTTTGCTCTGCAGGAATTTGTACTTCGTTGTATTTATATACACTGTTTATTTTCAGTGCTAGGTAGCCAGACAGACTGAATCTTTTGAGGTTCATTTTAATAGTTCTCTAATTTAGCTTTGATGTTGATTTAATTAGTCTTTGCATGATTTTAATTGCCTGTATCTAAAACATGTATTTTTTTGTATGCATTTGCTGAAAGGTTAATAACTGAATTAAGGAAAAAACAGTATGTGACTAACTACCAGCTCCCAAAACTGACACTCAAGATTAGTATAATTCATACTTGATTTTTAGCTAACCCTTTTAGTGAAGAAAATGACATATGGACTTTTTTACTACCATAGTGATGAGAAGATAATCAGAAGTGTAATAATCTAAATATTAATGAAAGTTTGTCTTTGTGCCCATATTAACATATTTTCCCATTAGGAAAATTTGATGAACTAAGTTCTTCTGTAAACAGTAACCATCAAATTAGAAGCTAAAAAATGTAATATTGTTTCTTTTTACTGGTATTGCTAGCATGGTGTGTTAATCCTGTATAAGAAAAAGAATGCATTTAGAGGCCTTTAAAAGGGAATGATTATGACTTTTATTCAAACTGTTGTCATTCAGAATAAACAGACACTATTTGTATCCATTTGTATATATTAAATTACGATTCTCTTCAAAAAGCAGCTAAATAGGGGACCCATAAGCACCAACAAAATTGCTGTAGGTAATAGAAAATTTAAGTACACCCTGTGGAGCTGGAGCCTGGGCCAAATGCCAGAAATAACCAATGTATGCTGTGTGATCTCACACAGGTTACTTACCTTTTCTGAGCTAAAGTTTTCCATCAAAAAGGTGG
The DNA here is from genome assembly GCA_029783875.1 of Phataginus tricuspis. Taxonomy (NCBI): domain Eukaryota; kingdom Metazoa; phylum Chordata; class Mammalia; order Pholidota; family Manidae; genus Phataginus; species Phataginus tricuspis. The sequence continues at coordinate 55,537,933 of JAQQAC010022981.1, read as the reverse complement.
TAGTAATCATATATAACTACACACACAATCATAACATAGAGTAAATGAGTAAATACATGTAAAGCATTATATGCATCATGACTTCACTATTTCAAATTGACTCAGAGCTCACTGGCTCTCAAAGTAAGGGAGAGAAAATACTAGTAACATTATTATTATCAGGATGAGGGAGAATAGCAGTGCCGTGGAGTTAGTTTTTAAAAATTTCCTCACACAGAATTATAAAAGAAATTTGTTTTTTATATGGGGTACTATATAGGGAATATCAAATCATGTAGTGGAAAATTCATATATTTTTACTGCAAATAGAAGAATTTAAATAGGGTGAGATAATATTAGAAAACATAGTAAAAGTGCCTTATTAAATATCCATACTTTTGTTAACATGACAAGACTATAAATTCACAGGAAACTCATTTTGAAAATCAGTCTTAGTAAAACAGAGACATACTTATGTAATATTGATGTAAAACTATACTGCTGACATAAAAAGTTTAATAAGAATCATTTTATCCCAAAATGCAGAACCATAGCTGAGAAACATAACTGTGTTTGAATAGATCATTAAATGAAACTTAATTTTTTGAGATATAGTTAAAAACAAAAGTATATTTTTAAGGCAGTGTTTTATTTAAATAGAAGGAACAATTTGGTAAATCTATAAAGAAAGGAAAAAAACAAGCCAATGAGCAAAGACTGTCTTAGAAATATAATATACTAAGCACTTAAAAAGGTACATTGACTCTATTAACTAATGTCACATAGGCAGTCTTGAATTATCATATCATATAAACATACACACACACACACACAATCAGAAAGAAACATTATGGTCTTCTTTCTTGAGACTATAAAGGAACTGCGTTTGAATAGATAAAAGAAAAAATCCATCAAGAAGAAGAATAAGCCAACTATGGTTTATCATATTTTAATGGAAGGGAGGGAAGGTGCATTACTTTTATTTGAACAGTTTCTCTACATTAGTTCCTATATTAGCTGCTTTGATTATGATATCTCTTTAAATAATCCATGACACAGATATTGTCATTTCTGCTTTTCAGATGAAGAAACAAAGATATAAAGAGATTAAAAACTATTACAAGGAAGGGTCAGACTTTATATCCAGACATGGATAAAATTCATACCCAGGTTTCTCTCCATATAAAAAATAACATTTGAAATAAAAACAATGTAAATATCCATTAGAGACTAGAAATAATTCCCCCCCAGGTTTTAGAATACAGACAAGCAAATAAAATGTTTTTTACCAGAAACAAAATAAAATTTTCTGAATTAAAAGGTAAGTCTGTTTCAAAGGGCAGATTACTAGTCACTCCTTCTATATTTGGCTATATGACCAAGAGTAATGGCTAATGATTTGAAGGGTTTATAAATGTCTATAGCATTGCTGAATGAAGAGGAAAAAAAATAGCATTTCAAACAATATGCTGAAGTATTTAATAGCAGCACAGATACAAGCCTCTGCCCTTTAATGCAAAGAAAATATGGACATCATATTAGTTTTCTAATGCCACTGTAAATTAGTGGCTTAAAACAGTACAAATCTATTATATTGTGGTTTTACATGTCAGAGTGGGTCTCACTGGGCTAAATCTAAGATGTAGGCATACCTACATTCCTTCCTGGAGGCATTAGCAGTGTATTCTTGCTTCCCGTCTTTTTCAGCTTCTAAAAGCTGCCTGCCTGCCTTCCTCCGCTTGTGGTCCCCTCCCTTCTTCAAAGCCAGCACTGGTTGAAGGAGTCTTTCTCCATTTGCATCATCCTGGTCCTGACTGGCTTGCCTTCTGTCACTTATTAGGACCGTTCTAAGTACACTGACCTCACCCAGATAGTCCAAGACATTCAATTCATCTCAAATCCTTAATTAAAATCACATCTGGGAAGTCTCTTTTGCCATGTAAGGTAACATAGTCATAGTGCCTGGGAATAGGACATTGACGTCTCTTGGGGGAGGAATCATGATTCTGCCTACAAGAAGTGTATTAGTGCTTTTGTTAAAAGATGTAAAATTCGGAGAAGAGTGTTTATGAAACAGAAGTTTTAAGGTACTCACAAAAGGCAAATTTAGGAAAAGCAAAATTCTGCGACAGTATAAATATGAGAGTTTCTGTAGCTCTTTTTCATGCACCAACAACATTACTGACAGCGGACATTAACGGCTGCTAAAGACTGAACTGTATCTACTGCACTTTCATAGGTTAGGCCCTAACCTCTAATGTGACTATATTTGGAGATAGGCCATTATGGAAGTAATTAAATTTAAATGAGGTTATAAGGGTGGGACTGTGATTCAAAAGTATTAGTGTCTGTGAGAAAAGACCCTGGAGAGCTAGCAACCTCTCTCTTCCACCCTCTCTGTCTCTTTCAGTCTCCCGGTCTCTCTCTGCCCACCACTCCCACCCCGCCCTGTGAAGACACAGTGAGAAGGCAGCCGTGTACCAGCCAGGAAGGGAGGCATCACCAGAAATCAACCCCAGTATCACCTTGATATTGGATTTCTAGCCTCAAGACCTGTGAGAAAATACATTTCTGTTGTTATTTATTTATGGTATTTTGTTAGGGCAGGCCTAGCAGACTAGTACAATGATAGTACTTATCACTTAATAATTGAGAAGTTTCAGAGATAATGCTTTCTGTGCATTATTTCAATTCATTCCCATAATAACACATTACTGATTATTCACACTTTTTCAGTGGACACAATGGGGCTTGTCTAGACAGAACAATGGGTCTAAGATTACTCAACTAGGAAGAGGCAAGGGATTCAGAACCAAATCTTAACTTGGTTTGGTTTCAAACTAAACCTTATTTGGTTTGGATTCAGACAGCATAGATTCTTAATCATTTCACTTTATGGCCTTCCTTCATTTGGGTAATTTTTAAAATCCAATATAACCCTTAAGCCTCTCTAAAGTGTGTGATTTATTGGGGACCAGGACAATTGTGTCAACTAGCTTAAAATTTATATTTATATTTAGGTATTTGGTATTTGGGTTTATGTACTTCTATGCCTAAAATCATAGAAAGGGAATTAATATTTCACTGGGTAATTTCTAGGTTTTCTAAATGTTTGTAAATGTCCTAGAGACTGAGAATATAATGTGATAGAATGAGGCCAGGTAAACAAGCCTACATCAAGAAAATGGTTGAAAGACTATATGTATAATCTGGTTTAAAATTAAAACTGCTCAATGGAAGTATTTTTTATATCTCTCACTGAAAATACCCTTATCTGTACTTCATGAGAGCTTGAGGCAAAAGTAGAAACAGCATGAATTAAAAATCCGAAATCCCTTTTCCACATACTCGAGTAGCTTTTGACTGATCTTGAACAAGGACAAAGGCCTGCTTTCTCATCTATCACCTGTTGAAAACCAGGAGGATAATTCTGGTGATTAAATATTGTAATGAACTTATCACCACCTGTCTTGCCAATGAGTTTCAGTACCAGGCAAGTTCACTATGGATTCAATGAGACCAAAGAAATGACAGTAGAACATTTTTGGGGTGAAAGGGTTATACCCAACTTTATTCCCATGGTGGCAGGTCAATCATTAGAATCCTATCCACTCAGAGCGAGTCTGCATGCAGCAAGCCAGTCTCTGCCTCTGGGCCTCTCTATCCCCACACCTGTCTCAGTCTCTGTCCCCAGCACTGCTACCACTCCAGTCTCATCTCTGCTCTCCTGCAGTCTTGCAGCTGTGCCACCGTGTCGCCCAGAGCACTGGGTGGAGCTCTTTATATAGTCAATAACAACGTATTGCCCACACGTGTGTAGTGAGCTAGCCGACCAGGGCCAGGTGAGAATTCTGACCACAGGAACCTTCACTTTATCCAGGATTCTTGGCTCTTAATCTATGTGCCCTCAATACTCTGCAATGGTCCCTGTGCAAGGAAGCTGGAACACTGCAAAAGAACCGTCGGTGGACTTTACAATACCCACCTTCTCCAGCCTCTCCAGCAGAAAGTCTTGCAGACACGCAGGACGATCTTGTCGCTTTATCGCACCTTCTGCTTCGTCCTCAGCACCGCTGCTCCAGTCTCAGTTGTTGCCATAGCTCCAGTCATCCAATTTCTTTCTGCCTGCTCCTGCCCTTTCAAACCAACCCACATCTGGGTCCTCATGACCTTCACAGGGCCCTTTATATTCTTCCTTTGAGAAGCAGACCGTATTTCCTTTTGTACTTGAGCCCGAGGGCAGAAGCAGAGCATGGAGTGCTCCACAACCTGAGGAGGTGGCTGCACCTCTCCTGAAAGAACCCAGAGTTGCCAAGACCTTCAGGCTTTCCACTGGCTTTCAACCAGGTGGGTTTTCAACCCAGGAGGAGGGCCTCCACCCCCACCTGTTTGTCAAACCTCCGCTCCTCCACTTCTGGGGCTGACAGCTCCACTACTTCCTTCACTTGTCCCATGGCATCTGGCAGCCTGCACTCTCATGCTGCTTCCTCATGGGCTACCAAGATATCCTTTACTATTTCCACAGCACTTTATAGTAACGCCATTACAGTCAGCAACAAATTTTCTTTCTCTTGAGGTGGAGCTCAGTCCACCACTTTTTGCAGTACCACATGTGCACTGAGGGACACTCGAATGTCTCCCCATCCATAGGTGAAGCCCGCTGAAACACTCCTCCCATGAGGGCAGCCTGTTCTTTTTCCTTGGTCAACAATGAATCCTGCTATCACCAATTGTCTTGCCAATGGGTTTCAGCCCCGGGCAAGTTCACTATGGATTCAGTGAGACTGAGGAATGACAATGGAACGTTCCTGGGTTCCTGAAAGGGTTTATTACCTGCTTGTTCTCCTCGTGATAGCTTGAGCACTGGAATTATGTCTGTATCCAACGTTAGGCAGGTCTGTAATACTCCTTCATCTCTGCCTCCGCCCAGAGCACTGGGCAGAGCTCTTTATATAGTGACTCAGTTAATAATAGCTAATTGCCTATGGTTTTGGAAGCAGTAGCCTAGCAGCAGGCCAGTTACATCACCAAGTAGTTTAGCTCAGGTGAGGATCCTGGCCATAGGACTCCTCTTCACTTTATCCACACTGCCATAAAAATGTAAAATTTTAGAGTTGCTATCCACAAAAATTGAAAAGTGTTTTGACATACATGTTACTTTCAAAACATTTGCATAGTGGATAAACTATATAAAAGTATATATAAGGGTATTTATATATACTATATATGTATATATTTGGATAAATGTACATGAAATAATTAGAAATTGATATATATATAGTGTATTAGTCTCTGCCCCTCGTTCCTGGCACAGAGCTCCTAAAATCCCTTGTAAGTAGAGGTGCTAGGAGAATCTTTTGTTCTAACATTTAGTCTTTGAACCAGGTTCCTGAAACATAGCTCCTAAGACCTTTTTAATTTCCTGAGTGATAGGAGTGTCTGACACTGAGCTCCTGAATCCCTTGGAATTTCCTTGGTGATAAGAATGTCTTTGGTTCTAATAAGGCAACTTTTGGTGGGCTACAGGATGGTATCCATCATCAAAAAGATCAAGTCATGATAAGAAGCTTAGAAACTTCAGCCCTATCCCCTGTTTTCCTGAGAGAGGAGAGGGGCTGAAAATTGAGTGAATAACCAATCACACCTGTGGATAAAATGAGAGTTCCTGTGGCCAGGATTCTCACCTGGCCCTGGTTGATTAGATCACTGCACACCTGTGGGCAGTGCATGGCTGTTGACTCTATATGAAGAGCTCCACCCAGTGCTCTGGGTGTGACACGGTGGTATGGCTGCAAGGCTGCAGGAGAGCAGAGCAGAGGCTGGAGTGGTGGCAGCGCCAAGGACAGAGGGCCCAGAGGATGGCTGTGTGGGACGACTGTGCAGTGAGGCTCAGAGGATGGCTGTGAGGGACAACTGTGCAGAGAGGCCCAGAGGACAGCTGTGCAGACCGAGGAGCCCAGAGGCAGAGACCGGCTTGCTGCATACAGACTCGCTCTGAGTCAATAGGATTTTAGTGACTGACCTGCCACCTGGAAATAAAGTTGGGTATAACCCTTTCACCCCAAGAACATTTTGCTGTCAATTTCTTTGGTCACATTGAATCCATAGCAAACTTGCCTGGGGCTGAAACCCATTGGCAAGACAACGCCTATTTGATGAAGCCTCTATAAAAATTCCTATATATATGAGGTTTGGAGAACCTACATGTTGGTGAACATATCCACCTATAGTTGAGTATGGCACCCAAAGTCCACTGGGATAAGAGCTTCTGCACCGAGATCCTTCCTGACTCTTGTTATGTATCTCTTCATATGGCTGTCAATCTTTATCCTTTACTATATAATTGTAGCTCCAGGTGGAGAGGGATTTCAGCTCTGGGCAGGTTCACTCTGGATTTGGTGAGACTGAATAATAACAACAGAAACATTAGGGGTAAAAGGGTTTATACCAAGCTTTATTCTCACAGGGGCAGCTCGAGTGCTAGAACTACATCTGCATCCAGCAAGTCTGCAGGCAGCAAGTCCATCTAGCCTTTACCTCCAGGGCAGAGCACTGGGTGGAACTCTTCATATAGCAACACAAACAATGATGGCTCAGTGCCAACAGGTGTGGTAAGCATTGACCTACCAGGGAGGCCAATTACATCATCAAGTAGATTAGGGTCAGGTGAGGATTCTGGCCATAGTAACTTCCATTTTCCTTATGCTAATAAACTGATAAATGTGTTTCCCTGAGTTCTGTGTACTATTATAGGCACTGATTGAATCCAAGGAAGGGGTTCATGGGAGCCTCTGACTTACTGCTAAGTGGGATAGAAATTTTGGGTAACTTGGGGACCTATGATTTTCACCTGACATCTGAAGTGGGAGGCAGTTGTGGGTCTGAGCTTAACCTGTGTGGTCTGTGCTAACTCCAGTTAGAGTCAGAATTGAATTGTAGGATACCCAGCTAGCATTACGGAGAATTGATTGATGAGTGACAAACCCGTCTATCTGGTGTCAGAAGTAAATTAGGATACACCTGTATGTTGGAATATAAAGCAATCATAAAAAATATGTTTTTGAGGAATCTAATGACATAAAAATATTTTTGATAAAACACTGAGTGGAAAGAAAAAGCCCAAGATTTTAGACAGAAAATGTGTTATCGAAATGTGTGTGCTTGTGTGTTGATGTGTGTGTATGTGTGTGTGTGTGTGTGTGTGTGTGTGTAGCCACAGGGGGGAAAAAAAGAAACCTGAAAGAAAATATGCAAATCTTAAAAACATTCAAAACTGTAAGATTGTAATTATTTTCTTCTTTATACATCTTCCATCATTTTATGTAATGACAGTACTACTTTTATAATTAAGAAAAAGTTAATGTTCAATATGTTGAAAGACTACAGGGAAAGAGAAAACAGAGGCTACAAAACATAATATAGACAAAAACGAAGTATCTTGATATAAACTTCACTGGTTCTTTTCTATGCCTTTTCCAAAATGTCATCTTTTGTATCTAAAGAGACTGGGGAAACACCATGTGAATATTTACTTTTTCTGCATCAAAAAGCCATGGCTGATGCTAGCTAAGCATACAATTTTTTCCTGCTAAAATAAAATAAAATTTTCTGCTGCTCATTTTTCTGTAAGAGGATACCTCCCTAGGCATATGTGATTTACTTGTGAAGACTTAACCAAAAAGCAATGACTAAAGAGAGAAGCAACCTTCTCTAAGCATGATCTAATTATTCTTTATCTGTGTATCTTTGTTTAGTTCATTAGTCATCTGGTACATCTCATATTTAATAATTAGATTTTTGCAGAAATTTTAGAATATAAGATGAAACAATTTAACTACAATTAAATTTAGTCCTTAGAAAGTACTTAATGAATGCTTGTCAAATAGGGGTTCATAGTTCTTGCACTACGACATTAAGTACAAGCATTATCTTTAATTTTCTCTAAAACTTCTTAGGGGAAAAAATAATTTTTTGAAACAAAAATATGTAAACTTTCAAAAGTTCATGTAATCAGCTAAAATTCTCAAGCACTAGTCATAGTAAAAATGGAAGTAAAATTTTCATTATGATATAAAGTAAAATCTAGCACTGTAACTTTGAAGTAACATATAACTTTGAAGTAATATGCCACTTCTATATACCTATCTGCCACAATGCCCACTTAAGTATTTTGGTCAACCACATTTGGGTCCTAAGTTAATTTTTGAAAAGAAAGTAGAATGTTTTTGGTTTGTCTACCCAACATTTGTTCCTCCCTTATTTTGGACACAGACCTCCATCTTTTCCCCCTTGGGTTACTGTATCTCCATATTCCATGAGCTCTAAGTGCAACCATCAATCACAGTGCTTTGCATTCCACCCTGGTCAAGGGTAAGTCTCAACCCATGTTAATCATATTCCCCACCTTAGGCACTTGACTTTTGAGCTGACTACCAGTTGCTTGCATGTCCATGATCCTAGCTATGTTAATGCTATTGCCCAAAAAACAGTGTTTTGAGTTTCTGGGCTTTTGTCTTTCCTTGGATCCTGTTCAGCTTCTCTTTTGATTGTGCAAGCCACCAAGTTTTCTTCTGATAAGTTTTTTTTTAGTATAAGCAATCAGAGGTGGTTCCTGCTGCTTCATACCAAATAATCATTCCAAGTACTGTTTGGAATGACCAGTTTAGTCCACATCAGAGAATGGGTTGTTTCTCACTACCAATAGAAAAAGTTTGCAATTTCCCTCTTAAGGTACAAAAAGACATTATAAATGCAAATTTTCCATTAAGCATTGTCTAACTTAATCTTATATTTTAGCATATTTTCCCCTTTGGCATCATGGATGATAACATTATTTTGGCCATTCTTTTTTGGGGAAAATGTCCTGTATTTTTGTACATGCATTATCTGGTTATCAATCAAGATGGGGGTAACTCAACCAAAGGACTCCAAAAGACTGCAGTTCTATCATACCATAACCTACAACCACTGGTTATTCAGAGAACTTAGAAACATGGGGAATCTACATACAATAGCCTGCACGAGTAGATGAAGGACTTTAGTATGTGATTGCTATATTTTTAAGTGTCACTCAAATATATCACAGCTATAATAATAAAAATAATAGTAACAGTAATTATTACAGCTCTTGTATTGGGGGTTTTCAATGTTCTAAGTCAAGTACTTTGCAGACATCATTTTCCTTAAAATTCTCAAACACCCTAAGAGGTATAGACATAATTATCCTGATATAAAGTTGAAGTTCTGAAGGTTAGAGGGGTTAGTAAAGATCAAAGATATATATAGAATCTAGGTCTGTCTGATATTGAAATTGGGGATCTTAAATTATTACATTAGATTCTTAGGTATCTGCCTTTTCTCTGCTTTTCTATTGTGGTAATTTTGATTTTGAGCTGTTTCATTAATAAATCATCTCAATAGTAAAATTTTTCTTAATACATTTTTTACAGAGTTTTCCTTTACCTCTTCTCCTTTTATTTCATGTATATCGTAGCATTTATAGAATATAATCAAATAGGAATCTTCTGTAAATGAAATTGAAATGCTATAATAGAGTGTCTAACTTGTGCCTTTTAATAAAACAAAATCACAGCAACTCTATCAAGGAATCTTGATGGCAAGTCATATGCTGTAAATTAATAATTGGCAACACTTTCAAAATTGAAAGTGACAGCATTTAAAATAATGATTTCCTTTAAATTGTTTGTCTGTAATTATTTTAAAGATAGTACATTAGAAACTAATTAGGTATAAGATACCAAGAAGGAGAAAAACAAGATTGATTGATTGAACTTATAAAAGTTCCTGGGGACAAAAAAATGTGAATTAGCTTTGGAAGAAAAATTGACTACTAGACTTGTGTTTTGAATAATGATTAAAAAGAGTGACAAGCTAAATTTATGATTCTTATCTCTGGAACATAAAATTCTCAGTCTCTGCTCTTGAATTCATATAATATGTAAATTAAAATGAAATGCATGCTTCATAAATATATAAAAATTAATAAAATCAAGAGATGCTCAAGAATACATTAAACTTTAAATTGTGTCTACTGTGTAGATAAGCCCAAAATTCCCTTACCTGCTATAATTTCCCTGTTTTCTTTTACATACAAGTCTCCTCTGCTTATTTGACATTACCTGTAGTCATCATATTGCCAACTAAGTGCCATTCAACTTATGAGCCATGAATTCTCTTGAACATTGTAACATTAGATGCTTTCACCATCCTCTGTTTTTCTTAAACCCTTCCTTCTCCTTTGGCTACAGGCCATCATTCCATAAATTTTGCTCCTCTTTTCTATAGCTTTTTCAATGTTTGTTCTTTTCTTTCATTCACTAAATGAAGGATTTCCCTCAAATTCAGTCTTTTTCTGCTCTTCTATACTGCCAGTTTCCCAGACAGACCAGGCCAGATGGCCCTGAAGGATCATTAATTCTCCTCTTTTGTCACATTCACTAGTAATGAGGTCACTGGATCTGGGTTAGCTCACTGGACCAAAATGCCTCTCTGATACAAGCTCCTTAACTTCATCAGTTTTCCTGCTTTAGGATATTTCCTTGACCAGGAAACTCCCATTGTTATATGGCCAGTCAATTTTTTCTTACCTTCATTTCCTAATTCCCTCTAAATATATTGACCAGTACCATTCTGAGTACCTTGCTTTTGGCAGCTTTAAGTAACTTGTATATGCAAGTTAAGTTCTCTCTGTGGTCTATAGAAGCTAGACAGCTGCTTTTTAAATATGATGTCTTTCTGCCTGATTCTCCCAATTAAATCTCATAGTATTTCATTTATACTTACACCATATGGTGCTAGTTACCCTTTCTATAACAATTCCTTGGCTTAAGTAATCATTTTACATGACTTCTTCCAAACTATATGTCTGGTCTTTGAAAATTCACTTCCTTATTTATGACTACTTTCTGGATTTAATTCATGTTACCCAGAATTAAAAGTACAAAATTATCCTTGATTTATTCCTTTCTTTTTTTGGCTAGTCATCAAGTCCTGTCAACTTTTCTTTTGAGTATGTCCTACATTTTCCCTATCTCACTGGCTGGTGAAGGTTAATTTTATGTATTAACTGGACTGGATCAAGGGAAGGCCAGATAGTTGCCAAAACATTATTTCAATGTCTGTGACGATGTTTTGAGACTTGAATCAGTAGACTAACTAAAGAAGACAACCCTCACCAGTGGGTTGGCATCATCCAATTGGTTGAAGGCCTAAACGGTACAAAAAGGTGTAGGAAGACTGAATTTGCTCTCAGCTTGAGCATGGTCATCCTTCTTCTGCCCTCAAACACTAGTATTCCTGGTTCTTGGACCTTCAGACTCACACTGGAGCTTACAGCATTACTACTGGCTTCCCCAAGTTTCAGGCCTTTGGATTTGGACTGGAACTACACCATCAATTTTTGCCTCCAGAATGCAGACAGCTAACTTGGGATTTCTCAGTCTCCATAATTACAAGAGCCAATCCCTCATAATAAATATTTTTTCTATCTTTATATCATCTATATCTATATCTGAACCTATATCTATATCTATCTATGCCTATAACCTACCGTTCTGTTTCTCTGGAGAGCCCTAAGACATTGGCCCAATACTAGTTCAAGCCTAGACTATATTTTTTAACATTCATTCTATCTTTTTCCAAGTTACCCTACATGCGAACTTTTGTCAAGTTATTTCTCTGCCTAAAAAAGTAACCTACAAGCTCTTGCTCTCCTTATCAGTATTTCAAACAGTTGTGGAAAACACACACAGGGAGCTTCCTAAACATTCAAATTTCCACTTTCTATTTCCAGATATCTTAATTCAGTAGGTTTGAAGGAAAAGAATACAAAAAATACTTTTAAACAAGCATCTCAAGTGATTATCATCAGACAGTTCAAAAACCATGATTTCTTGTAGATACCTACCCTCTTATAGCATTTAGAAAAATATGTTGATCAAATACTCAAAGTATTTGTTTAATGTACAGTTTTATCATGATCCCTACAGCATGAAAGTAATATTTCAGTAGTTATGTGAAAGGAAACAGAATTATATTAGATGTGTTTCAAAAATAAAATGGACACAGCTCTTGTAAGTAAAATAACTTAAAAAGTACTAAACTGTTTGAAAGTCTATATATGTGTATGTGTATGTACATACACATACATACAACCACATATATCATTGCTTGCTTTACTTTGTTCTTATATATATCTCTCAATGTGTCCATTAATACAATTCATATTATTCTTGAAATTAAGATATACAGCTTTCTTACTAAATATGAAATATAGTC
>JAQQAC010022981.1:55385954-55525647 GCA_029783875.1 Phataginus tricuspis | reverse complement strand
TGTTTAACTCATAAAATGTCTTTGTAAATGTGATGCAATTCACAATCACAGAGAAGAATTATAAAACTATCATTCTGTTCATTATTCCATGTTAAAATGACATACATTTTGGCCAAAATCAATCATAATAAGATTGAGTAGTAAGTACAATATGACTTTTTAATATAAATAATAAATGTGAAAAAGGTAAAGTTGAGTAGAGCAATAGATAAGCTTATAGCATTTTTTGATAGAAAATATTAAGCATAGCCTCAAACATAATGAACTAGGGAAATTATTATATTGACAAAGAAGTATTCACTATTTTCCCTCAAAATAGATCTTCTACACCTGTATCTATACTCTCCTTCAAGATCCATCACAAACTAAACTTCTCTGAGGTCATCCGCATAGTACCCATGTTCCTGGGACAATACTACATTGGATATCACATCCTCACCTTTGAGAACTCCCAGACCAATATATTTGTTCTCTATGCGACAGGGACAAAGGATGAATAAGGAAAGTTTAAAAAATTAAATGGACTTTAAAAAGTACCTTATAAAGTATTAGGAGTTTATATGAATACTAGGAAGGAAGGATGTTTTACAGAGGGAATAATGCAAAGAAAGACAGCGAAGGGTAGTTATTCTTTGAGATCAGGGGAAAATAACTCAATCAATATGAAAATTGTGAAATGCAGTGGCTTAGAAAATGCTGAGCAGGATTGAGAACCCCACTGAAGTTGAGAAAATGAAAACTTCTCAAGGTTCATCCTATTTATGTTCCATCTAAGTGGCATTTTCCTCCATATTTCTTTCTATTATTTAGACATAATGCTGGAATTTAGTTTTGTTTATTTAATGGGAAGCTTTTCTTTTCTTAAAATATTAACCAGTCAGTTGTGCTGCTTGTTAAAGCTGGTCAAAATAGAATATGTCACTAAGAGAAAAGAATGTTTATTTTCTACTTATTATAAGAAATAAAAATAATCAATCTAATAACTATCTAAATTTTTAGCAAAATACTAAAAAGACTTGCGCTGCCTTATTCTATAAATGAGGTCTCACCTTAATTATGTAACAACAGACTGTAGAGGGTCAGTGTCTACACTCGTAAACAATATGAAGAATTAATGCATTTAGCAGAAAATTCTGATAATGTCCCATATTTTTAATGGCTAATGTAATTATGTACCTATATTTATGTAATCCAGATAGTTGCTTCAGCTTTCCATTTCTGGAAATGTTGATATTTCCATAATATATATGACTTAACAGATTTTATTTCTTCTGTGCAGTTTCATGTGCATTTAATAGGGCTTAATTCGACTCTATTGAAAGACGAGTTTTTCTGAAGCTAAAGTTTCTGTTGCATAGTTTTGGAGCTTCATTATTAACCAAGTGATCGCTGCTCTCAGTAACAGAATAGATGGTTGCAAAAATATTTATGAATCAATGAATGACCTCCATTTTGAAACCTGATTTAAATTCAGATGAAAAAGGCAAAAAAAATTATTATTAACGGTTTTAATTAAACAGAAGTTCCCAAGAATAAAGAAAATTATACCTCCTGTCTTTAAGCCCTGGGGTTTAAGTTAGGTATAAGTTAAGCAGAACAATTTTGTGCAGTCTTAGACTCTTAAATATTTTAACTTTAATTACCCATGAAAGCAAGATAAAATATTTTCTCATGAAACATGATTCCTTCATGATACACATGAAGAAATACATATTATAATCTATACTCTAATTTAGAAAGGTTGATCACACATCTTTGCCATTGGTTCAACAAATCACTTTTTGGGTCAATGGAAGCATATTGCCTCAATACATTTGGTCAGAATGTATTAATAAAATTCCATAACTATTTGAAAATTACATTTCCTAGCAAAGCTTTTTTTGCACAACTCAGTTGTTTTCTTGGATAGACAAAATTTTGTTTCATTAAAAATATAATTGTTTCAACTGTATATTTATATAAGAAATCTAGAATATTTGAGACAAAAATACCATAAAGGATATGGGGATTAGTTGTCTAAATTTTAAAGTAATAAAGTATGAATATAGTCTCCAAAAACTGTGGTCATATATTCATAGTACAAATAAAAGGTCTTGAATATACCTGGGATTTTAAGACTGAAAAAATAACATGACATGTTACAATGTTGTCATCCAAGTTATATGAGGAATGCTTTTGTAAGTCGGTCAATCATGAGTGAAGAGTCATTAGCACTATTTGTCAGACCTTCTGTTTGGAACCAGGAAAGCTAAGGAGATGAAATGTATTACAAGCTTGTACCCTAAAGCAAAACCACAAAATGAAATCAATAGCATTTGAGTTGTTTTAACACTAATTTAAGGTTTATCTTAATTGTCCTGTCATTTATTCCTGATTGAAAGGCTAGTTATTGAATCAAAACACAAGGATGTTTCATATAAAGAAATGTCTTTTTTTCTTCCACATTTAAAGATAATTATAATTTTACCATGAAAGAAAAATTGCCTTCAATTATGGAATTCCATAAATCAAACTGAGCTATCAAGGTGCATATTATTGCTTTTGTTCTACATAAAGATAAAAGAATGGTGATGACTTAGTGGCAGAAACACTGATACAAGTTTCTGTGGAAGTTTTCCTGGACACACACTTTTTCAAGTCTCTGCTACCAATAACATTCTATCCTGAAAACACAAGAGAGATTGAGTTGGTCTGGGAAAAGATAGAGAATGTAGACAGGAACAAAAGATGACTCAATTTTGAAATAATATTAGAAACATTAATGCATTCAATTTATTTTTTACTCACAAAATGAAGATACTTATTCGGTCAAAATAATGCTCAATATAGGAGCCAGGGAAGAAAATATGGATACCGGACGGAATGGGACCAGCAGAAGAGAAATACAAACTGGGAATCTGGAGGATAAGAGAGTCTGTGGTTGAAGGAGAACTGAGAAATCAACACTTACTTTCTAGTTGTATTGGAGCGAAAGAAATCCTCCAAAGCTTTTCAGAGTCCCTACAATGTCAAGTACCAGGAGGGAACTTCTATGCATATTCCCATGATTAAAACAGCACACGGGCTCCATCTATTGTAATGATTACCTAAATTATGGCAGTGAAAGGGCTCTGAGTAGGCTATGGTACAGGGAGTAGGGGTGGTATTCATGCTGCATATTTGCATACTGTCTGCTTGATATTCAAATCCTTTCATAATATGGCCTTACTGTCCCATTATCCACTGGACAAGTATTTTGAACTTTCACTCATTGGACAAGTACTTGTTGAGTACATTTATGTGTTTTGGATTTTAGACTATTGACACATATCAATGAACATAACAGACAAGAATCCCTGCCCTCATACAAAACAGTTTAAATTCAGTAAAAACGTTTTGACTGCCTTCTACTCTAAAATGGTATGCTTAATATGGAAATATGGAATATAATTATAAAAGTCTATTTTTTAATTTCTACTCTCCCTTTTTTCTGCGGATTTGAAGTAATCTTTTTACTGCTGTTGAATAAAAGTTCAAGATACCCTATGATACAATTTTTTTTCAGTTAATAGAAAGTACTATAGTTATGGTTAAGCTTTTTTAAAAAAAGATAATCTAATTCAATATATTAATCAATACTTCAGATTTCATTTAAAGGTAAAACTTTTCTTCCTTCCCAGCTAAGATGTGTTCCTGGATAATCTCCTACCTTTGGAGAAGAGGTTATAACAGATTTCTTTTTTCTTTATTAATCATCTCCTCACCTGTTTACTGGCAGCTGTTTTTTTTTTAACGCTCAGGCTACTGTCATCTGGTATTGGAGATGGAGGAAGGATGGAGGAGGTAAGATTGGTAAGGTAGGCAGGTGATTTCCAACTTAAATATCACTACTGAGAAATGGTGGAACACTCTTTGGGGCAATCCTGTGTCAATGGAGTGAAATATTTAAGTCAAAGAAAGAAAAATGAGTCAAGGCTTTTATATCAAATTCACATTCAGTCATAAGGACCACAGACAAACGTTTATTAATGCACAAGAATATAGAAAATGGTGTTCCTATAAGTCTACTGTGAGGAGTCCTTTGAAGGACAAGATATAGATAATTAAATGACTGGTTAATTCATTGGTATCAACAGGAATAACATAATATTACTTCAAATTAGATGTGTGGAAAAAGGAAGGCAATGAGGCAGAAGCACTGCTCACAGTCGGAAATATACAAACAGTAGCAAAGGGTGGGGTAGGGAGCTACGGGTATGACTTAAAGTAAAAGAATTAGAAGAAGGGCCAGCGAACTACATCCCCTTGGTTAAGTTCAGCCCGCAACTTGTTTTAGTAAGAAAAGATTTTATTGGAGCACAGCCACGTCTATTTGTGTACATACTGAAGTACAGCTCACTCTTTTAAAAAAAAGTATATTGTTTCTCCTTCTACAGTAACAGAGTTAAATAGTTTCAACAGAGACCATATGGCCCATAAATCAAAAATATCTGTTTGCTCAGTAGTGACAATTGGAGTATCATAGTGAATCAACTCATTATGTTGAAAACCAGTAAATAAAGGAAATAATTTTTTCCTGCTTTTCCTGTAAGAGCAGGACTTCAAAGCAACCAAATATTTAATAATTAAATGCTTGGCTAATAAATATAGAAGAAATGGAAGGAAGGAATCACTAGTTAGGAAAAGACTATCAGTGCCCGTAACCAGCACAAAATGAGAGAGTCATAGGGACTTGGGGTGCCTCCTAAACAAACTAGTGAATATCACATGATTTATTTGTACAAAAAAAACAACAACTGATTTTAAGCAAGTCTCCAGCTCTCACTACCAATTTACAGGAAATAAAGGAGATAAACAAAAATATGAAATGACCTCTTGGAAATACAGTATCAAAATCCAGGCTTCAGAAGTCTGGTTTCTTGAACAAATACTATAATGAATACAAAGGGGTGACCATGGATGAGCCTATAGATTAAAAGACACTTAAAAGACCTATCAACCATTTGCAGTGTAAGGACCTTTTGTGGATTATATTAATATATTTTAAAAAGGAATACTAATATTTAATATGACAGTATTTATTGATGAATGTTTATTAATTTGGGGGGATTAATAATGGTATTGTGATTAATTTTTAAGAGTCCTTATCTTTAAGAGATACACATTGAAATATTTATAGATGAAATAGTATGTTTTTGAATGCTTCAAAGTAACAGAGTTGGGGAACAGTTGAAAATGTGGAATCAGTGTTTCCCAGGACTTGACAAGGATGAAGCTGGGGAGTTGACACTTGTAGCTCATTACAACATTCCCAGTAATTTTATATATATTTGAAATGTCTATACTAAAAGATTAAAATATTTTAAATATTCCTAGTGTCGAATTTATGAAACAAATTCTAAAAATTTAATTACTAATTTGCATTATTTTAATTATTAATTTTCATTTAACTATTAAATCCAGTTACAGCATAGTTGTAAAACTTTGAAAATGATTTCATTAACAAATTCTTGGTAAAGAGATTACAATGAAAACTTCCTTCATGAATCAAACCTCCTGTTTACCTTCATTCATATAATATATGGTAGAGCTAAAAATTATGGGGCAGCTAATTTTGAAGCAGGGATAAACCTTTAAACAATTAATTAATTACCCTCAACTTACATAATGGACTTAATATTTGCACAGCTAATGAACTAAGGACTGATTATATGCCATTAACAGTCATTAATAAATGAAACTGTATTTGAAATACATGTGTTTGTATTTCAGGAGGCAAAGGTCAGTCATAAAATGTTAATAACAATATTCAAAGTATCAGGCATTAAACAACTAACATTTAGCTTTTAGGCTGCATGCATTCCTGAGAGGGTATTTCATCAGTATGCTAATTGGTGTAAGCTTTACATGCATACTTGGGCACATATGAGTATAGATGGGTATATTAACTAAACCTTTATTAGCCTTAGATTTACATTTAAGTTATAGTAATGAGAACTAGTTGTGTGATATTCACATATGAGATATCAATATGCTTTTGCTCCTAGATATCAGAGTTATTTCTTGAAAAATGCTGTTCTACAACCTAAATATTTAGCAAAATTTTCTTTCTGAATCTAACTGCTCATTTGTTTCAAAGAAAGATGACAAATACAGCTCCCAATTAACTTTCACATTTACTTTTATTTACAATGAGGTAGTTACATTACATACTTTAGAGTAACTCTAACCTTCAGACTCCTGGTTTAGTCAATTCAATTATAATTTGAAGCATCCTCTATATTTTTAAAAAATATAATTTCATACAGTTTACAGATTTAAAAAACTCAAGGGACCAGCCTGCTATTTTTAAACAATTTAATTATGCAAGTGATGCATAATCATTGAAGACAACTTAATTCCTTTAATTCCAAAGACACACTGTGTATAATCTGATTTTTTCAAATGATTTGGCTGCAGCTGTGCAGCCCTCTGTATCAGTATATAAGATTTGAAATAAATGAAATGGAGTGATTATTTTTATGATCATCAATTGCTGAACTGATAGAGAAAATTCTAGAATTCATTTTTTGCCTCTTACTCCCACTTTATTCTCCCTTCTTGCACCCTGCTTGGACTGTCTTCCTCTGGCATTCATACGTGTACCCTTTCTCTGGCTCTCATGAGCTCTCTTTTCCCTCTTTCTGCTTTTAAAGATGCTGATGGAGGCAGTGCTCTGACTGATGCCCACGAATGGTTCCACACCCCAAGGTGAATGTTTCAGATCCCGTCTTCCACTTCATGCATTCTCTGGGCCCCTATACTACTAGTGGTTAAATTAAATTTGGTTTTCTTGAGTCTTCTGGATTCTAAAAAAGTTGGGTGTGTTTATAAAAAGAGGAACTGTTTATTAAAGTGCAAAAGATGTACCTCAATAGATGGAAAAGAACAGCATTGATCTCATTATTGGTAATATCTGTCAGCATCTCTGCTGGCCCTTTTCACTAATTGACTTTTTCTTACTTCTCTGTGTGGGTAAACTATGTTTGTGTAAAACACAAATGTCAAAGAAAGATTTTGGAGTCAAAAGATGTGAGCTTAAATCTCGGCCTTTTCATTTACTGACAGCGTCATTATTTTAAAAAGTCACTTAACCTTTTCTTGTCTTTGCAAAACGGGGATAATAATTCTCCTCTCCTGGAGATGGATATTAATTAAATATGATACATATAAATTATAATACATATTAGTCACTTTTTTTAAGATGCACCTTCCTCTGCTTTCAAAAAATACATAAATACAAGAAGCCACACAAATCAGAGAATTTCTACCAGTCATGTGTCCATTAAAAATACATGTTCTAGAGAGTTAACCAGAGCCTTACAGCGGGATTAAGAATAGGGTTTATTATTTAACATACACATTTTAGAATGATGGCATCCTAAAAATATCATATACAAAGTTTGAAAATAGTGTGTTATCTCCTCGGTATTTCAGGAATATGAGCTGTTCCCTGCATTGTCACATATCAGCTGTTAAAGTGAATATGCAGTCCATCTCCAAGAACGGATGGTCTTCCTATATTCTCCACTGGTAACTTTATTTTAGACATTTGTATTTCATTAGGAAAATAGCAGAAACATCACAAAATCCTTATAAAACGCTTAATAATGTAACTTACTTTTCGAAGGAACTCGGAGATTGGCAAGGACCACTTCCAGGGAATCAGCTTGGACTCGAAGTACGTAGCTCGTCCTTGTCTCATAATCCAGAGGAGCATTCACATAGATAACACCCGTGATGTTATTAATTCCAAATGTATCTACAATTAAGATACAATTCCTCAGTCATTTCCCTCACAGGCTAAGAAAAAAGAACTCTTTACAAGGCACCATGATTTTAAAAACGCTACAAGAGTAATGCATAAAAGGTGACAAGATGCTGGCTTTCGGAAATTATGTTCCAGCTCTTCAAATTATCACCATCAGTGTATCCTTAAGTATATACCTTGATTTTCTAGTTATTTTGAGATTCTCCTGGAAATATGTTTCCATGGTCAATTAAATTTCAGAAACTCTAAATACTACATCCCTCACTATTCATGAGGTCCTGCATCATGCTAAAAGAGATTAAGATGTTCTGTTTTAAAGAATCCAATTTAATTTTTTTTGACCAAAAATTTTATAATTTTATTGGATTATTATACTCTATCATTTAAAGCATCTTATTATCCTTCAGAGTTAGTTTTCTGTTAAGAACTCTTTAGGAAAAAAACAGATAAGCTCATATATTGGTTATTTAGAAAAAATAATCTGTTATTTTACATATCTTAAAATACGTTACAATGATGCATTTTTTTATTAAGGTATCATTGATATACACTCTTATGAAGGTTTCACAAGAAAAACAATGTGGTTATTACATTCACCCTTATTATCGAGTCCCCCCCCATACCCCATTGCAGTCACTGTCCATCGGTGTAGTAAGATGCCACAGAGTTCCTATTTGTCTTCTCTGAGCTACACTGCCTTCCCCGTGACCCCACACACACCATGATACCCCACAATCCCCTTCTCCCTCACTCCCCACCTTCCCTCTCCTCCCCCTCCCCTTTGGTAACCACTAGTCCCTTCTTGGAGTCTGTGAGTCTGCTGCTATTTTGTTCCTTCAGTTTTGCTTCGTTGTTATACTCCACAAATGAGGGAAATCATTTGGCACTTGTCTTTCTCTGCCTGACTTATTTCACTGAGCATAATACCCTCTAGCTCCATCCATTTTCTTGCAAATGGTAGGATTTGTTCCATGATGCATTTTTAAAATAAACTTGCTCATATATATTTGAGTGAAAGTAGGGCACAAGAGTAAACTTCATAATATCCTATCTCTTGCATGCTTCATATCTTTTCCTCAATTTATTTTTCTCCATAGCATTTATCACCATCTAAAATACTATATAATTATTAGTTTAATAATTTTTATTTCACATCTTCTCTTATCAAACTGTTAAATTCTGTGAGGGCAGGGATCTGCCCATTATGTTCACTGCTCTCACCTGGAAGACAACCTTGTACATGCTCAATTAATAGTTACTGAATTAATTTAATAAATCAATGAACTGAGTGTAAAAATAGCCATTGTGGGGGAGGGAGGGTAATAGTAGAGTGGCTCTGCTATCTTCAAGGATGAGAACAGACAGAATCACAGGGATAAAGTATTGGAATAAATGAAGACAGTATAGCTTCAGTGAAAAGTTGCAAGTCAAGGAAAAAGGAAGTTCAGTGATATTTAGGGAGGAGGCATAGCAGCATGGGAGACACAAAGAAGAAAGGTGATAAGAAAAGGAGGATGAGAACTTGCTGCAGGGGCAGCAATGCTAGTAATGGTCACTGAAATACTTGGAAAGAACCTTTTATAATTTCCTGGCAAACTGCTTACCAGCACTAATACTCATTAATTTATAACATTAAATATTGAATATTCATGTGCTTATTAAATACATATTAACTATTTCTTGATCACCTACAGTATGTCAGGCTAGTCAGCTTAACAAAAGGGAAAAATATAGGACAACTAATGTGTGGATAATAGGTGAAACTCAGAATGGGTGAGAAAGACGGACCGACACCCACAGGGTAGCAAGCCATTCTATCTCACTGAAAAGTGATTGGTAGGCAAAACTCTATTAACTTATCATTGTTACTTGTATATTTAATTCAACTTAGGAATCATATGATACAATGTACATGGGTTTTATCTTGGATCTGGCTCTTTCGACATTCACAATTATTTACGATCCTAAAATTTCTTCAAGATTAGCTAAGGTATAATAGGCGAATGTGCCATGGATGGAACAGCACAGTGGGAAAGACTACTTTAAGCAGTAATTATGACCAAAAGCTGAAAGAACGATGTGTTAACTTTGAAGAAACATCATTAAAATATCTCTAAATGAGGATGAGGGGAATACTAAATATTTACTGGGTGGGGGTAGAATCATGTTTGTTAATACAACCAAATATTTAATCAGATTCAGCATATGGTTACCAATTATATTTAAGGTGGGCAGGTTTTCTTAGAAAAATAGGGTAAACAATCATTCAATCTGAAATTAATTCCAAATCCAATTTTATTAGTTTATGGTGAAAACACAGACTAAATATCTACTTACCCTCTTCATTTCCTGAAACAATGGAGTACACAATACTCTGATTGATGGCTGCAGCAGAAATGACACCAATCATAGTCCCTCTGGTTGCAAGTTCACTTACTGGAGGGGGTCTGCAGGTGGAGAAGATGAGTCATTTTTTAGTCCGTTTTGCCATCATAGAATATTGAATTTAACTACAGAGTATGTTAGTTTATGTGTGTGTGTACATATTTGAATAAGGATATTGTCTGGTGCTGAAGGAAGTACCACATTAAGACTCCAGGCCTAACAAATCATGTTCAAAATTATTTAAATTCTCTTGGTTAAGAATGTCTCGTCACCTGCACATTTTAATTTAAAATGAAACATACTGCTACTTTATTATCTGCCATCTCTCTATCTCTATCATTTGTTTCTAAAATACCTTATGTACTGAAAACAATAAATGTATACAATTTGATACCTCAACTTCTAAAGTAAAATGTTGCTCTTGTGTTGTTCAAATATATTAGCATGTTTGAGCAAATAGCTTCCAGATGTCTCTTTCTTAACCTCTTTCTTGCTCTACTGCAAAGCTTTCACTGTACTAAAAATATTTACATGGTTGGTATCATAAAATACATGTTTCTATTGAATTCACTTATCTTGCTTAATTGCAACCATGTTATGCCCTCAGTACTATGATATATTTAATTTCAAAAATCATATTTTCAGCAACACATTATTTCATTCTCAAAATATCCCTTTTGTTTTTATAATATTGATCACTAAGTAGTATATGATAACTTTATATTCATATCATAAATTAGTGTAAATAATCTCACTTTTATAACTCATAGGTGTTTGTATCACCCAGCTCCAATAGATTTAGATAATTATTAAATCAAGGTTTTAACAATATCTCTGAATCTTTTTGTAGTCCAGTTTGTCTAATGAATCTGATTTTTGTAAGCATTCACCTCTTTCTCAAGCTGATAAGATAAATTCTATGCCATTTCTTTCACATGGTCTTTTTCTTCCAATACTTAAAAAATATTAACCCTCAGTTTTATCCCTATCCTCAGTTCTTCTAGTCTAGATTATATTGTGCAGTTACATTGTGCCTTCATTGAAGACTTTTTAGGACAAATACTGAGCTACAAATATAGTCTGAAAAATTAATTACATACAACTATTCATAAACATCTTGTCCAAGTTGCTATGGTCTGTCCTGTAGTCCATATGATTGACTGAGCTATCTAAATGTAAAGTGATCTATTTTATAGGTGCTCCAGCACCTAATGGTGATCCATATATTCACTGCATATTCAATAATTATTTCTTGCTAAAGAACAAGAACTCATCTATGTAAGTTTAATAATAAAGTATATATGTATGTATGTATTCATTTACTCCCCCGAATCTTTTTTGCTTTCTTTAATTACAACATTCAAATTCTGCTTTGGAAAAACACATCTCCTCCATTCTCCATCTAAATGGTTCTAGTAGAGCTACCCCTTCACTAGGTATACAGATAGATACATTACCTATCTCTGGCCAATGAGGGCGCTTTATCATCTGTTCATGTGTGGTATATGTCTCATGCAAAACTGGTGAAAGTCTTGCCTAGGAACTTTACTGTAAGTATTAGGAAAAAAGGGTGGATTTTTTGCAAGAACTTTAATATTTGTACCCTTTGAGAAGGTTCTTATTGATAACAGTACCGACAAAAATGAAATTACCAAAGGTTGAAAACACATCTCCTACACATTAACTAATACTGTAAATGCCGCTATATTTGAAGCTAAGTAAGTTCATCATTTCACTTAATGAAACAACAAATTTTCCTTTGTTTCTCCTTTGTCTAGATTTCTATCACTTCCAATTGAAAGAGTCACAACTAATTTAAAAAAATGTTTAAATTATAAAAGGAGACATTTGCCTAGGTAGACACTTCTCTTTATCTGAGATAGCATAATTATATTCTCTAAGAGATTTATTTGGACACTGTCACAGTGTCATTTCAGTGAAATAAGGATGTTTTTGGTAACCTTGAACTAAAATGACAGTAGTTCATCACAAAAAGACACTTACAGAGTGACACTAAGCTTGCTTTTGATTGACTGCTTTGATTATTAATAGATAAATTTTTGAACAATATTTTAGAATATAAAGAGATATTAAGAAAATTTGCTGTCTGTCACACTACTTAGTGGTTGACAATAGTGATTGTGAAATCAAAAACCCAGAAAGGGTTAAAATCAGAAAGCTATGGAAACATGATAGTCTCTAAAATGCCCCTCAGTAATCTTTCCCTCCTGGTATTCCTGCCCTTCCTTGTGCATCCTTCTCCTCTTGAATGAGAGCCAGAACATGACTTACTTTTTAAGTTCTGCCAATAAAATATGGCAAAGAAAATGGGATATTGCTTCAGTGATTACATTACATGAGATTATAACTAGCAACATCATTCTATCTATAGTAGGGATAGTGGACTCTATCTCCCTTGCTGGATTTACTGAAGTTAAAAGGACATGTGGAACTGTCCATGTGGCAATGTCTGATCAGAATTCAGCAAGGAACTGAGGCCCTCTGTCCAACATCCAACAGGTGACTGAATCCTACCAATAATCACATGAGCTCTAGTCAAGCCTTACTGATAAGATTAGTCCAAGCCAATACATTGATTCAATCCTACATAAGACAGAGAACACAGATAACCAGTTGCTGACTTACGGAAACTTCAAGATGATATATGTCTTGTTTAAACTCATTATGTTTGTGAAAATACTATTATGCTGCAATAGATAACTAATACACATGGCTTGAATGTTAAAAGCAATGAATTGTTAACTTGGGACAGATCAAATTGTGTACAACTTAAGTTTAATATAATAAAACATTTTAGTCATACTTTGTGATATTAATCATAAACTGAATTTCTTTTTGGGGAGGTAAACTTCGCTTAAATAGTTTACGTCTCTACCTTGTTACTACTTGAGATAAGAGCTAAATTTTATACTTTCCATAAGTAACTTGTTTCTTGATCCTTACAAAGTAGAGAAATATGATATCTTCAGCTAATCTAACCTCAGCTTTAACATTAGAAAAATGACATCTTTTATCTCAAACTTTAAAAATAGTATTTTACACATATTTTTGTACAATCAGGATGGAAATGATTAATATTGGAAAAACTAGCCAGCATACTTTAAGAAGGAATTTAAATCCCATACACATAATATACACATTTAAAAATCTAATGTTAGTAAATGTTTAAAGCAGATGTACTTGTAGACAAAATATTTCATTAACCTCTCTCTTAATTGTTCTGACATACTTCTTTCTTCCAGAATCAAAGCATACTGTAAAACATAATTTTCTCCTGGCTAGACTTAAATTAACCTCTATGATGCTGAGCTTTAGAGTACAAATTTCATTATTTTCTACTTACTGCCAGGAAAAACTCATTTTATTTTTGTTTTACACCTTGGAAAGTACCAGTTACATGATTGGAGTAAATAACATATTCCTTTTGGAGTTCAAATATAACTCGAATACAGTATGAAGGAGTTGGTGTAAATAAGGAGTCATAAAATCAGATGACCAAGACAACCAAAAGATAACAAATCGAATAAAATGGGCTGGGCATAAATTAATCGGAAAAGGGGTGGATGTAAGGAATTGGATGCTGCGTGCTATATTTAATAGGGCCAACTACTATGCAATAATATGAGTCCAGTGTGATTTTAAAATGGAAAAAGGAAGTTCATTTTATTTTTTATTATTTTTTAATCTTTATTTTTCATTAAGGTATTATTGATGTACACTTTTATGAAGGTTTCACATGAAAAAACAATGTGGTTACTACATTTACCCATATTATCAAGACCCCAACCATACCCCAATTCAGTCACTGTCCATCAGTGGAGTAGGATGACACAGATTCACTGTTGGCCTTCTCTGTGCTACACTGTTTTCCCCGTGATTCCCCACACCATGTGTACTAAACATGATATGTCACAGTCCCCTTCTCCCACCCACCCTCCCATCCACCTCCCTTTTGGTAACCACTAGTTCCTTCTTGGAGTCTCTGAGTCTGCTACTATTTTGTTCCTTCAGTTTTGCTTCGTTGTTATACTCCACAAATGAGGGAAATCATTTGGTACTTGTCTTTCTCCGCCTGGCTTATTTCACTGAGCATAATATCCTCCAGCTCCATCCTTGTTGTTGCAAATGGCAGGATTTGTTTCTTTCTTATGGCTGAATAGTATTCCATTGTGTACGTGTACCATCTGTTCTTTATCCATTCATCTACTGATGGACACTTACTTAGGTTGCTTCCATATCTTAGTTATTGTAAAAGTGCTGCAATAAACATAGGGGTGCATATGTCTTTTTGAATCTGAGAAGTTGTATTCTTTGGGTAAATCCCAAGGAGTGAGATTCCCGGGTCAAAAGGTATTGTATTTTCAGTTTTTTGAGGAACCTCCCTATTGTTTTCCATAATGGTTGAACTAGCTTGCATTCCCACCAGCAGTGTGGGAGGGTTTCCCTTTCTCCGCATCCTCGCCAGCATTTGTTGTTCTTAGTCTTTTGGATGCTGGCTGTCCTTACTGGTGTGAGGTGATATCTCATTGTGGTTTTAATTTGCATTTCCCTGATGATTAGTGATGTGGAGCATCTTTTCATGTGTTTGTTGGCCATCTGAATTTCTTCTTTGGAGAACTGTCTCTTCATATCCTCTGCCCATTTTTTAATCAGGTTATTTGTTTTTTAGGTGTAGAGGCGTTTAAGTTCTTTATATATTTTGGATGTTAACCCCTTGTCGGATATGTCATTTACAAATATTTTCTCCCATACTGTAGGATTTTGTTCTGTTGATGGTGTCCTTGCTGTACAGAAACTTTTTAGTTTGATGTAGTCCCATGAGTTCATTTTTGCTTTTGCTTCCCTTGCTGGAGGAGATGTGTTCAGGAAGACGTCCCTCATGCTTATATTCAGGAGAGTTTTGCCTATGTTGTCTTCTAAGAGTTTTATGGTTTCATGAAAGGAAGTTCATTTTTATGTGAATTCAAAGAACTTTAACATTTTGGAATCCAATGGAAAAAAATTTTAAAGCATCATCTGACTCAGTTTGATCAATGAGCTGATAATTTATTATTTTTAGAGTAAACTGTCTGGAATGAATTTTCTAGTTATATCATTCTTACTCTGACATAATGTGATTTATCATTCCCCCTCTTCTTTGAGTACAAACTCTACTGATTAATTTCAGAAGGAAAGAATTATGGACAATAAAGGATTCCTCAGAAGGCTTAAAAAAACAAATCTTTTCTCTTGCTATTATTCACAACTTGTAATTCATACACTTGATAATAAACAATGTGTTATTATCCTCTTTCCAGTTTAACTTTTTAACACCTAATTCAAACAAATAGTTGTTGGGTATCTGAAATTCAAGAATTCTACTTTTTTAAAGCTAGATTTATTTACTGCCAATAGAACTGAGAAAAAGTACTCTTTTGAAAGTTTGAAACACGGCTCAAAAGCAGAGCTATACAGCTTTACTGATGAATCTTAATAGTCAAGAAATCGACTGGATTCCCATTCCCCAGAAAAGGATTGCTAGGAGCATGCTAAAGAAAATGGTCATATCTTCAACACATATGGAACATGAATGTTGGAGAGACTGATGGTTTCTTATTTTTAAAATGCCTTCAAGAAGGGCCTTCACCAAAGACTCTTCCACAGGCTTGATTTGAACTGAGTTTGGAGCCCACGTGTCCTAACACATCTCCAATGGCAGCATTGGCTCCTTTTTATCCCCGTAAGGGCAAGACTTTGGGCTTTATTAGCCATTTTAAACAAAACCTACAGATCTCGACAAAAATTCCCAAATCACCTAAATAATACTTAAGCAAAGCCTAAATAATAATTTCAATTAAAAAAAACTCAGTTATGAAATAGATATTAAATTTACATTTTATTAGTTCATTAATCTTTGCATTGTTCTCACCTCCCCTAAAGGTTACATGTGAAACAGCTGGATATTTGTTAAATAGACAGACTTTATTTTTTAGAGCAGTTTTAGGTTTCCAGAAAAATTGAGCAGAAAGTATAGTGTTCCCATATGTGCCCCCCACACCCAGGTTTCCCATTATGAATGTCTTGCCTTTGTGTGGCCCGTTTCTTAGAGCTGATGACCAACATGGATGCATAATCATTAAGCAAAGTCTATAGTTTATATGATGTCTCATTTTTGCGTTTGTAGTTCTATGGGTTTAGACCGATGTATGTCATATATACACCACTGCAGTATTGTACAGAATAGTTTCAATGACCTAAAGATCATCTTTCCTCACCTGGTTATCCCTCCCTCCCCCTAAGCCTCAGCAACCACTGATCTTTTTACTATCTGGATGCTTTTGCCTATTCTAGACATCATATAATTGGAGTTATAACTTATGTAGTCTTTTTGGACGGGCTTCTCTAGCAAAATGTACTTCAGCTTCCCCTATGTGTTTACATGGCTTGATACATTTTATTGTTCAATCATGTTACATTGTATGGGTGTGCCACATACAGCGGCATTTTAGTAAGAAGGAAACTGATCAGAATAACTATAAATCTGTTGTTTAGAAATAAACCAGAAAAGTTAACTGCTGCAGAATTTGTATGCAAAATATCTACAATATAATTTTCTTATGGATGTATATACAAATGAATTCATATATAGCTGTTCAACATATCACATTTATTTTTTAAAAGCATAGATTTTATACGTATCTCTCAATGAAATAAGTTTTAGCACTTCTGAGTCATCTGAATAATGAATATAGTAAAGTAACAGAACTTGCAGTTTACAAATGTTAGACCCAATTTTACTGTATAAATAGAAATGAAACAATTATTCTACAATTTAAAATCTACATTTATTGCTAGGTTCAAGAAGTAACAATAAAAGTAAATGTTATATGTGTCACATAAAGTCCTAATTATTTTAAATGCTGTGCAGTTTTGGATATAAAAGTGTTTGTAAATAGAAGCTATAAAATTTCACTGGGATTCAATCTGGCTCTATTGCTTTCTTTCTACTGAGAGACAAATATAATTATTTTGACATGTTTGAATTCAATATATTTGCAAATCAGTACCAATTAAGGAACTGTTTTATGTCTACTATGAGGGAATTAAATGAAAAAGAAAAAGAGAAAGAAAAAAAACACCCAGTGGACCGCCTATTATTTGTAACCATGGAGTAATTGCATCAGGATGATCTAATTTTACATATTTAACCAAGAAAAACAATTTAAAAAAGACATGAATCAGGAGAGAGATGCCAGCCTTTCCAGAATTCTTAGAATGGATTGTAGATAAGAAAATTAATAAAGGATCAAATGGTTAGACATGTTTTTTACATCTTTTCCAAAGCAAGCTTACTATTGTTAAGAGTTTTGCTTCCATTTAGATCCCTAAATGATATATCTATCTTGAAGACAAGAAAACTGAAGTCCTGAGTAGGAAACAATTTCTCAGTTTCAGAAAACTCTTTGAAAGCTGAATCTGCAATCTTTGTGTGTGTGTTTCATTTCTTGTTCTCATTAATAGGGTTGATCTAATCTCTCTTAGTCATTAGCTGTCAAGCTTTAAAACCATAAAAATAAGCTGAGGAAGTTAGTAAAATTTTTAGATTTTTCTGGATCGTATTTAAAGATTCTGATTTAGTAGATCCATGGAGTCAGACTTGGAATAACATTTGTTAAAGGGTCCAGGCGATTCAGATAATAGTGATTTGAAAATCATATTGTTGGGAATAATGGACTCTCTGCTGTCTTCCACCAACCTTTAGTTCTTAAGCCTATTACAATAGATGTCCTTCCAACTGACTAGAATTAAGCTAAGAGCATTCTCCTGTGATTCTACTAGATTGAAGTTTGGATTCTGACTCTCATACTTACTAGCTGTGTAACCTTATGAAAATTATTAGCTCCCTTGATCTCATTTCTTTTTCTGTAAAGTGGAGATATTATTTACTTCTGAAAATTGTTGAGTGTAGTAAAGGACATAATGTATAAGGAAGCTTTCCTTACACCAAGCAGATAATAAGCACTCCATAAACTATGGCTATTCTTAAGACATTATTTTATAAGCTATATTTTTGGAAGTTTAGCTTAAATATTATAATGATGATATAGTCCCCGGAATGTATCCGAGGGGGATACATTCCAAGATCCCCAGCAGATGCCTGAAACTACAGATAGTTCTGAACCTCATATACTGTGTTCTTTCCTATACATACAGGTCTGTGATAAAGTTTAATTTATAAATTAGACACAGTAAGAGATTAACAATAATAATAAAACAGAACAATTGTAACAATAAACTACAGTAAAAGTGGGGTCTTTCTCTCAAAATATCTTGTACTATCTTCCCTTCCTCTTGTGATGATGAATAAATGCATATGTACGAGATGAAGTGAAGTGATGATAAGGGCATTGTGACTAGTGTTAGGCTGCTATTGACCTTTTGATAATATGTCTGAAGGAGGATCATCTGCTCCCAGACCACAGATGACCACAGGTGGCCGACCCTGTGGAAAGCTAACCCATGGGGACCACAGTATGTAAGTTTATCTCATAGACAGAGGAACAATTAAAAATAAAATTTGGAGACTTTTAATAAGTAATTTGGCTAATGCTATGGATTATGTGTTATGCACTCTGACTTTCTCATCCTAGTTCTCAATCATACATCAATTTTGCATCTGAAAAATGTGATTATATATCTATCTATGTAGATAGATATCACATATACTATATATATTACTATTTTTACAGCTTTAAATACACAGACCTTTTTTGGCTTAATTAAAAAATAACTACCATGGGTGCAATTAGCAGAGGTAGAGATTGGCTCTGAGACTTAAAAACAATAACAAAATCACCTAAATCCAATTATTTTATTCATAGAGGTTTAAGCAAGCACTAAATAAATATTTATTGAATACATACCATGTGCCTGAAATCCACTGGGCAATAAAAATATCAAGAGAAGAAAACAAGTGGATTGTGCATTCATAAAGCTTATAGCCTTACAGGCAAACCAGACAGTTGTGTAAACAATTATGGTAAAATGTGGTAAGTGCATTAATATCACGTCCCTCATAAAAGGTTAGTACTAAACATGGCATTCACTATTTATATTTTTTATTCCCAAAATACCTACAAAATAACTGGAGTGGAATTGGAGGCTTCATGGTTTGGTGGCATGGCTAGACCAGGTATATTCATTTCAGGATGATTGATTTACTCACTAAAAATAGGCTATGATGTAGATGTTCATATACTTAGTAATGATATCTGAGAAAATAGTTTCGTGTTTTGGCTCATTTACTATATAGAGTTGCCCATGGCTCTTTTTCCTTTACAGATGAATTTGTACATTTGGACTTTGTGAAGGGCATGACGGTAAACTTTATTTTTTACAGGACTTTTAGTGTTTTTTTTCTGTTGATTAGATTCTATGCTTTTAGGTATGAATAGTCATATAAAGTTGAGAAATCACCATAGAATCTTGAAATTATTAGTGTAGCCATACAAATAACAACAAAAAAGAGAAAAATAGAGCATTTGACATTTCAATTCAATTTAACGTTAACTGTTGAATGAATGTACTACCTCAAAAATAGCATAATAAAAAATAGAATTTGAGGTCTGCCAGGTTTTTTAGGAAGAGATAAATCTTTTTTTCATTAAATATTATTGATACCATAGATAGTAAACATTTACAGTCATGCTATCCAGAGAGGAGGACATATAGTCAGTATTTAATACCTTAAGTTAGATAAATTCATCACTATTTAGAAAGTGGGGTACTTCACTTTCATTAAATTTTTTGCTAAAGAAGTTATAATAAATATATTATCTAGATTTAGTTTTTATTATGATCAAAAGAATGATAAAAATTCTTTCCCCCTGTACCATCACTTGATTTTTAAGCCAAAGGCAATGAAACAATAAAAAGAAAAAAATATTTTAAATATTGAAATACTTGAAGCATAATTAAAATAAGGAAGTTATCATAAGATATGTATCTGTCCCTAGATTTAACTGATTTTTAAATATTTTTATTTGCTTTTTAAAAAAGTGATAGAAACCATCAACAAAATGAAATGGCAACCTATGGAATGGGGGAAAATATTTGCAAGTCATTTATCTGATAAGGGGTTAATATCCAAAATACATAAAGAACTCATATAACTCAATAGCAAAAAACAAAACAAAACAAAACAACGCTGATTAAAAATGGGCAGAAGACCTGAACAGACATTTTTTCAAAGAAGACACACAAACGGCCAACAGGCACATGAAAAACTCTGGGACATTGTTAATCATTCAAGAAATACAAATCAAAACAATGAGATACCACCTCACACTTGTTAGAATGGTTATCACCAAAAAGACAAGAGATAATAAGTATCAGCAGGATTTGGAGGATGTGATGGAATTCTATGATAAAACTTTTAGAGATCCTAACAGCAGAAGTGTTTTTTGTTTGTGTTTAAGCTAAGAGTGTGTTTGCTTTTATCTGTTTTTGCATATGGGAGGAGTAAATGGTTGTGCGTTGACCAAGACGTGCTTAAAGTTCCCTCGCCCTGAGTACACTTCAGACAGGCTTCTTCCTGACTCTAGGAAGAAGGTCCCTAACCTCTCTTTTCTTAGTATATTTACTTTGCAAAACTTGCAACTGTAAGTTCTTTCTCTTCCTCTTGGAGATGAAATTTAAAAATCCTCTTAAAAGATTTTGCCAATTTTACAACCCACGAATGTCTGTCTCAGTGACCTGGGAGCCATGCCTTTGAAATGTACTTTTCAAGGGAAACATAGCCCCTACCTCTGGTTTCTGTGGAAAGGTAGGGTCCTAACTTTGATAGGCATCTTACTCCAAATTGTCAAATCTCAGTCATGAAGATAGGAGAAAGTTAATCTTCCTTTGGCAGGGCCAGTTAGCAAATAGTGGTGGCTCAGTACTCCCACATCCCCGCTCTTAACCACTCTCCAGACCTTCATTTCAGCAGATCTCAGCAGAGTTCAGACTGAGTTCTGGCCTCACATCCTTTACATTGCTTTGATTGAATTCTTGCCTGTTTAAATTTGTCCAAGACATTTTTTGCCTTGATAGTAGCATAACTGAGCCCAGGTAAGACCAACCAACCCACAGAATCATGAGAAGTACTAAATGGTTTTTGTTTTAAGCCATTAAATTTAGAAGGAGAATTATGCAGCAATAGATCCACATAGGACAAATCTTCATTGAATAAAATTCTGGTCACAAAATACCAATCCAGTAGTCACCAAGATTTTATAGGATACTTGTCATGAGCAAAGTACTGTATTTAGAGGTACCAGTGATCATGATTCAGTTTACCTGTGACAGTCTCTGTTCATGTGCATTGTCCTAAATTAATAGAGTGCCTTCCTTGGCTCTCAAAAGTACCGTGCTTTGGACATTAAGTTATATACTCTTAACTACTTTAGACGCTATGTGGATATAGTAAAGCAGAAAATTAGCTCTCTCACTTAAGAAATACAGTCTATTAATGAGACAAAGTATATACATAACCAGAAGTTTAGTTCTTTCTGCTTTGAATTATACATCATTTAGCATCATACACTATATTGTAATTCCTCCTTTCCCTGTTTTGCAATTGCCTGATATGGCTTTTTCTATCACTCTACTTGTATGTATATGTGTGTGTGTGAGAGAGAGACTTAAATATGCTGTTTAATGATATATACATACATGTGAAAAGTTTACGAGACATAACATGCAGTGCTAAAGAGGACGGAGTAAATGGCACAGCTATTAAACTCCAAGAGAGTTTGGAATGAACTTCACCATCATAAATTGGTGATAAAAATGCCATGATTACAAATCAACATTTAAATTGTGTAAAAATCTATTTTCCATACAGAATGTGGAAGCACAGAGTGATCTTGCATAAAGAAACTCTGCTTATATCACTTGTTCAGCATCATTCAAATGTCCCCAGATTTCTCTGTGATATAAACAGTCTTTAATATGGCTCCTAATCCCTTCAAAATCTGACTCTACCTGTCTCTGCAGACTCACAGTCAGCCCCTCTCTCCTGGAGATCCCTGTGCTCTCTACTGGACTTTGAACTCAGAAAATTCTACAGTTTTCCTCCCTTTGGGCTTTTATGCATTCTGCTCTCTTCATAGCACAATCTTCCACTGACTAATTCTTCAGATCATTCTTGAGGTTTCCACTTTGATAAGGCCTTGTCTGGGAGATTGTCTATAGGTCTCGCCTATTTCTCTCCTTTACCACTATTCCTACTCTAGGCCAAGATGTCATTGTTATTTCCTTGAAATAGAACAGTTGTCTTTTGTCCAGCCCATACTCACCCACACTGACTCCTTTCCCATCTGACTTCCACAGAGTGGTCAGTCATCTTTTTAAAGTTCATATCTACTCAGGTCACCATCCCTCTGCGCGTCCTCAGCCCACTATGTGCTAACCATGGTTCGATGGTTTCCCAGTGTTCACAAATTAGGACTCAGATCTTTAATATGCCCCACATTTCTGCTTCACCTTACAGACCTTTTCCCTCATTCTTTTCTCTTCAATAATACTGACCTTCTTTAAATTCTTGGAATATGTTTTCCTCTTTCCAATGTAGGCCGTTTTATGCACTCAGTTTTCTCCCAATTCCTGAGCCCACCTCTTCACCTACAAGGCTGATTTCTACTTATTCACATATCAACTCCTGCAGCTTCTACGAACTTCATCTCTGATATCTCCCATTGCTGCTGCTGCATGCTTTGGTATGTTTCCATAAAACCATGTTCCTTTCTTCAATATCACCTAGCAGTTTTAACTATAACCTGATCCCTATGAAAATGTTTTTCGCAAAGAAATCTGATTCCTATGAGCATTTTTTCCCCCCAAAGAGTTAATTTCCTTTTCATCGGGTCCATTTAGGCAGAATGTGGATAACTGTATAAGGATGTCTAAATGATCTTGGTGACTATGGGCTTTCTCCCAATTCTAAAATTAAAGGACTATGATAGTTCATGTTAGTTTGCCTTTCATTTTCCCAGTAAAAGATCAAGTTTTTCTTCTTTTTACTAAGGGAATTTGTGCAATTTTGTATATTGCATATTTATGTATTGCTGGAGACAATATTACTCTATATTTCATTTATGTTTTTTAAATTTTTTGCATATTTGTGTATTTGTGTGTTCATGTGTGCACACACGAAGGATCACATTGTAAAAGGCATGTCTTATTATGGGACACAGCCAATAAAATCTTGAATACACTGCAGTACAGAACAGTTTTAAAAGGACATCAGTTTCTGCAGATGAGGAAAAGGCAGTTTGCATGAAGAACCCAAAGGAAGAGCCAGGTCACGAGAGAACAGGCAGCTGGCGCGGGTGCGGATCCTGCCTCATGTTCCAGGGATGACAGGCTGACTGAAAGTTAACTGTTCCACTTGCCTCTCCATGGCGTGCACCTCAGGCCCCCAGTCTCGTTGTTATGCTGTACCTTTCCATGTTTATTTGTTTTTACATGGTCCAATAGTAGATGAGACAGACCCTTCTCTCATGTTTCCTTTTTTCAAGCTGGATATATATATGTGGTCTTACTTAACTGAAAAGTCTATTAGTTTTACATGTGACAAATAACCTGACTCAGGGTAAGGCTCTGTTTTTTGTTCCTCAATAACAATGATCATTTGATTAATTTCTGCCTGCTCCAAAGATTATAAGATCTCTGAGGGTGGGAACCATGTATATTTTGTTGAGCATTATTATTCCCAGTGCACTGTATGTGCTTAGTAAGTATTCATTGGCAGGACGAAGTAAGGAACGAATGCCATTTGGATACAGCCTTCATTTTACCTCGTGGGTAACTATTTTAAGTGTTTGTTGTCTCCAACAGATTGCAAGCTTTAGAGAGGCCATGTCTACCTACTAACTGTACTTTTGCATACATTGTTCATAAACTTGTGCTTAGATAAAAAATGTTTGTTGAATAAATTAGTGGACAGAGATGCTGAATGAATTAGAATAATTCAGTGAGAAGTCATTTTTTTCCCTTTGTCTATTTCATCCTACCCTCAACTGAAATCACAGCTCACAGACCATTATGGGAACTTTTGTAAGTAGGTAAGTAAAATACAGTATCAGTAAGGTAGAAATAAGCTTCACAAACATTTCTGTAAGTGGCTTGTCTTGGCTACATTCACCCTAAACATCAGGAACGCAGCTCTAATGTATGGTAATTATCTCTGTATGACAATAGTTGAAGGAACTAATTTGTTTATGAAGATGATTAGAAGATGATATCAAGAATAACAAAACCATATTTGGTAATAGGAACCATACATCTTTAACCATCACATATATATTCAAGGTATTATTAAACAACATTCAAATTGAGAAATCCATTCTCCACATTGTAAGTAGAGTGATATTTCCCTAGCTTTTTTTTTTAATCAAGAAATTGGTGATGATCCATTAACCAAAGAGGAGAGAAAATAGATTTTGACACTTATGTTTGTTTAGCATCTATTTTTCCTTCTGCATATCTAAATTTGCTGTTCAGCAATTACTTCTTCCCACTTCTTTTGTTTTGGTAATATGGTATATCTGTGTATTTCTTCTAATCACAGAAGCAGAATGCTTTTTATTTCTTCACCTGAGGTAGCCACAAGACTCAGGCAATTAGGTTTGCTTCTCTCCTTTCTCAGTCTAAACTTCAGAACAAGGACTACATTTAAAAAATCTTTGCAGGGTCAACACCTGGTATAAGCCTTTTCAATAATAATATTGCAACTATTTCTTAGTCATGTTCTCTGTACTAGGTACTTTACAAAGCTCTTTCTCTCATAAATAAAGTATTGACTCTCTGGGGTACCTGGCCTCAGGGAGCTTCAATAACTCACCCAAGTCCAACCAATAGTTGATAAGTGGTACAGCTAGGATTCCAACTTTTGGCTCTATTATATTGTTTTGCCTCAGAAAAAGTTTGCATTAACTATTAATAAAATCAAAGTAATGTATGTTATTATATGTTGTCCTTGAACTAAAATTTCATAGATAAAATGCAATGACAGAAGAACGGAATTTATCATAACACTCTGAACGGAAAAACTTTTTAAATTCTAAACAGTGGATTTAAAACGAACTGCTCAAACTTGAGTCCTTTGTTGCCGGAAGACTTGCTTCACTCTGCTCTGTGAGCAAATGTCAGACTATACATAACCTTGAAGATGTGAAAGAGAAATTAAATTCCATGTGGATACAGAGGCAGCCTGTGAAAGCTGTAATGAAGGATTGTTAGAGTCACCTTTCAATAGTTAAAAGAGACAATATGCATTATCTTTGAGGCAAGATTTTAGTAGGGTCATAAAAAGACAGGAAAGGTTATCTTCAGGTAAAGTCAGCTTTCCTATTGGGCAATAAATCTAAAGCAAAATAGAAAACAACCTTAGCAAAAAAGTAAGGCTCTCTGCATGTGGGTTTATTAAATATTAAGAGTTTTCAGTTAACCTTTTTGCCCTTTTTTCATTATTTGAAATCAACATCGATAGTTTTGCTTAAACTATTGTACTTATTGATTAAAAATATATTCTGAAAATCCTCGAGTCTAAACTTATGTGGTTTATATAAGAATGATGGCCATGTTCCTCAATGTAAGGTAATTTTAATTCTCCTGAGTGATGAGCTGTTAACTAGAACTTCTCACTCACTCTTTCTGTGGCCATTGTGATAACATTGTTTTTATTTTTCATAGTACGTAAAATGGATTTCTGGATTTTAAATATGCGTTTTCTCTGTTTTTACATATCAGGAAGTGGACTGTTAATTCTCTGTAAAATCTACTCTATTTTTATTCTTCACTATAAAGCCACTTGAAAAACTTATTTTAAATATAGATTGCATGAAATTTTTCCATTGTTATTTGTTCCGAGGTTAATTTACATTAATCAGAAAAGTATCAAATTTTTACTTTAATAGGGAAGCTGAAAAGATTATCTTCTTCATGCAAAGGTATTTGAATTTTAAAAGATATCAAGATATTTCTATATATAGCATTCTTATGGATTTGATATATTAAATTTGAATAATACTAGAACTTGAAAATGACTCACAATACTTTTCTAAGAGTTAGAAAAATATCAACTTATTTTGGAGGTTAATAAAAATACTTTAGGAACATTTGCTCCTCTTTTCTGTACACACAGATATAAATCTTAAAATTACATTTTAAAATACATGAATCCTTAAAAATTAATATAAATGTGGCATTATATCATGCAATGTTTAATAATCAATTCTGATACACTTCCATTTTAAATATGTACTAAAGTATGTCTATATTGGTAGCATATATGTTTGGAAAATTTGTAAATTATCTTTGGTAAGATTCTTGATAAACTGTGTAAGATACTGCATTTCCCAGTCCAAATCAATATTCACATTTAGGCTCTATGATCTATTCCAGACGTGTTGACCTTTCCATGACATTTACCTCTAAAACTGATGACAAGTGAATCCCAGTGTGTTTAAGTCTTAGTCCATCATCCTGAGATAAAGGTCAAATGTCATTTATCTGAATGCTAACTCACTTGACCTACAGGAGTCAATCTACTTTTAAGTAATATTATGTGTTTGAACTACCATTAGGATTTTGATATTTATATCTGGATTAAATGAAAAATACATAAAGTGTATTTTCTGACTATGACCGAATAACTATTTTCCATAAGATCCAAGTAGATAACTGACTGAAAACTTTTTATCAGATGTGGACATGTGGTGGCCATGAGAGGGGGCCTCATACACCTCCAAGTAGGAAGCACACTTGATCAAGGTCCTGACTGCAGAGCTCTGACGTCTATTGCTATGTTTATAAAGGTCATGCTCCCTAGGGGCTGCTTGCATATAATGACTGAGAAAAAGCAGAGATGCTAAGGCAGGTCTCTCTCTGGGAGACACTGGACTTCTCTGAGATCTGACTCTGGTTTGAGGATCCCCTGCTCATCATGCATTACTAAAATGACACAGTCGTCCCTTCAATGACACAGTAGGCTGGGATGTTTCTATACAAACTCCTCTCTTCTTCACTTAGATTCAGAATGTATGTTCTTTGAAGGTTCTTGGCTTAACCCACTTCCTCCTCATTTCTCTCACACAAGTATTGTCCCAAAGAATACTTGCTTATTAAATCTCATCTTGATGTCTAACTGTTAGAGGATGGATGTGAACTAACATAGGACATTAAGGGGACTAAAATTGAAATGGGGAATTCATATTTTGAAAGATATAAATTAAATATAAAATATTCATGAACATTTAGAAAATTAGTTCTAGGGAAATAAAGATAAGAAATTTATAAGATATGAATATAAAACTTAAATGTGTATTAAAGTAAGTATTAATATTATTTATGTTACTATATCCAAATGAAATGAATTGATTGAATACATGTTAATTTTTGTGGAGAATTTTTTTTTTAAACTTTGAGGGTTATAGTTAACCGTTATTTAAATATTATAACAATGTAGAAGAGTTTGCCAAATGTTGTAGGATGCATTAAACTAGTATGAAAAACTGGAACTAACATTCTTTCGGGTCAGCAACTACACTGTTACTATCACTCTTTTTTTCTACATTAATGGCAGACATTACCAGATATGCAGAGTTCTCTTTCCCAATAAGCATAATTCTTCTAGGAGAGAATTATTTGTCACATTTGTCTTAAGTAAGGAGTGTAGCTCAGTTTTCATTGGAGGGTAGCAGAATATGCTACCTCAAAATAAGACTGTAGGTCAGGAAATGCTACCCCAAACCCTGCTCCTTTGGTATATTGATTATTTTGTGCAGTAGCTACTTAAAAAACAACAATTGCAGGGAGAGGCTTTCTCTGAACTCCCCTTATCTACCTAAACACAGATCCTCCAAAAGGAACTCAGTTGTCATAAATCCTCTCCCAAAGGTTTCATCAACCAGCAAAGGTTGACTCTTTTCACAGGAAAGATTAGGAGCGGACACCTCATCCAGCCAGACTTTGTCACAAACTATCATACCTCCTATCTCTTCTTCTAAGGGCTCAGTCATCTCTCCTAAAAATTATTTACTCTCTCTTAAAAGATCTACACCAGCCCTCCTCTTTCCTTATTAAGATGGTATCTAATCCTGAATTCTAAGCCATTCCTTTGAGTTGAGTTTCCTCTATCACCCATGTATATATCAGGTATATATACTAATAAGCTTCCGTTTGCTTTTCTCTTATTAATTTGTCTTTTATTACCAGGGTCTCAGCTAAGAACTTGGAAGGATCCAGGGAGAATTATTTTTCTTCTCCAATCATAGTACTACTATTTAAAAGAGGAAGTGAATGCTAAATTTGATGCAGACTTAGAGAAAAATGCATAGAAAATAATTTAAAAGAATAAATATAGTAACGATAAACTCAGCATAAGGAATAACTTCTTAACATCCACAGCTATCCACAGATGGAAGGGTGAGTTTCCCATAATGGTTAAGTTTTTTAAAAAAGCCTAGTCAATTTTGTGGCAAGGATATTAGAGGAATCAAGTATTAAATTATTAGGCTGACTAAAAGATCTCTATGGTTTGTTTCATCCATTACATGGTATAACTTTGAAAACATAATTTTTATAAGTAAGATTAACCTATTTTTCCCTTCTTCTGATGAAAATCAAATTATGAAAAATGTTTTAAATTAAGGTATGAGATTGCATATAGATACAGAGAAACTTTAATGGCCTGAATGGTAATAACTCAAAATCTATAATTATTTTTGTGAGCCTAATTTATTAAAAAAAAAATCAAGCGAGCTGGAGATGAGTTTGAGAAGGGAGGGGGTGTTTCAACAACTAAGGATTAAGAAATGCCATTAACTCTTTTAAGAAATCTGTTTCAAGGAAAGGGAGGAGAGGAAGAATAGAGAATTATGATTTGGGGAATGCAAACTCTAAGACGCTGAAATTATTAATTTTTTTGTGTGTGTGTGAAAAAGAGAACCTGCAAGAACCAAATAAAACAGGAATGATGCATAAAAATGGGAATTTCTTAAAATTTTGAAAATTGTGGTTGTATGCTCTAAATAATATGAATGTTTGTTTACAATTGTAGAAATGAATGTTATACGATATGAAGAGTTACATACTTTTCAAAAGTTTTAAGAAGAACTCATGTTTTCTGGAAAATGTAGGTGTTTATGAAATGACAAATAGATGAAGCAAGTGATATCTTGTGCCTCCATTTAACCTAATTAAATGAGGCAAGAAAAGATTGGTTTGAGGGGTCATGATATTAACAAAATGAATCTGTTTCAAGCATTGCAGCCTCCATAAGGACCAAGGAGAATCAAGTGCATACTTACTGTAAGAAGTACTGTAAACTGGGCCATTATAAAAGTAAACATATCTGTATGATGCGTAATTGCTTTCCCATTATGGGATTTCTCCTACCCTTAAAAATTACTTGAAGCCAGCCCATCAAGAAACAATATCAGTTCTCAAGATTTGAGGAAAGGCAAAATCAAATCTTTTCCCAACACATATAAAATATCCCAACATTATAAATTATAAACAAGAAAATAATATGAGAAATTTCTCTTCAAATTTTGACAAGCTAAATCATTTCACCTAATATAGGGTGGTCTTTGTAAAATCCTTGAATAATTTTACAAGCTTCATTATTTCATTTTCAAAGAACCATTGGCAGAAAGTAAGGATGTTTTTAAATATGAAAAAGAAACAAAAGTATAATAGGATTAAGTATGTGGAAAGCGGATTTGGCTATTTGTTATATTGCTAATTTAGCTATATATGGTTAACCTACTAATTATGTCATCAAAACCTTAGCTGGCAATCTAGTAGGTTTTTTCCTTTAGAAAATGTTGAAGTATTTACTCTGATGTTTATTATGTGTTGGTTGCTATTTATACTTTTTTTATTTTAGAAAAGATAATGATAGGTCTATTATTATATTCCAGTAACCAAGCAATTACCAATAGCTCAACATCTACATGCTTTTAACTCTATATAAAGAATAATGGACTTTGTTACTGTGTCTTGGTAGACTGGTAAATTGGAAAATGTTTCACCAAATAGTAAATTCCACATATCAAATATTTCAGATGTTCTCCACAGAGCTAGTTTACAGCTCCTAATTCTCATTTACTCTCTGCCATAATGTTCTCTTTTTCATTTTTTTTTTACTTTTATGTTCAAAAGAATTAGATTTAACAAGAAAATGGAGAAAGTAATTAATCATAATCAAATAGCCAAACATTAGCTTGAAGTCCAGAAAGTTTTAGTTTGGATTATGTAATAGTAATACTTGATAAGCTAGTATTGCTAAAATAATTTAAAACATTCAAAAATGTCCATCCAAGTTGCTTTGAAATCAAAGAAAAAAGTATCATTCCATCATTAGTTTAAGAAGAAAGTAATATATTTCACCAGCTAGTACTTAAAATTAAAAAATATTTCTATACTATTATATCATTAGTTCATATACCCAATTTTGTTTATTCTTAATAGAAACCCAGCAATTTTTAAATTACAATTAAAATCTATAACTTGTCTAAAATTATATGTTTAATGTGCTAGTTCTCCTCCAAAATCATTTTCTCTTTTCCTCAAGAACAGAGGTAGAACTGGGATATAGCTGCCTAAAAACAGCATTCCTCTGGCCCTATTATACTAGGTATGATCATGTACCTGAAGTTTGAAGATGGAATGTGAGCTGAGGTACAATTTGTATCTCCTACCTCACTTCTGCTCCTTTTCCTTCTCTGTGGACTGAAATGGCAATGGTTGGAATTATTTTGAAAGATAATGTCAAAGTTGGAAGAACCTAGTTTGGCCTGGGTCCCTGAATATCTGTGTGGAAGAACTGCAGAATGAACTACCACTAGCCTGAAACATTCACTTTAGATTGTCAGGTGAGGCAAACTGCGTGTTCTATCGTTGTTTAAACCATTGACATTCAAGGGGGTTCTTTTTATGGCAGCCTAACCTATCCTAACTAATCTTATTATCCCGAGATGTAAAGATTTAATGACTGGCCATTACAAAAATAAGATAATTGGGTCTGAGGGAGTGGTCATGCTGGGAGAGTATTTTCCTCCTTCCTTGTCCCTGCCACAGCAAACACCTGAAGGGCAAAACACTGTAGTGAAGCAGAGTAAAAGCTACTTAAAGAGAGAAAAAGTACAGGCCACTTCAGCAAGGAGATGCTCCCTGAAAGGTCTGGAGAGAGAAAGTTTAAGATTAAAAGGTTACACACTTAGAAAGTGTGGGAGACCTCAGAGAGAGGAGTGCCCTGAAAGGTCGTGGGTTCCCTTTTTTAAGGATTCTTTAGGAATGTGACAAGGGGTGGGGGTGCAGACTTGTTAAGTGGTCTTTGAATACTTAGAATTAACACAGGAACTTCCTGCTGTGATTTCGCTCTGAGATACCGGGCATTCTTGGTCTGGGAGCATATCAAACAAGGCTGCCTGTCCAGCCCTCAAGATGGGTGAGTTATTGTCTGTTCGGTAAAGAGTAAGTTAAGAATCTTACTTCTCAACTTCCTGGGTATTAAAATGCAGTCTTTAAGATGGAATCCTTCCTGCCTAACAATCAGGTTAAAAATTCAGTTCCAAATTCTAAAATAAATGAATATTTTATTTCATTTATTACTAGTTTTTCCTCAGGGATTCAAAAGT
This sequence comes from Phataginus tricuspis, assembly GCA_029783875.1. Taxonomy (NCBI): domain Eukaryota; kingdom Metazoa; phylum Chordata; class Mammalia; order Pholidota; family Manidae; genus Phataginus; species Phataginus tricuspis. The sequence continues at coordinate 55,493,784 of JAQQAC010022981.1, read as the reverse complement.
CCACATTGGAATGAAGACATCCTTGAGATGTAAAAATCATAGGCCCGTCACCACCCTAGAGGGGGTGAAGATTTAATAATATGGTAACTGTCAAACCACTGTGTTGTATATTTAAAACCAACACAAGAAAGTATATCAATGATACTTGAATAAAAAAAAAGAATGCGCAAAAAAAAAAAAAATCATAAGCCTCTCAGCTCACAATGCTACTCATCTTGGATACAGTTTTCATTTGTAACCTGCGCACATCCTTCTGCCCTCACCCTACAAAGAACAGAAGTCTTGCATTGTCATTTCGTGTGCCTTCCAAAATTTGATCACATGAAGTAATACTGTAGCGGCGGTAAAATTTTACTTCTCCTCTCTTAAGATTTTTCAGCTGGACCTAAGTATTGAGCTGACATAAACATATTAACAGGAGAAAGTATATACAATCACTTGTTTTATGGGGGCCCTCATAAGGAAATAAAGTCCCAAAGAAATGGCTAAGCCTGCATACTTTCAATGTTAGGCTGAAGAAAGAGAGGCAATTGTGGAAAAGTAAACCCTGTGGGGAGACTGAAGGGAGATATAACATTGTTTTAATAAGGTGATGTGTATAGAATTCTCTTGGCTTAACTCCTCATTAAAGGATGTTTATCTCTTGGTCCAGGAAGGGCATATTTACATGGTAGTTTTTAATCTCCTATTTTTAGGAAGAAAAGGGGAGATCAGGATGCTCTTGCTGCATCTATTTTTAAGTGCTTTTAGTTCAAAATAATTGTTATGCCAAAGAGGCATGTTTTAGGGGGGCATATTCTGCCATACTTTAATTCCAATACAAGGGATCACCCTGATAATCAAGGATTGATAACATTGGTCAGCTTCTCTGGGAGTAACTGCATTCAGCTGAGACAGTAAATGAATTTCAAAAAAATAAGAGAGGGAAGGAGACATGAGGCTTTCTATAGCTAATCTATATTTCTTTTTCTTTTTTTTTCCTTCTCTTTCTCTCTCTCTCTCTTTTTTTTTCTGTTAAGGAAGGAAACTGTTGGCTTTCACAGCCATATAAAATGGTATATGCACATTGATAAAGTTAGTAGCTGAACATATAAAAAGAAAATAGCATACAAGAATAAAAATATTCTACCATGAATATTATTTTTAAAATGACAAACTAGGAAATACAGTGATATAAATGAGAAAAAGTTGTTTTAAGTGATTAACATGTGATTCATTGTTCCATACCAATAAAATGATGAACAAACATATTAGTTGAAAAAGTGCTAGCCATTATGGCAGCCAAGCCCCTGTTTGTTGCTCACATAATAGTCCATTAAGGACATTCTCAGTTAGGTAGCCCTTCTCCAAGCTGTAACTCAGAGGCCTGGCCTCCTGTTATTTTATATTTCCACAATGTCAACACCTGGTTCCCGAAGTTCCCCAGTATGTTTTTTCTTTCGATTTCACCCATCCATAAGGGGAAAAGGTTAAGTCAGAACAGGAAATGGTGCATATTGTTCCACATTTTATTGGCCAGAACTCAGTCACGTGGCTCCGTCTAGCAGAAACGTCATCTAGCCATGTGCCCAGGAGGAACAGGAAAGGATTTAGGAGTCTTCCAGAACTCTCTGCAATTTATGTCTCCAAAAATCTTCAAGAGCATGGAGAGATAATTGATGAAGTAGATAATCATCAGTCTCAGGTTTTTTTTTAAATAGTTCATTCCGTGTTTTTGGTCAAATATAAGCCTACACAAACATTTAAATTCAATGATTTGTTTTTATTCAAAAAGTAGTGTATTTGCCCAATATGTTATATGACATTTTTTATTACCCAAGTTTTCTGGTGTTTGATAGAAAACAAAATAATACCCAAGTACCCAATCCATTATGGCAATTATGCTGATTCTTCTGTAAGAGTCTCTTCATAGACTGTAGGATGCAAAAAGACTACTAAATTGCCTTTATGTGTTAGAAAAACAAGTGAACTAGGGCAGTCAAAGATGTTGTTTGAAATTGTTAGAAATGTTCTTCTGGAAGGTAAAAAATTCTGCCACATATGTTCATGTAACTCTTTTTAATTTTAGCACCAAATAATGGGCTATTTTTTTTCTAAGTTAACAATTTTATTAATAGAATTTATTTGCAGTTAGTAGTTCTACACAGAGAATGTAAGAACTGGTGAATTATTCATTAAACAAAACATTTTTCTTTTTTAAAAAGTGGCATTAAATAAAGATAATTTTTTTTAAAAAAAGCTAAATGCCCTGATATAACATCTGACCTTGGCCTTAATGCCACAGTATTTTAACTAAGAGAGTTAATGACCAATGTGATAGAGAAGTCAGGAAGAATAGTGCTATTAATAGGAAATGAGCCCCATATAAAAGCCCAGAGAAAAGGGATGCCATTTATTGAGTTTACTTAATGGGAAATTGCTAAGTACTGCAACACCTTTTTCTTCTCTTGGGGTTTCCAAGGCATGACTGGACTTGGGGTGAGAAGTTTGGAGTACAAATGTGGGAATTTTGTTGAGCTGCAACTATAGGGGATTTTGTACCCTCCTCAAAGAGTAAGTACATTTATTTCTGAGCATCTGATATAGGAAAGTTAGAAACACAAGTGAGTTTACATTTGGTTCTTGAGAAGACCAAAATGAACACACTAAGGGAAGTTCTCAAAAAGCAGAAAACTGTATGTCTGGTAAACTATTGGAGTCCACAGGTCACCATGCCAACATACAAGGAAGGGAACTGGTAATGATGGACATAGGAAGAAAATGTACTTTAACACAATTGACCAAGAATTCCTATTGTTTTAAATATAGTTTACATCTCATTGGTTTACCTAGTGTTATGTAGAATGTTCAGGTAATAGTATTACATAATAATTAAGTGTTTGAATATTGTAGAGATAGCTTTTTATGAAAGCAGAAAACTGCTTGGTTCAGTGTGGTAAATGATCACCTACCTCCTCTCTCAGTATCGTAGGCCTTCCTCTAGCTTAGCAATCGTGGGTTGTTCTTAGAAATTATGAGAGCAATATAACCCAAATTCTAGACAATGATAAAGTATTCCATTATATGAAATTTTCATTTTTCTTAAGCCTCAATTAGCATTTAATGTCCAATTTGTCTCTAGGTAGACTAACCTACTAAAATATTCTGGAATTCAATATGTTCTCCCATATTTCTTACTAATACTTCTGTAATGCTAATTTTTTGGCATGGAACATCCTTTCTTCAGCTTTTCCTTCAAGATACAGCTCAAAACTATGCTGATCATGTTTAGATACAGGTAAGTGTTTCTGTAACATGCTTCCTTGGTACTATGAGCTTCTATTATTTCAGTGTATTATATTTTTCATACAGTTCTTAATTTCCACCCATGGTTGTAAGCCTCTGGAATGCAATGACTGGCTACCTTTTAAAGCTATGTTCAGAATAAGTAAATAGTAAATATACAGTATATAGTAAATCTTCTTCAAATATTTGTGAGAAAACTATCTCCTATGGGTCCTAACATACTAATAAAAGAACATTAATGTTTTAACTTAAAGGAGACAAAAGAAATCATGAAAGAAAATTCTACCATATGTTCAAGACAGCATTATAAGACTTTCACTTATATCCAGTCATGAAGCAACAATGAAATATATAAATTTTAATTTAATTATATTTTCAATAAATTCTTTACTTCCTAAGGATGGATATATGTATATGTATATCTAATCTATATCTATATCCAATCTGTATCTTTAATCTATATCTATATCCAATCTGCATCTTTATGGTTCCTTATCCTTATCTATCTATCTATCTATACATACACACCCACACCCACACCCACACAGACTATAGACCAAATTGTGTCTCCCTAAAATTCATATGCTGAAGCCCTCATTCTCAATGGGATGGTAATTTGAAGTTGGGGGCTTTCAGAGATAATGAGGTTTAGATGAGGTTATGAGGGGGGGCCCTTATTTTGGGATCAGTATCCTTAGAAGAGACATCAGATAGCTGGCATTCCCACACTTTCCCTCTGTGAGGACACAGCAAGAAGACAGCCACCTGCAAGCCAGGAAGAGAGTCCTCATCTGGAGCTGACCATGTCTCTACCCTCATTCCAGACTCCAGAACTGTGAGCAAATGTATGTCTGTTGGTTAAGCCACCCATCTGTGGTATTTTGTTAGGGCAGCCTAACCTGACTAAGACAGTATTCTGATTCTATAGCTGTAACATATAATGTATGTATTCTACACATGCACACACACACATTTTTTTCTCTCTCAATGGGAAGTATCATTTCAGTTACATGTCAACATTAGATGATCTAGGGTATCTGGCATAGCAAGAAACTAAATGTCTACTTCTCACCACTGAGATCATTAATCAGTTGCACTATAACACCCAAAATATAATTTTGTGTTTTTCAAAGCTTGCTTTAACTATGTTTAGAGTATCCATTATTCATCAAAACATTATTAAAATTGATGTTTTTACACTAAATTGCCATTTGAACTACCTTAGCTTTTAAAATAAACATAATGTTCTATAATTTAGAAAAGCTTAAACCAGAATTGGAAGCTAACTTCACTGATGAATTCATATCACATCAATTTTGAGAGGCCCAAACAAAACAAGACAAAAACCTTTATATTACAAAACCTAGTAAGAATCAATACCTGTATTCCTCTTGTGTGAAGCGAGGGATTTCTCCAGGATGTAAGATGAGAATTTTCACTGTGGCACTGCTGGACATCACAGGCTCACCATCATCAAAAGCCACAACCACCAACTTAAAAAGTAATAAAAATTCATGTTAAAGATTATTAACAAGAAAAATATAAACACATCATTTTTAATCATTGGACTGCCTGGTTCCAGGAGGGAGAACAATGATCACTTCCTCACTACCTACCAGGTAGCAGACCCTGCCCTAGGGTATGCTACATATATGCTCATTTAATCTTCACAGCCATCCTGCCAAGTAGGTATTTTTATTTTCATTTGCCAGATGAGACTTATCAGAGGGAACTTACTAACTCCAAGATAAAAAAACTACCAGTAAAACAAGTCTATGATATCACATCTCTCCAGTGACAAACTCTTTTCTGTAATTCCACTGGTACCTAAAGTAAAACACGTGTCCCTAGAAGTACCAACACTTATTTAAAAAGTGTTGAATTCAATCACATTGATAGAAAAGAGCGAATTATCTTGCTTATAAAAAGAAATTAATTTTGCAGTGAATTAATTGTCTGCAAGATTATAGAGCAGAAATATCTCACTCTGGAAGATGAAATTGGAAATCTTTATAGTTTAACACACTTTGATATACACTCTCTTAAAAATAATTAAAATACATAAAACCAAGTTTATACTGTATAGCAGAAATTGTTCAAATGATGCAAACTAAATAAAGCTTTAGTCTTAAGATGTGATAACTACACATTATTACTAAAATAGATTTTATAATTGAACATATTTTGATGACGTATTGTTATGTCAAGAAGAATTCCAATGTTTATTTCAAGAAATGTTGAATGTTTTCAGAATGGTGTCATCCTCTGGAATGTATATAATTTTGGAAGATGCAAGTTACTAATCTAAATTATTTAAATTCGTCATAGAACTATAACCAAAGATCATCTTAAAAGCCATAAATTTACTTTCAGGTTAATACTTTGCAAAAAGAAAAATCATTTGAAACAATGATAAAATTAGGTGAGTAGTACTCGTTGATATTCACAAGGTTAACTGATGAAGGTATTTCCCCATTATAAGGTCAAAGGCTTTATTCACAGAGACAGAGATTTTCCAAGGAATTATAGGAAATGTAAATACTCAAACATTTAATAAAATGGATCATTTATGATAATAGTGAAGGGCAGTATTATTTCAAATTTTCTGAAAGTATAAGAGTATTTAAATTTGACCCAGCAATTCTGCCTCTAGGTACTTACTTAAGGGAAAACAGGATGTGGCAAATGATATTTACACAAGAACTTTCACTACAGCAAAGTTTATAACAAAAAATTGGAAACAGCCTAATTATCCAACAATAAGGTATTAGACAAAATAAAAAAGAATACAATAGAACATCATAAAACCATTATAATAGCATTAAGAGTATTTATTGGCATGGGCAATATATTATTAATTTTCAAAAGTATGAATAATATGATCATGTTATTTTATAACATTTATTTGTATACTTGTATTTACATGGAAAGTCATCATAAGGATAGAGATTAAAATAGTAAATTCTAGTTATCTCCAAGGTGTAAAATTTCAAAGTTGTTTTTTTTCTTTTTACTTAACTGTACTTTCTAAGTGTCTATGCAGTGAAAATGTATTGCTTTGTAGTTTTAACAAAATTAAGAAGGAAAAAAATGGAAAGAGGTAGTCGTCTGTTAAACCAAAATGCTCAATCAGAAGTTAAACAAATAGACAACATAAGGAAAACACTACACTGACCTTAAAAATTGTCGTAGGTTCTTCATTAAGATTGACGCGAGTTATTACTCTTCCAGAATCTTCTTCTACATCAAAAATACTGGCAGGATAAGGAAACTGGACATCATCTACTCTATACCTCACATGACTTGCAGGTAATCCCTGAAATGAAATTAAGTTAGAAACAATGAAATAATATGACATTTTATGTTGTTAATTTACTCTCACAAATTGAAAACAAAGGGCAGTGATGTTAAACTGCTTTATAAAATTCATGGCCTGGTAGAAGTTAAAAACTGTACTTCCAACATTCATACTTTCAGATTTGAAATACAGCAGAATCTTAATTTTTTCATGACATCTCAGTCTGAATCAGTGAAGTATCTTTACTACATGTTACATAAAATTATTTATGTGAAAGAATAAATTAATGGTTGCCTTGAGCACCTTCTCTTTCAATTTCCCTTAACTGCATGAATCTCACCTTCCTCTCTAAACACCGTATCTGCTTAATATTTTATCCTCTGAGATGATTATAAATTATTTTCTTTTATTATACTTTCTGAACTCTGTGATACTCAGTGATTGATAAAGTGCAGAGGATTGTGATAAAGTGATGCAATGGGTATAGAAGTGAATGAAAATTATCCACCATCTGCTGTGCTCTGTTTACCATGGTAAGTTTTTCCATAAATAAATTAATCTTCACAACAATCCTCTAGGATAACATTACTAATGATGATGACAGTAATAATAGTAAAATAATCATAGCTAACATTTGTTGAAAGCTTATTATGTGCATCCTAAAGATAATACATGTGTATGCTACCACCCATTTTTAGTTAATGAGCTTGATGCTTATAGGGAGTTAAAGAATGTTTAATTCTTCTAGACATTAGTTGGAATATCAAACAAAACATTCATTTTTAAAGAAAGAAACTTTTTTTCTTTAAAATTAATATTTGGTATTTTTTTAAAGGGACTATAATGAAAACAATTAAAATTCAGTGAACCTTCTCATTTATATAAGGGTTTAGATTGGATTTATTTTGAAGTATATAAGGTGACAGTTGGGTGGACACTTTAACCTTTTCAATGCTTAAGACCTTAAATCTTTTAAGCCAATCCTAGAAGCCAAGTAGACAAATCAGGCACAAAGCTGTTATGTGGTAGAGTTTGACTTTAAACCCAGGCAGACACTGTATTACACCACTAAATTCTTCAAAGGAAAGCATATCCAAGGCTCTGTCATAGGGACTTCTATCATCTCTATCTATGCTCTAGGCCTGTAGAAATCTCTTACAGTGCCATACCTTTAAATACTTTCTGTGTGTTCATAATTCCTAAATTTAAATTTCTGGCTAAACCCTCATCCTTTAAACCCCAAAAAGTCCATACAATTGTCAACCAAGACATTCTATTTTTGACTCAAAATACTGTAAACTGGAATCCTGAATTTCCACCCCTGGACTTGTACCTCCTCCACTCGAGTGGGTCAGTGGCCTTTCACCTATGTGTTCTCCCCGAGAGCCTAGGGATGATGGTTAACTCAGTCACCTTCTCCCACACTCCACAAATTATCGGCAAGCCCTGCCAGTGCCTCAGGGGAAGCCTGCTCTAACGCAGATCACTTATCTCTTCCCTCCATCTATTTCCTACACGGGACTCTTCATTAACTTTCTGCTTTTATTCTATTAAAATTATCTTTTAAAATACAAACCATTTTATCAATACTCCTTAAACTCCCAGTTGTTTTCCTTCACAGACACAAATTAAATCCAAACCCCGTACTAGGGACTACCAGATCTAGAGAACATCTGATTCTGTTTATCTTCCAACTTCATGTCCTTGTTCATTAATCTTTGACCACGTTGTCCTTGTTCCTGCCTTACTGGCTTTACCTTATGCCTGCCACACCTTTCTCCCAGATTTTCAGCTTCTAAATTTACCCTCTTCTTTTCCAGGCATTCTCTACTTATCATTCTAGTTTATTTTTTTTTACCAACCCTATGGGAAATCATCACATATATTCTATGTGTTTACTTTCTTCCTGTTGATCTCCCACATAAGAATAAATGCTTCACAAAGGTGGAGACTCTTTGTGAACACCTTGCATGGAACCTGCCTGACCCATATATAGGTAGCTAAGGAGCATTTGACTGAACACATGACTTAGTGGGTGAATATTCATGTGTCAAAAGTGCCCAGACCCTCCTATGGATATTTAAAATATTCATATATTTCAAGATTTTGGAAATACTACACACTGGAGAAATCTTGAGAGAATGTCAAGAAACTGTCAGCTCTGGGATAATATATATGAACAACGAATTTCACCTAGTGGTGGATGGCCATTTCAACTATTTGTAAGTATAGAAAGGGGGCATATTTATTACAAAACTCTTTTCTAGTTGGACAGAATCAGACATATTATAATCATTCAATGGCAACATCACTGGCATTTAAAAAATAATGATGTGAGTTGTCAGCTATTAATTTGAGTGTTTTACTATGTAACAGACAATGTGCATTATATGCACTCTCACGTTTATACTTATAAGAAAGCCAGGAGTTGTTATGAATAGTATCCAAACTTAACAAATGATTAAATTAAGACTCTAAGATTTAATTTATTTCTTGAAATTTCCTCAGCTAATAAATGCCAGTTCACTAGAAACAAATATGACTGATATGAAACCGTAGATCCTTAACCTATAACAACTTAATATTTATCTATGGCATCTTAAAGGCAATAGTCCTTTAACACGAGGACAAATAGCAATAAAATTGAGCAAAATTACTTGGGAAAGAGCTTTAGAATAGAATGCCCTAGTTAATCTTGCCTTTGTACATTGCCCAAGAAGTTATGTAGCATTATTCCATGAAGAGGAGTGCTTGATGAATGAGCACAATTATACAATAAACTATTCCAAGTACAAATTGTTGGAGTTTCTGCAAACATGAATACCCACTAGGTCTACAGTACAATAACTAAAATTCTTATGACTATCTCAAATTAGTTATCAAGAAATTTAAACTGTATTAATCATATTTAACTTCTCTCTTTAATAAAGCCAAAGTATGTATGATACATTTCAAATTATGGCTTTAATTGATAAAATAAAAAGATTTGAATTTGATATGATGGAGTGTCATCTCTCACCTGCCTAAAATATTTTGCTGTATAGAACATCCTAGAACCTTCCTAGAGGATTGTTGCAGGTATGAGTGTGTATATATATATGAATATATACATAATATGTCAACTATATCAATAAACTTCTTATTCTATGATCTGTTATTCCATAGATTACTACTACATAAAAAAAAAGCAAGTGTGGCCTTATATGACATCATTAGCCCAAAGGAGGAATTTTAATTATTTCCTCTAATATCCTTGTTATTAAGACATCACATTTTATTTGATATTGCATGTTAAAATAACTAAATACCTAAAAGGATTGGGATTTTCTCTGAATATGTTTAAAGGCTTTTTTTCTCTTCTTTCCCTCCCTCCCTCTTTTGTCCCATCCTGTTTGTTCCCTCCCCCTATTTTCCTTCCTTTTTTCCCCCTCATCCCTCCCTTTCTTCTTTTCTTTTTCTTTCTAAAACCTTTTTAAAATAGTGTTGCTTTATAGTTAAATAATCTACATAATAGGTAAAGTAATTGGGTTTGGGAACAGCTTCAAATAACATGCCTAACATTTTCCTGGGACATTTACAACATGAATCAGGTCAAAGGCATGGTCTTTAAGCAGCCATAAAAATTAAATTAATAGAGCTTTAATCTGGAAAACTATGTCATTGTGAAATCCAGAAGTTCAAGCACCCTAAAAATAAAAGGGGCATTATAAACTTTATTACTTAAAATTATTTATCACTACAATTCATTAAATATCCTTTAATACTTGAGTCCATTAAAAATTTAATAGATATAAATCAAAGTATTCTTTATGTAAGATTTACTTATTATATGTAAAAATATCCATTAAGTTTTATGGATTATGCATCTTAATAATTATAACAATTGATATAAATATTCAAATTGTCTTTAGGTAAATATTAATTTATCAAACATTTGTATTTTTTTAGTTGAACTTGTTCTAGAAATGTAGCGTTCCCTCTTTACTCCTACATATTCTCAATTAATTGATATTTTTCTCAGTTGAGTACCTTAATTAAAAATATTTATTTTTAACATAAACTAAACTATAAAAATGTACTTAAAGTTGAGTTAAAAAATTTAATTATTATGTTCTACTTCAATCTATAATATACTACATAGATTATACTGTATGTCTATATATGTATTTATATGTTTAAAAAGAGATTTTCTTTGGACCATCAATAATGAAGGAGGGGCTATGTTTTTTCAAAGAAGTCAATCTTTAAAATTTTATTACTATGGCAATAGATTCCTTTCTATAGTATTTCTAAATAATAAAAAAAAATCACTAATACCAACACTGAAAACAGTTTACAAAAATTATTTTCTCGAAGTTCATATAAAACTGAGATTAGGCCTTGCTTTGATTTATAAATGATGAGCAGATGACTTCTTGGGGCTGCACTGTGATCAAACAGATTTACTGAACTTTATTTAGGACCAAATGAATCTTGGAATGTCATTGGCTCCTTGTCTTTAGACCCTACCACCTAAACCACAGCATTCAGATACATTTTTTAAAGATTTTAGCGAAGGATAGTTTGTAACTGTTGTCATAGAATTTAAGAACTGGCAATTAGAAAGGCTCTCCCTTCAATTAAAAAAAAAGAAAGGCTCTCCCTCATTGAAACACTTGCTGAAACTAAACCTCGTTTTATCCTCAGACTGATAGAACAGTTTCTCCTCTTCACAGCTTTGACATCCAGTGTTTCACCCCTGATCCTTGCCTTATTACAATAGATATTTCTAATTGTTTTTGCATCATCCTAGACATTCTTTCTCTTGCCTTCTATCTTCTCTCCAAGCCCTTTAAATTTATTACAGTTGTTTAGGAAATGGATTCTAAGGAACAAAAAGGATCTGTCTTAGGTCCTCATCAAGGAAAACGAATAGATATCTACCCAGAGAAATCCGTTTAATTTTATTCTTTAGTTCAATTGGCTAAATTACAATGTCTCTTCTTTAGCGCAGATATTTTCATCTCATGACATGAAATGTATTTTGCCATTTCAGGCAATGTAACATTTCAAAATGAGACTACAAAATAGACTTTGATCCAACATAATTTATGGAAAAGTAGTAAATGATCTCATAACATGTGGGTAATATCACATAGAAAGGAAGACTACTTAAACATTTCTGGCATTTTGATCTATCTACCTAGTCACCATGAAGAGGTTATCAAAGAAAAAATTACGGAAAGTATTAACTAAAACAAGCATTAATTTAATAGGAAACTGATAAAATTGTGAAGATTCTTTTCTAAGCAGGTAGCAGTGTTAAAATGGAGTTTCCTATCATTATGTCTCTTGGATTCTTTTGAAGGGTAAATACAGGTGAATTCCTTCTTTAAAATCTTGTGAAAACTGAGGACGTGCGTGAATCATGGCATGACAGCCTTTTTTGAAGTCTCCTCATTTACCATGACAGCATGTATAAATCCAAATGACCTCCTCTGGTAGAGGAAGAGGTACTTCAAGTAACTATGATCTTAAAAGACCAATAAGGTGCTTGTACAATATTTCTTAATGGCAACTCCCTTTCACCAAATACATATTTTGGTATTTTTCCTGAATTTTCAAATAAATGACATTTTTCTTTAGAGGAATCTATTTTCCTAAACAAAATGATCAAAAGAACCATGATATTACTGGAAGCTTAATCATTCAAGGGGTGCTGAGAACCTTGTCTTGGCATCAAATAAAATTTTGAAATTAACCACAATTCAGAACAAATGCCAAAGGACTTTTTGTTTGCTATCAGATAAAACATATTTAACTTAGTTAATAAAAACTAATAGTATAGAACTAAATCATAAAGCAATTATTTCATATATGGTAATTTTTAGGAGAAATTTAAATAATATATAAAATATTAGCAATTGAAAAATTTTAAATTGTTTATTCCCTAACATGAATCATCTTGCTCATATGTCTTATAGTACAAGGATTAATTTTTATATGTGGGATTCTTTCATTCATTCATTCTTTCAACACATTCACTGATTGGGTACTGCTGAGTCCTGACAGTACAAAAATGAATAAGCTCACAGCTGACTGGGGCAGAGAATTCCTCTCATATCCCCTCCTTCCTGATGTACATTAAAAATAATTCAGTTAGGTTGGTCTTATGAAACACCAAGCTCACTCCTAGCCCAGCACTTTTCCATTTGGTGTTCACTCTGCCTACAAGACTCCTATGTGGCTACTTCCTTCTAATGTCTAAAGTTCAAATGATACCTCCTGTGCCTATATTCACCCATAAACAACTGAGTTATCCTTATTTTCTTTACAGTATGTATCTTTATCTTCATTTGTGTTACATATTTACTTGTTTATGCATTTGCAGCCTTTATCTGTTCCTTGGTTGTGAGCTCTATTAGAGCAGATGATTTTTTTTTTTTTGGCTTGCTATTAGTTAAGAGGTCAGTAATGACTTGTTAAGTGAATGCTTACAATATGATCAGTGCCTCTGTATTTGTGCATCACGAGCTGCCAGGGTGCATTGCTTGTATGGATATGTAGATATGATGGGAATGGCTGTGTGTGTAATGCCCCCTTGTAGGTGAACATGTATCTAACCCATGTTCTTATTTGCAGTGACCACATGTACACTTTTTGAGAGCAGAAAGGAAGAAAAGATTATGTCAGTGATTTTTGTTTGGGAAAGATGCTTCGTAAAAGAGATGATAGCAGAACTCATGAAAACATAGTTCCCAAAAAGTAGAAGAAAGGAGGAGAATAAATAGTCTTTCAAAAAGATTCCTGAGTACAGAATTAGAGAAATGAAACCATCTATCATCATAATTTTTTCTTCTGGACTGGCTGAATATAAAGCATTAATCTCTTACCTACTTCTCAGCTTCCATCTTTATATTCTATATTATGTTTTTAAGTTATACTTATTACACTCTGTTGTTCATCTAATCCTTTAAGATAATGACATAATCTCCTGGATTTTTCTAATGAGTGAATCCTCATATGATATATATTAGTGGCATATAGATGATGTTTTCTTGTAACAACGACACTGTAAAACATATTACATCTGTTATTCAGTGGGTTAACCTATTGTTGAACAAGATTGAGATTTCCGAGTAATACTTTTGGTAACTGCAAGAATAATAGATACAGGGGTAATTTTCTGTATGTGTTAGAAGACATCTAAGGATTTCCTTACCTAGCTAAACTTTTGGCAAGTTTTCAATTTAAAACCCACCAATATCTGCTCATAGATACTCATCCATAGCTACTAATATTCATCTCTCAAGATGACAAGGAATGACGAGAAAGACAGATGCAATTCTGTACTTATGGGCCTCATAATTGGAAGGGGAGACAGAAGCCTCCCAGATATACACAATTACCTATTTACAATTCTGATAAAGGCTCTAAGGAGAAGCATGTGTATTACCAACAAAGGTGCTAGAAACAGAGCATAGATCTTCAAATTTAAAGTCAAGTGGATTTTATACCTCACTGTGTAGGCACTTACGTATGAAAATGTGATGTGCATTAAAGTGTATTTTAATTTATAGAGATTGTAGCTATTGTGTTATATATGGTGTCACTTGACTATTAATTTGATTATTTAAATAATGCATCATGGAAGTACTCTAATGACAAACTAATATTTAACTTAAGTGTTAAGATTTTGGGATATGCTATCTTAAACCCAAGGTGATAAAAGTAGATATGTATCATTATGAAGTGACATAAATTAAAGGTATCTATTTATAAACAAAATACGTTGCTAACTTTTGGTAAGAACTTTATTAGAATCTGTGCATATTTATTTGGGGGGATCATAAAGACCCAATTAGCATGATGCTTTCATGAAAACTTTTTTTCTCATATTTTACAATGTCACAGATGACAACAGAACTACTCTGCTAGACATGATTATCCTAAAGTTTACAAATTACGAAAGTGTAAGCCCTGTACCAAACCACAGGCAAAGCTATGCATGTTTGCTCTCAACCTGAAAGCAGGGATGAGGAGGAGGAAATAGTAACTAATATATGTGTTCCTGACATTGGCTAAGGGCTCATTCTCCATGAAACCTAAGTACCAGTACAGTGAAATGGTCTTATTACTTTTTTACAGAAATGAGGCTTAAAGAAATTAAATAACACATCATTTTTCCACAAATACCAATGTACAAATATCATTTTTCCACCAACACCAATACCAGTGACATTAGTCAATAGCTTTGAAGGACTCTGCGGGATGTTTGCCAACCCTAATTGCCCTCAGGAAGGACATGATTTATGACAGCTATTACTAAATAAACTAATTTGTTCATGTATGAGGTTTCTTTCCAAATATAATTTGAGGTACTACCATGGCATTTAAATATTGTGTAGTTCCCAAAACGTGAAAGGTATGACTTCAACCCTGTGATGCCCTTTTATCTATTAAGCTTGACATGTATAATACTTAATAAGCATTAGTATGAGATCATACTCCTGGAATAGCTATTTATTCAGCACATATATAGTAATATGGTGATTTGGTGATACTCTGAACCAAGCAATTTTTCTAGATGATGGGAATATGACAGACATAAACCCTGTCATGATGGTGCTTATGTTAGACTTTTCATTTTTTCCCTTTTTTTTCTGTAGTTGATAAACAATATTACATTGATTTCAAATAGATGACAAACTTATTCAACAGTTACACACCTTAATAAATCCTTACCCCAACTAGTGCGGTTACTATCTGTCAACATAGGAAGATGTTATAGAATTATTGACTGTATTCTCCATGCTGCATTTCTACCCCCATGACCAACTTATATTATGATTAAGATTTTGTGCCTCTTTACCCCCCTTACCCACCCCACCTACCCACCCCAATCCCTCCCCCACAGTAACCACCAGTCACTTCTCAGTGTCTGTGTCACATATTTCTATACAATAACAAGGTGGGTATAATTAATGTAGCAAAATAAATATAAACTTATATCAAGAGGCTATATCCTTAAGATTTCAATTATTTTCTTTATTACTCAATACATTTTTACTTTCTATTTCCATTCTTATACTGTTAAACACAATGTTTGACTTGATGGTGAAAATGTAATTACTACAGAAAGTAATTGCCGATCTGTACAAAGGATGTTTTAAACTTGCAAACATAGGGAATTTCAATGAGACTATAATGGGCCAAATAATTAAGTCCTTACTATCAGGGGATATCTTAATTTAGTCATTTTTCTTAAATACATAATTATCAAGAATTACTTATTCAGAATCATATCATTTTCTTCATAATAATGGCAATCACATTATGACAGGGAATACTAAACCTATTATTATCATTACACACAAACATTAAGTAATTCATTTTCAAGTACACAAATTTGTTTCTCCCTGATGGGGTTTCCAAAATTCTTTCTCCCAATGTCTCTGAAAGAAACTAATCTGATTTATTTTGTAACCGTGTAGTTCATAAAATCTCCCAAGTATGATTGAGCAGCAGGGATTACTGTAAAGTGGTTTGTATTGTTTTCTGCCACCATAATGACTTATCATTTTTTTAGTGGCTCTAACTGGATGCTAAGGCATCCTTAAAAGGGACCTGGAAAAACTGCAGATGAGACTTTCCATGTAGCTACTGAGATGACTGTGTGCTCTCCCTCCTTCCTCTCCCCTACTCCCCCACTTTTAACACCTGCGATGACTACGATGTTTTGACAGTATGGTAGGATCACACTTTATAGGCAAGTCCATCATGGGCAGATGATGTCACTGACAATATAATGTGTGCATATAGTTTAGTTTCTACAGCTATGGTATTAACATAGCTATTAAAGACCCTAAGAAATATTTCTCAGGATTATTTACCACTAAGTCTTTTGGGAAAGAGGTTTGTCAATCTCAATCCCTAAGATATCAAATAACAAATAACTCATTTAGATATGCTGTTTAAATGTATGAAGATAACAGAGGCACACTTTCAACTTCCCTCCCAACTCACAAAACCAAAGAAATTTAAAAATAGGAATGAACCAGAATGAGAGCTAGTAACTAATGAGCCTGACCCTCTCTCTGCCTTCAAAGCCTCTCATTTTTCTTTGGACGAAACAAGAAATCTTAACACTGTCTTCATGGCCTACCGGACTTCATAGGATCTGACTTGGATTTACCTCTACAGACTCCTGACAAAATTGCCTCCTTTTGGTTTTTAAAACTTCGTTTTCTTCCTACCTTAGCACCCAATTCTGCCATGCCATTTTGCCTTGGCACGACCTCTGCGTCATTCAAATCTCAGCTCTCAGTCACTTCCTCCAAAAGTTTTCTTGAATATCCAGACAAAATCAGGTTCCCTCTTGCCTGGTTTTACAGCGTCCTAAAGATTTATTGTTTGGAGCTTTCCATAGTCTGTTAAATTTTACTTGATTTTTTAATTATTATTAAATTCTAAGGCTAGGAAACATGACAATTTTAATCCTTAATATTTAATGCAGTGCCCTGAAATAATATTGGATGCTTGCACACACATGTAATAAATATTGAGGGATTTTTTCTTTTGTTTGGAACACAGATTTAAGTTAAAAATAATCCATAGTTTATGGAACATTGTCATCTATGGATCCACTAGGCATATTTACTTTTCATTTCTTTATTTCTTTTTATCCTCACACCTCATTCCTACCTCCTTTTTCCATGAAAGGCAACCATGTTAGTACATTTAAGGAGTGTCTTTTAACTAAACTTTGTGGTACCTTTTATTTGCATTTCGCAAATATCCACTCCTTTTTCTTCCACTCCTACCCCATTGGTTTTGGGCTTGGCCATACAACACGCTTTGGTTAATGCAACATGAGATACTGTGATACGCAAGCAGAAGCTTTACATGTGACTATGTAGTTAGGCAAGTTCTCTTATGATCCTGTCCTTCACTGTGGGAAGAGAAGTGCCTGGTCATGGATCCCTGAATGAAGAGGCATGTGGAATGATATGAGCTCAACCTTCAGCAAAAAACCAAGGCCAGCCTAAATTCAGCTGGCTCAAAGACCCATGAATAAAAATATAAATCATTGTTATAGTGAAGTAGTGATAGTTTGGTAGTGTTTTACTATGCAGCATTTTAGTAGGAAAACCTAATTGATGCTATATCGTGTGTATTTTAGCTTTTTGGTTTTAACGTTCATATGATATTCTTTTCTTTTTCTTACACTTTTCACTGAATATTATGTTCTTACATTTCAATCTTGTTCCTATGGTATAAAAAAATCTTAATGTGCTAGAAGTTCACAGAATACTTCACACTTAATCATGATCACTGCTGTATGGGAATCTCTCTTATGTGTTAGTCAATCCCCACTATGGCTGATGATGTTCCTAATACTGAAGTCTTCCTGAATTCTTTGGAGTTCTTTGATTCTGTGATAAAGGCGGCTTGGGGTTAGGGAGAGAATGGAGGTGAAGTGTTCTATGGTATTGCGCTGGATGGAAGAGCAGGTGTGATGCCAGGCAAGGTGTAGCGTGTAGTGATAATGGTTGGCTGGTCAAATAGAAACCCGAGTACCAAACACTCAGCTCCAGTACTTACATTTCCAACACACCCTGAGAAGAGATCAGGCTGGGAAAAAGTTGTCACGGTGATGGTTCAGAGACCCAGTTCCTTCTTCACTGCTCCCATACCACATACATCCTCCCCCTCCCCCTTGCTCAGTTTACTGGACCTTTGACCTTCACAGACTCTCCCAGAATGCAGAAGAAAAGGACAAAGAGAAGATAACAGAATACAAATATAAGCATAGAACACAATCATCAGAGATCTGAAGCCTGAGAAAGACCAGAATAAACATAAAAAATTATGATAAATACCATTTACTGAGTATTTACTATACAGCATGTATCAAACTACTCCACATAAATGATATCATTGTAATCCTCACACAATTCCACCAAGTGAGTACTATGTTTTTTTTATTGTGGTAAGAGCACCTAACATGAGATCTACTTACTCCATTAACATATTTTTAAGTGTACAATACAGCAATGTTAACTTAGACTTAATGTTGTATAGCACATCTCTAAAACAATAATCAAAGCAAAACAAACGAAATAGTCAGATTAAAAGGTGGGAAATGACTTGAATAGATACTTCTCCAAAGAAGGCATACAAATGGCCAACAGGTATATGAAAAGATGCTTAATGTCACCCATCATCAGGGAAAATACAAACCCTAACTACAATTAGATATTATCTCATAGGATGGCTATTATAAAAAAAGAGATAACAAATGTTAGTGGAGATGTGGAAAAATTAAAATCTTGTACACTGTTGGTGGGAATGTAAAATAGTATAGCTGCTATGGGTAACAAGAGACAAGGTTCCTCAAGAAATTAATCATAGAACCACCATATGACTGAGCAATCCACTTTTAGATATATATCAAAAATAACTGAAATCAGGATCTTGAAGAGATATTTGCATTTCCATGTTAATCAAAGCATTTATTCACAATAGCCGAGACAAGGAAATGACCTAGATGTTCATCAGTGGATGAGAAGATAAAGAAATGTGGCATATAAATACAGTGGAATATTATCCAGTCTTAAAAAAAATAATAAAATCCTGCCATTTGCATGGATGAACCTTGAGGATATTATTGTAAGTGAAGTAAGCCAGTCAAGGATAGACAAATACTGCATGATTCCATTGTCTGAGGTATTTGAAATAGTGAAATTCACAGAAGCAAAGAATAGAATTGTGGTTGCTCAGGGAAGTGGGAAGAGGAGTGGTTGCTGTCCAAGGTGTATAAAGTTTCAGATCCGGTATTTTTGTTTTCATTTTATAAAGGTGAGAACTGAGTGTCAGAGTGACTAAGTGAATTGCCCAAGACCACAGGATTAGTCGGTAGGAACCTTAGGAATTGAAATCAGCCAATCTCACTCTAGAGTCTTTACTCAAAGCCACTTAAAACTTTCTTGGGATGATGAACTGTTTAAGTTTTCAGATTGAAAAGATCGTCATATACCAGATACAGTTAAGTCACAGGAAATATTATTTATATAGATAGATAGATAGGTAGATAGATAGATAGATTAATTAGTTAATATAGATTCATACTTTTACAACATTAAAAACCAGAAAATAGTAGGACAACATATGTATAGTCTTAAAGGGCAAAGTTTAAACCCAAGACTCTTCAAACTGTATGTTATATGTATAAGCAAAATAAAATTTAATGTGTATAAGAACTCATAAGGTATCTTTCTAAAAAAATTGAAGACATATATGAGTAAACTAAGAGATAAAACAAAATGAAGAAGTTAAAAATGGATGTGTAAGAATATGAAATAAATCATATATAGCATTTATATATGAATCAGAAATCCTATATGTAGACTTAAATACAGGAATAAGTATAAACAGTTGTTTCAAATATGTCCAGGAAATATAAATGACACAAATAAATTTTATTGAGAATGCAGATAAGTATTTATAGAAAATATAATAAAAATAAACCAATAGAATCAAACCCAAAAAATTAACCTATATATAAAAGTCACACCCCCAAAAACTCTAGACAATGAAATACACAAGGGTAAGCAATCTTCAGGAGAGCAGGGGACAATTTACCAGGAAGGTTACTGATGAGTTTCTAATCAGCACAGCTATGGCCCTCTACTTAGCTTGATTTCATTCACTTTGTCCTGTCCGTAAAAGAAAACAAAAAACAAAAAACATTTCTTTTCTACCCTGCTAATCTCTCCTTTCTCTGACTTTTTCCATTCTTCAGCTTCTATACCATCCTCCAAAGGGCATATATAACCTGAGGATTTATTTCCAAGTTATTCTGTTTTCTGATTATACTTTCTCTCTTGCAGCATGTATTTACCCTCATACCTTCAAGTTCTATTCAGGTGGCTCCCATACCGTTATGCCCATATTTTCTACCTGATACATCCCTGATCAATGCAGCAATCATCTTTCCATCATTCAAAGCAGCTGTTGAAACGTGGTATCTGCCTCAGGTCTTCCTCATTGTATTGACCTACAAAGGAATCTTAGCCCCACCCTGCCTTCTGCCTCCAGTCTGCTCTCAGCACTAGATGTTATGTATTCCTGAGTCTGATGTACCTACCATTCTGGGCAAGAGGTAACCTTCTTGGCAGCCCTGGCACTCTGGCTCCTGGGTAAATGTGGTGAGTATGATGGCTTATAGATATGATGAGTATAGTTACGTTCCAGTTCAGTTCTCTCAGCCTCCATGCCTGGGTGAGGGAATTGGACAACTTCTATCATACTATATGTGGTTGTGCTTAGATGTTTCAAAAACAATTTAATTTGTCCTAGTTGATTTCATTATTTTCCCCTTAAAAAAACTTTCTTTTTTACTTATCTTATTTCTACCAATTAATATAAAAAAATCTTTATCACTCTTGATTCACTCCTGACTGTGCTTTCATTCTGTGTGTGATCTTCAACCTCCTGCCCAATCACAATTAATTCTTCCATTTCAATGGCTATTAAGTATTTCTATTTTCCACTGTCCATCTTATTCTTTAAACATAAGTGAAAACAATAGCTGCTAACTCATCTCCTAACTATCATTTATAATCTCCTCCAGTGAAGACAGATGTCACAGGAAATTAACTGTTCTATTATGCAGCTTTGATTTTTTTGTCACTGTCCTGTCGGAAAGTCACCAGTAAACTTCCATATTTTCCATATAATAAAGTGGGTTTCATAAAACCATATCTGCCACATTTCCTGTTTATGAATGAGTCTCTAAAGGCATTCCTAATGTATTGTTTTAAATAGCATACTTTTAATCAGACATAGTTCAAATCATGTTACACAAATTCATGAACATATGATGGATATTTTTGACTATGAAATTTTTGGATACATTTCCTCAGCCAATTTCTTCTACTCTTCACTCAAATGAATCCCCTGCATTGTTTAAAGGTGAATTCCTGTCCAGGGCAGGCTCAGAACACCCCAGAACACATTCATTTCTCCATTCTTTGAGTAAGTACAGCATTTCTTGGCATTTTTCATATACACTACCGTGGCTTAATTTCTGCCTTTATCTTGTCATAGTCTTACTTATTACATCCACAGTAAATGCTTTCTGATTTATTTATTCATTCAAAAAGTATTATGAAATGTTTCTGTGGTGCAGGCCCATTTGGTGATTATGGGTCTGTTCCCTGTGTGTTGTCATTATTTAAGGATTTGGAAGAATTGTGGGGTGGGGAACAGGAAGGCTGATACTTACCCCTGGTCTAGTTTTAAGGGTGTTAAAGCCAAGAATACAGACTATGAGAAGCCAAGATATTCTTTCAGAGGATCTTTTCTCGTTTCCTCTGGCAAGTAATTCAAAATAAGGCACATCATTTAAGTCACAAGGAAGGCCTAGAATGCGCCTTCAAGAGAACCTATTATATTTCAACTCAATTCCCTTGGAAACCTCTTGTTGAAGTGCATGGAACCCTAATCCCGTGAGGTTCATTCTCATTAAAAAAAAATGGTGTAAATCCTTGATGTATCTATCCCTGGCTGACACTTTTGCAAAGGCTAAAAAAAACCCTTCAACTTTACAGACATTGTCATTTATAACAAAAGTAAAAAGCCCCTTTAGCCCTGGTAAGCGTTTTTTTTTCTTAATTAGAAGAGCAACATTTACGTTTGAAACACTTAAATCTAATATTGATCTCAAATAATGTTAACAATATAATTGCTCTTGAAAGGAAACTATAAGCCACAAAAAGGAAAGAAAATGACACAACCTTAAAACACTTAGATAAGTCTTTTCTAGACATTAATCATGTATAAACTTTCTCATAAAACCTTCCCTTTTTTACTCATTTACACTTTCAAATCTAATTATAACCCATTGTCATTTTAAAGATCAAGTCCCAGCTGTTTCACGGTGTGCTTTCTTTCTAATTAAGTATTCGAGACCAAAGGGACTCAGACGGAGGCTACATCCTCTCAATTTTCACAAGCTGACATGAATCGTGAAAATAGTTCTTGATTATTTCCCTAACAGCTTTGATGTGAAGGGAAAAAAAAACCCCACAATACTGAGCTAAGTGCATTTTCCCCACATGCTACAGGGTCAGCAAATATGGTTAAGTAGAAACTGATCTTTAACACCAGAGCTTCCGCTACATTGCAGGCAATAACCTAAATCAATAGAGCATAACAACACCAGCCAGTGTGGTGAGTGATGAAAAATAGATCTGTAGAGGTATCTATGGAAAAATGATACAGAATAGCCATATTATCTGGAGATAAAAATACAACCCTATAACAGTCCTGGACCTGAATAATTTTAACTATTACACACAAAGCAAGCGAGCAGTAAATTGTGGGTAACACAACTGGTGCTTTTGTTCTACTGTTATGCCCTCTGTTAATGGACAACAGAATGACTATTTGGAGGGTTAAGCATTAATTTTTTCATAACTACCTGACATTATTTGGTGACATCATGACATTCTAATAGCACACAACATATGCATCAGTGATAAGAAAAATTGAGCATCTTCCTTACACTCTAGAGATGAACAAAAGTGCCTCTGAATGATTGAGAAGGATGTTAAAGACATCTCTGAAAACACTTTAAAAATAATTCCTCAGGTAGCTTGTCTCAACTCAGAAAGGCTGGCATAGCTATCAAAATCGCAACAATGGGGAAAAGAATACCCCTCACACTTGTAATTTCTGTCTTTTTATAAAAATAATTTCTAAGAAAGTATAGTGAGAATACTCATTGATTTTTAAAGCCAATTACCACTGAGAACTTATAAGATCTTTTTTATGGGGCATATTTATTTCATAAATCAATATCAAAACCTGAATAGAGCACACGTCAATGTCTAAATAATTCTCACTCTAGTACATGCAAATAAGAAGCTCTGTCAAAATTGCTAATAATAGACATGTTCCAATTACTGCTTTACTTTAAACAAGAATCTTATGAATCCCTAACATGCATTAAATGGAAAGAATGATACAGCAATGAGAAAGTTTTCCTCTGTGGGTTCCTTAAAATTTCCTTGAAATGAGAAAAATGTAAGCTTCATGTATTTATCCCAAGTTTTCAGTGTCCACCTGTTCACAAAGGATACTATTCTGTCAGGCATTTACCCTGTTTGTGGAGAACTCTTCTATCATGGGGTTTGGCCTGGAGCTTCAGAAAGAATAAAAATATGTAAAGGGAAATTACACTTGCCATTTTGTTTTGTGGAAGTTTGCAGTCAGATTTCTCTGGTGAGCAGAAAAATGGTTAGCAATTTTTAATATCCAAAATGATCAGTCATTCACTATTCACATCTATGGTGAACTACATATGTTAATGTTGTCCCAAAAGCAAGGAGGAAAATAAAAAGTCCTAATAACAGTAAGTCAGTGAGGAAAAAAAAAATCCTGGAAGATTTTTGTTTCTTCTCCCTCTAAAGCACATTAGTTTTGCACAACATGCATTTTATAATTCTTGATTTATATTCAGCAAAGACACTTTCTCTGGCTTTAAGAACTCATCCAGTTTCTCCATCTCATGCTGCAAAGGATTTTGTTGTTATTTCTGAGTTTAAAACTGGTGGTTCTCACTTCATTCAAGAAAGATGATGCCTTGAAAAAGATATGGCCAATCTCTAGAGATGAACATTCTTATTGCTGAATTAAAACAAAACCTGTTATATGAGGGTACAGAAGTTGTGCTAAACATCATATATGAATCACCCACTTATCTCACAGCTCTCAAATGGCCATACATAGGTAGGCTTGGAGACATTAAGAAATTTTCTCTGGGTCACAAACAACTAAATTTCTGAAGATCTCGCACATTTTGTCAATACTGAAGAGCTTAGACACAACTCTTAATTTATTCATGTATTCAATTATTCAACAAACGTTTCCTAACAGACTACTAAGTACCAAGCATAGAGTTAGATGTGGGAATACAAAGAATTTTGATATTTGCCCTTAAGGACATTACCTTCTAGTTTGGAAGAGAGACCATTAAATAAACAAAGTGCCACCACAGATCCTTACAGCCCCAAACAGTACAACTGACACAGAAGCCCTGAAGGATATGAAATTGAAACTTTTTCTAATTAATAAATGTTTATAATTGTAACAGACTAGAAAACACGTGGCAAACCCATCGAAAAAATACTTATTCTGCTTATGGCACCAACCTAAAATAATAAAATTAAAAATCAATCACATTTTTTCAAATTGTGTAATGTAATATTTATCTTCAGAAAATTTTCATAGAATTGAGCTTTTATTTCTGATTGGGGTAGGTGCAGCCAAGCTGCACCTATGCTAATTTAAGGAACCCAATTTGAAGCAATGACTGAAAAGCTCAATACCGAATACCAGTTACACCAAAAGATTGCTAGTGTTTCAAGGATCAAAGCAGAGTCTGATAAAATATATATCCACTAACTGAAATAAGCACGCTCAGTATTTCAACTGAACGACTGGCATCCACCTTTCATCTTCTGAAAAGCCAGCATTGGATATTAAAAGTTAAAAACTACTACTGGGAATGCAAACCTAAGATCTTCGTCCAAAGAAATATGGAATTTGAGCCTGGTGAATTTCCTCAGAAGAGCTTCAGGGAGTAAAAACGGGGCCTTCTCTCTAGATAAACATTTCAGATAAGTAATATAACTTTTTGAACAGACAACAGACAAAGACGACTTCTCTTCCCTTCGCCTACGTCACCCACTCACCCCTCTCTCTACCCCTCCCCCATGGTAACCACCATTGACAGATAGTAACTACGCTAGTCCAGGTGTGGATTTAATACTGTGTATAACTATTGAAACACTATGTTGCATACTTGAAACCAATATAATATAGAAAATTTGTTAAAAAAAGAAAAGACAACTTTTCTCATACTGGTGGAGCGATCTGAATGTTAAACCAGTTATCAGGGTCCCAGTTGCCAAAGGTGAAGTGAGGATTTTGCTGTCTATACTAAGACTGACTTTCTTTTCATTAATGCCATTAAATTTAACACTATCTTATATTCTGTGCTAATCAAAATTTCTTCGATATATGAGTATGCTAAGGGGCTGTGTTTGCTTGCACTCATTGTAACAGAGTGTTACAGTGTCTCTGGGCAGTTCCATTTTTTCCTAGAAGATTGTCAGTTTCTGGTGAACAAAACTGGTTAGCACAATGATCAGTATAGAGCTGGCGCTCAAACGCATGTCTTGAATAGAATCGAATGTGTATTGTTAATTTCAAAGTATTTTGTACCTCTGACAGTTTACTTCACAGGCAGACAAACCATAATTTCACATTCACCATCTCTATTAGTATGTTCAAGATATGAATTTTGCCTATCATATTTCCCATGATATAATAAATCAGTTTCAAAGACATTTAACACACTGGAGAAAAGGAACTTATGAGTGAAAGGTCATTGCTTTCATATTCACATTATTATTTTTCAAAACCTGATAGTCACAAACTTTATATAGTTTGTCACAACTGAAGTTGAAAAAATGTTATGACTGCCAGTCATCCTTGATTAGACAGATGGCATTTCATAAATACTATCTACATCAGCAATATGAATCAGAACTACATCACTCATAAAATTCAGGTCTTTTTAAAATTTTCTTATCTTTAAAAAAGATTTATTTAATACTTTTAATATTTTTCTGGAATGTATTAGCCACTCAGAGTATGAGCTTACTCAAAATAAAAAATTTATATCTTCATCATTTGTCTGTTATAAATATAAATAATATTTTTGAAGCTCTCAAGTTATTTTAGAGAGCATTTTTATATAGTACTGTTACTGCTATATGCTATTTTCAATATATTAATGCGATAACATCAAGTAAAATTTACCTCACTTCTGCTATAATATGTTTTCATTAAAAACCCACTTTCTTGTGAGGTAATATGGGATATCTCAGGAGAGGTAACCTTCTGAATAATAAGATAATCTATAAATATGGTCTAAAAGCAATATTAAGATTTCAGTTTACCAAAATTGACACACTCAATATAAGTATTATGCCACGTGTTGACTTAGAATTTGCTAGCAAAATAGCCGTATGTGAATAAAATGGACAATACATAAGGATAATGCCTAGTGTGACTAAACTAAATTTACATAGTTTCAGATAAAGAAACCAAATGGTACCGATTCCAGATGTGGACGGTTCTTTTTACATATATTTATCATTAGTGCTAGAGACATTGGTAAATAGTAAATTTTGAATTCGAGGAAAACAAAAAATATATCCTTAATTGTCTAAACTCAATAATAATCATTTGACATAGGGTCTGTACCTGTGGCTGCAACAGGCAACAGTATATAAAAATCATGAGTAAATAGAGTGAAACTCATACAAACCGCCTACGCTGTGCTGGGAATTGGGTCATTTCTGAGTGTGAAAGGTTGTCTTCACTACAGCTCAGAGTATTAATCAGCGCCTTGTACTTACAGCAGGGTCTGCGTCTTCAGCGTGGACTGTTGTGATAGGCGTGCCTTTGACAGCATCTGGAGCCGCCATCCCTTTGTAGATTCGTTTAGTAAATACGGGAGGATAATCATTCATATCCTGGAAAACACAATTAAGGGTTTAGGGCTTAGGTTGAAACTGAGTTAGGGACCCAGTTACTACACTGGCTCCATCTCTTTATATCATAAAACCCATTTGCCACAGTTAGCTTTCTATGCTCCCCATTCCATCATTCTCACTTCAGAATGGCACTCAGAGGAAACTGCGGGCGTTCCTATGCAATGTTAGTGTGTGTGATATCAACCGAAGGCCATTCCGCTCCATTATATAATCTGTCACCATTGTCCTTGCCCCCTCCTACCCAAAAATATACCTTTTAGAGATTGGACTGATGCTTGAAACTTTCTCTGAAGATACTTCCAATGGTATGATGTACTTAAAATTTGAAAACAAGTAAGAACAAATATTATAAAAAGTGCCATTTTATAAGATAGGTATAGGAGATGGTACTCGTTTTCTTATTGCTTTTTTATGAAAGCTCTTACTGTTTCTATTGCAACTATAAATTCTATCTACTTACCACACTAATATATAATTAGAACATTTCAAATGTAAGCTGAAATATCCTCTGATGCATCTGAATTTTTATAAATGTATAAATACACACATATAATGCACACCACAATGCACATAGGGCATACAACAATAATGACACATAAGATCAGATGTTCCTATAGACGGAAAACTGTTAATTTTCTTAAGGATCTTTTCAAAGTAACTTACAGACATCTATCTTATTTTCATAATTCATTGATATAAGTGCATTGTTATTTATGTAGTTACTCATTAAGTAAATATTCATTGGGTTCCTCCCATTTTTATGACGCAGTGCTAGGCACTGGTGATACTATGGTGACTTAAGGAAAGGATGTCTCTGACTTCATTTCCCTTACTGGCCATCTGACAGATAAAGGTCCTGATTCTGCAGGTAGGTTAAGTGGCTTTGTCTAAATTAATCTACCTATGTGGCAGAAACTAATAAATCTGGCCCCATGAGAGCAGGACTAATTTTTTGTCAATCATTTTATCTTTTATGGAGAGTTGTGTATCATTTTCTTCTCAAAAATAATGCTTATTAACATGTATGATTTATATTTCTTAAACTTATTTTAAAATAGCCATTACACCCTGCATTGTTTTGGGTACTTTGGGTTAAATGTATTTGGCCCCAAAGCTGTATTTGTTAATTATCTTACTCTACCAGTCATCTTTTTTTTCTCACTTGCTTTAAAAACAAAAGAATGAAATTACTCTACAAAGTCTTTGATATCTGCTCTGATACAGCACTTTTCCTGCACAATGTGAATTTGAAACACACTAGTTGACCGATTACAAACGCCTCGTTTTGCAAAGCGTGCACGGTAATTATCTATTACAATCAAATAAGAGGTTTCTTTTGTGTTGACACCCAAGTTGTGAATATCAAGAACCTTCAGACTTTAGTAAGAAATAGGAGGTCTTGAACTGTAAGCAGAATTGAAAAAAAAAATCATTTCCTCTGTTTTGATATTTAGTTTCACCACCTCCCTATGAAAAAGAAGACTTCCTTTATAAATTATGGGCTTTAGAATATGAACAAGTCAATGAACCTAGGCAGTCCTGGTTCTCTCTAATGAGGGCAGTGTGGGGTACTGATCGTGAGTTTCGAAGTAGGGGGTATATATTATGTAAAACATTTTCATGCACACTTTCTCCTGCTCTTTTCAAGAATGCCAATTAATTTAGTCAGTGAATCTTGTAGCTAATGGCGTAGAAATCCTCTTGCATCCTTAAACTGTGACTTCTGATGGTTAGAAAAGGAGTCCCCACAGTGCAATTTTTCTGTACATGAGTTTCCAAAAACTCACATAAACTCAGTATCTTCCTACCAGTTTTCTTCTTTTTCCCCCAGGAGACATTTAAAACATTAATGTTACAAGGTACTTTTGAATAATTAGATTCTTTAGGGAAAAAAATGACATGTGATTTTCCAATTATGACATATAGTTACTAACAGTGCTGAATATAGTGGCCTTTTTTTCCTGGGAAAATATTTACCTTCTAACCAAAAGCACAATGGACATTTTTAGAATATGGCCTCATAAATCGATTAGACACAAACCTAAAGCTGTAGATAGCTAAAGACACTATTAAGAGACTGGTATAGCTCCCACCCCCACCTTTAATTTGCTTGTCATTGACATGATGAAGCATAAATCAATACTGCTATTGTAATAGTATTTCTTTTTATGGTACATTGTACACATTTTGGGGCCATAATCTTTTATTGTGGTGAAGATGGGCAGCTGGTTGTATGTAGTTCTTGCACAATGCATTATTTCAGATGAGAAAATTTATTGAAATGCAATGCCAATGGGCATAATCAATAGCTCATTACAGTTATGCTATAGGGATGTCTGAAGAAAAATGTACATAAATTTGCTTCTCTCCAAATGTCCTATTATACTGCAAATTAAGAATGAGCTCCACTCTTCAAAAGCAAGCTCTTTTTTGTTGTCCATTATTCCACTAGAGGGTAGTATTGGTACAAAGAAACATTTCCTCTCTGCCTTCTTATTAGCAATTTGATCATTAAGACCCATAATAGGTAGCGTTCTGTGGTTATAATTTTTTGCTGGTCTGAACAAAAATTACTTGTCATGTTTCTAAAGAGTATTCTGAATGTTACCATGGTTCTCAGCTAGCACACCATGCTCTTTTTAGAGAAAAGAAATTGTTGTACTTAGTGAACTTATAATTTGTTTCCATATATAGAGCAGTAAAACTGCAGCTGAAGGCCCAGTTTTCTAGGAAGAAAAAATATGAATTTCATTTATTTATTTTCTAAATTAAAGTCTAAAATAATCACAGAAACCATTTCTATTTCGGCAGACCACCAGGTAGATTTAAGGAACCTCCTTCAATGTGCATACCAGGAAAACAGAAACTTCCTGGGGAGATTAGAAATTAATGGCAAGTTCTCCACAGAAAGCAAAGAGAAAGAGATGATAAAAACTTGGATTTTTCTGGACTCATGGCTAAAAAATGTTCTGGACAAAAGACTGTTGCCTGATACAAGAGTCCTAACTGGTTATACTCAGATCATCTTTTTGAGATGATGAAAATAGAGTGAATGCCAGCCCTCACCTTCCAGCAGGCTCAGGCATGCTCCACGAGGAGACCCGGATGGTGTGCACCAGCATGGGAGGGACTTTGGCGACCCTTGTAACGTGTCTGCTTTAGCGCTACCCACCTGGAGCTGTTTGGCTCCCTGCTCTCCGAAACCCCTTCAGGCTTGTGAAGCTGATGCCTCATCTTCCTTGGCAGTCTGCACAGCTGACTTCTCTGCCTGTTACCAGTCCTGCTTCTCACTACCAGGCACCGCCTATTTGCTGCCCCATTTGCGGCTATCTTCCTTCTGCTATTTCTTCCCTCTTAGTCACTTTAATTGTCTTTGCGTCTCGACTTCTCTCCTTTCTCTTGTGGTTCTGCACATAGGGCCAAAAAAGGCCCCATCTCTAGTCAAATTTTGTTTGGTTTTCATGGGGTTCTCTTAAACACAAATAATAAACTTCTCTTTCTCTCTCTTCTCTTTTTTTTTTTTTTTTCATCAAAACCTGTACTGGAGTCTTTCTTAGCTGCCTGAATTTGTTTCTGTTTTGTTTAGGTTTTATTTATTTATGAATTTGAAGCAACTCCAGATTCTTGGGAAATAATGTAGAGATGATCAAAATTATGCTTTGCCACAGGGAGCAAGATGTACACAATGGCTGTCCAGATATTGATGGAGCTCCTCGTGGGCAGTGCAGCAGTACCTGAGGTGCTGGGGATCGGTTGCCACCAAGAAAGACACAGTGCCTGCTGGTACTGAGCTTACTGTTGAGTGTGGAAACAAAAATTAAATACTATTGAGTGTGATGAACATTATGAAAGAGGAAGTACAAAGATGGGATAAGAGCATATAGCAAGGAGTTTAACTGAATTTAACGTAGGCTGCTTGTCTGTTACCTGAGCATCTGTCCCATCACTCATGCATACTGGCAGATAAAACAGCCCTTCAAGACTGATGGCAAAATCAGAGGAGGATAACTTTGTGCAATGTTGACAAACCCACAGCTTTAATGCAAATTCCATTCCGAACTCATGTCCCTGTTTTGGAATAGTAATGTGGGGAGAAGGGAGCTAATAAGTTTTTGAATTTTTTTCTAAGACAAGGTGCTACAGTCAACTGGGAGAATATGTGCATATTCTGAGCTAGAATCTTTAAGCTGATCATTAAGCTGATATAACAAAATTACCCTATTATTTTAGACTACCTCAAATGTGCATAATAATTATGCATGTGTGTGTGTATGAGTATGCCTGTATGGTTTATTTTTGCTGTATGGCAGGCACTTTGCTAGGTATGTTAAATTTATCATCTGAACTAATTTGCCTAAAATATGTTAACTCTTATTATTATTCATATTTTAAATATAAGGCAACTGAAGCATAGAAAATTAAGAGGATCATGGTTATCCAACTAATAAAGGATAGAACTATGATTCAATTATATTGTCTCAGATCGTAAAGGAATTACTCTGATATCTGGAGGTAAAAAGAAGGGGAATTGGGATTCAAGATGGCAGCGTGAGAGGTGACATGGAGAACTCCTCCCAAAACCACAAACAGCACAAAAATATAGTTAATTAATACAACTAACACTAAAAGAAGAAAGAAGGCTGAACTAGACTACATACAGAACTCACGAACAGAGCACACCTCACGAGACAGGGCACCAGCTCTGCTCCCCTACAGCCCACAAACTCACACTAGGGGCTGAGCAGCTCCAGAGACTGCAGTTTCTGTGCACTAGTGTGCAGCACACAGAAATATGAAACGTCAAAAGAACATGGTTCAGACCAAAATGTCACAAACCCTAGAAAAAGGGCCAAATGAAACTGAACTCACCAATATTCCTGAAAGACAGTTCAAAATAAAAATTATAAACATGCTTACGGAGGTACAGACAAATATTCAAAAATTCAGGAACGAATTTAAGTTGAAGATTCAATCATTAAGAAATTCCATATCTGAAATGAAACATACAATGGAGGGATTTAAAAGTAGATTAGATGTAGTAGAAGAGACGGTAAATGGAATAGAAATTAGAGAAGAAGAATACAAAGAAGCTGAGGCACCGAAAGAAAAAAGAATCTCTAAGAATGAAAGAATATTAAGAGAACTGTGAGACCAATCCAAATGGAACAATATTCACATTATAGGGGTACCAGAAGAAGAAGAGAGAGAAAAAGGGATAGAAAGTGTCATTGAGGAGGTAATTGCTGAAAACTTCCCCAATCTGAGGAAGGAGCTACTCTCTCAAGCCATGGAGGAGCACAGATCTCCCAACACAAGGGATCCAAGGAAGACAACATCAAGACATAGAATAATTAAAATGGCAAAGATAAAGGATAAGGACAGACTTTTAAAAGCAGCTAGAGAGAGAAAAAAGATCACATACAAAGGAAAACCCTTCAAGCTATCATCAGACTTCTCAACAGAAACCTTACAGGCCAGAAGGGAGTGGAATGATATATTTAATGCAGTGAAGCAGAAGGGCCTTGAACCAAGAATACTCTACCCAGCAGGGTTATCATTTAAATTTGAAGGAGGGATTAAACAATTTTCAGATAAGCAAAAGCTGAGAAAATTTACCTCCCACAAACCACCTCCACAGTGCAAT
This sequence comes from Phataginus tricuspis, assembly GCA_029783875.1. Taxonomy (NCBI): domain Eukaryota; kingdom Metazoa; phylum Chordata; class Mammalia; order Pholidota; family Manidae; genus Phataginus; species Phataginus tricuspis. Next base: position 55,460,945 of record JAQQAC010022981.1, on the reverse strand, counting down.
ATATAGGGACTACTATAGATGGAATTATTCCTAAGGCTAAATAGATGTCACCCAAGGGCTAGACAAAGAGTACAGAATATGATTCATAACATACAAAGAATGGAGGAGGAAGAAAAAGGAGGAGGGAAAAAAAGCTTTAGGTTGTGTCTGTAATAGCATACAAAGTAAGTTAAATTAGACTTTTAGATAGTAAGGGAATTACCCTTGAACCTTTGGTAACCATGAATCTAAAGCCTGCAAAGGCAATAAGTACATACCTATCGATAATCACCCTAAATGTAAATGGTTTGAATGTACCAATCAAAAGACACAGAGTCACTGAATGGATAAAAAAACAAAAGTTGTCTATATGCTGCCTACAAGAGACTCACTTTAAACCCAAAGACATACACAGACTGAAAGTAGAGGGATGGAAAAAGATATTTCATGCAACTAATAGGGAGAAAAAAGCAGGAGTTGCAGTACTTGTATCAGACAAAATAGACTTCACAACAAAGAAAGTAACAAGAGACAAGGAAGGACATTACATAGTGATAAAGGGGTCAGTCTAACAAGACGATATAACATTTATAAATATCTATGCACCCAACACAGGTTCACCTACATATGTGAAACAAATACTAAGAGAATTAAAGGGGGAAATAGAATGCAATGCATTCATTTTAGGAGACTTCAACACACCACTCACTCCAAAGGACAGATCAACCAGACAGAAAGTAAATAAAGAGACAGAGACACTAAACAACATATTAGAAAGACGGACCTAACAGTCATCTACAGAACACTGCATTCAACAGCAACAGGATACACATTCTTCTCAAGTGCACATGGAACATTTTCAATAATAGATCATATACTAGGCCACAAAAAGAACCTCAGAAAATTCAAAAAGATTGGAATTGTACCAACCAGCTTCTCAGATCACAAAGGTATGAAACTAGAAATAAATTACACATAGAAAAGAAAAAAGCCCACAAACACATGGAGGCTTAATAACATGGCCCTAAATAATCAGTGGATCAATGACCAAATAAAAACAAATCAAACAATATATGGAGACAAATGACAACAATAATTCAACACCGCAAAATCTGTGGATGCCGCAAAGACCATCCTAAGAGGGAAATATATTACAATACAGGCCTACCTCAGGAAAGAAGAAGAACCACAAATGAAGAGTCTAAACTCACAATTAATGAAACTAGAAAAGGAAGAACAAATGAGGCCCAAAGTCAGTAGAAGGAGGGACATAATAAAGATTAAAGCAGAAATAAATAAAATTGAGAAGAATAAAACAATAGAAAGAATCAATGAAAGCAGGAGGTGGTTCTTTGAGAAAATAAACAAATTAGATAAACCTCTAGCCATACATATCAAGAAAAAAAGAGAGTCTACAAACATAAACAGAATCAGAAATGAGAAAGGAAAAATCACTACAGACACCACAGAAATATAAAAAATTATAAGAGAATACTATGAAAAATTATATGCTAACAAACTGGATAACCTAGAAGAAATGGACAACTTTCTAGAAAAATACAACCTTCCAAGGCTGACCCAGGAAGAAACAGAAAATCTGAATAGACCAATTGCCAGCAAAGAAATTGAATTGATAATCAAAAAACTACCTAAGAACAAAACTGGACCAGATGGTTTCACTGCTGGATTTTATTAAACATTTAGTGAAGACCTAATATGCATCCTCCTTAAAGTTTTCCAAAAAGTAGAAGAGGAGGAAATACTCCCAAACTCATTCTACAAGACCACCATCACTTTAATAACAAAACCAGGCAAAGACACCACAAGAAAATAAAATTACAGACGAATATCCCTGATCAACACAGATGCAAAAATACTTAAAATATTAGCAAACTGAATTCAAAAATACACAAAAAAGATCATCCATCATGATCAAGTGGGATTCATCCTAGGGATGCAAGGATGGTACAACATTTGAAAATCCATCAACATCATCCACAACATCAACAAAGAGAAGGACAAAAAACCACATAATCATCTCCATAGATGCTGAAAAAGCATTCGACAAAATTCAACATCCATTCATGATAAGAACTCTCAACAAAATGGGTATAGGTGGAAGTACCTCAACATAATAAAGGCCATATATGACAAACGCACAGCCAACATGATACTTAACAGCAGGAAGCTGAAAGCTTTTCCTTTAAGAATGGGAACAAGACAAGGATGCCCACTCTCTCTGCTTTTATTCAGCATAGTTCTGGAGGTCCTAGCCACGGCAATCAGACAACACTAAGAAATAAAAGGCATCCGGATTGGCAAGGAAGAAGTTAAACTGTCCCTGTTTGCAGATGACATGATAGTGTACATGAAAAACCCTGAAGGATCCACTCCAAAACTACTAGATATAATATCTGAATTCAGTGAAGTTGTGGGATACAAAATTACTACACAGAAATCTGCTGCATTTCTATACACTAATGGTGAACTAGCAGAAAGAGAAATCAGGAAAACAATTCCATTCGCAATCGCATCAAAATGAGTAAAATACCTAGGAATAAACCTAACCAAGGAAGTGAAATACCTATACCCTGAAAACTACAAGACACTCTTAAGAGAAATTAAAGAGGACACTAATAAATGGAAATTCATCCCATGCTCTTGGTTAGGAAGAATTTATATTGTCAAAATGGCCATCTTGCCTAAAGCAATCTACAGATTCAATGTAATCCTTATCAAAATACCTACAGCATTCTTCAATGAACTAGAGAAAATAGTTCTAAAATTCATATGGAACCACAAAAGACCCTGAATAGCCAACCCTATCCTGAGAAGGAAGAATAAAGCAGGGGAATTTTGCTCCCTGACTTCAAGCTCTACTACAAAGCCACAATAATCAAGACAATTTGGTACTGGCAAAAGAACAGATCCATAGACCAATGGAACAGAATAGAGAGCCCAGATATAAACCCAAGCATATATGGTCAATTAATATATGATAAAGGAGCCATGGATATTCAATGGAGAAATGATAGCCTCTTCAACAGCTGGTGTTGGCAAAACTGGACAGCTACATATAACAGAATGAAACTGGGCTACATATAACAGAATGAAACTGGATTACTGTCTAACCCCATACAAAAAAGTAAACTCAAAAACTATCAAAGACCAGAATGTAAGTCATGAAACCATAAAACTCTTAGAAAAAAATATAGGCAAAAATCTGTTGGACATAAATATGAGCAACTTCTTCATGAACATAACTCCCTGGGCAAGAGAAACAAAAGTAAAAATGAACATGTGGGACTATATCAAAGCAAAAAGCTTCTGCAGCAAAGCACACCATCAGTAGAACAAAAAGACTTTCTATTGTATGCAAGAATATATTCATAAATGACATATCTGATAAAGGGTTGACATCCAAAATATATAAAATGCTCACGCACCTCAACAAACAAAAAGCAAATAAGCCAATTAAAAAATGTGCAGAGGAGCTGAACAGACACTTTTCCAAAGAAGAAGTTCACACGACCAACAGGCACATGAAAAGATGCTCCACATGGCTTTTCATCAGAGAAATGCAAATTAAAACCACAATGAGATATCACCTCTCACCAGTTAGAATGGCCAACATCCAAAACACAAACAATAAAAAATATTGGTGAGGATGTGGAGAAAGGGGAACCCTCCTACACTGCTGGTGGGAATGTAAACTAGTTCAACCATTGTGGAAAGCAGAATGGAGGTTCCTCAAAAATCTAAAAACAGAAATATCATTTGACCCAGGAATTCTACTTCTAGGAATTTACCCTAAGAATGCAGCAGCCCAGGTTGAAAAAGGCATATGCACCCCTATGTTTATCTCAGTACTATTTACAATAGTCACGAAATGGAAGCAACCTAAGTGTCCATTAGTAGATGAATGGATAAAGAAGAGGTGGTACATATACATGACGGAATATTATTCAGCCATAAGAAGAAGACAAATCCTACCATTTGCAACAACATGGATGAAGCTAGAGGCTGTTATGCTCAGTGCAATAAGCCAAGCAGAGAAAGACAAGTATGAAATGATTTCACTCATCTGTGGAGTATAAGAACAAAGGAAAAACTGAAGGAACAAAACATCAGCAGACTCACAGAACCCAAGAATGGACTAACAGTTACCAAAGGGAAAGGGGCTGGGGAGGATGGGTGGGAAGGGAGGTTTAAGGGGGAAAAAGGGGCATTACAATTAGCACACATAATGCAGCTGCGGGGGACACAGGAAAGGCAGTATTTATAGAGAAGGCAGTAATGATTCTAGCATCTTACTACGCTGATGGACAGTGACTGTAGTGGGGTATGTGAGGGGGACTTGATAATAGGGGTCCTTCACCATAATGTTGTTGAAGTGATTGTATATTAACAATACCAAAATAAAATTAAAAAAGAAGGGGAATTGACAAAGTTGTCCGAAGATTATCTGTAAGATGACTTTAGAAGAGTTTTCACTAAAATCCACCTAGAGCTTTTTAAAGATCTCTGTCAGAAAATATTTTACATTTTAAGAATTCTTCCAACTAGTTATGACTTTTTTATCGTGGCAACCTGGTGAACTCCTAAACAGTTCATAATGCTCACCTGTTTCTTTGTAGATAATTTTTGTAATTATTTATAAACCCCTTTTTGGTAAAAGAAAACTTGTAGCCATTGTATTTGTACACTTAGAACAATCACTTATTCAATACTCAACCCTAAAAATAGTTATTTCACTGAAACCAAAGCATTTTCCCTAAATTTCACTGTTTGGAGTATTCATCTTATCAGAAGCTTTATAAACAAGCTTGCAGGAAATGTGGGAAATCACACTTTATTTTCTTGAGATTCACAATGTACACTAGCAAATTAAAAGCTCCTGCATGGAGGCCTGCAGTGTGGACATTTGATTACTTTTGTGTATTGTAGGATTTCCAAAATCTGTTTGTTGGTGAAATTCTTTGTATATGAGCTACTTATTACCATTTGAGGAGCTAATGCTTTATGAAATATATCCTGAGATCCTACAGGTATTGAGGTATTGAAAGCACAAACTATTACTGTTTGGAATATCTTATGACTTTGAGAAATTAAAGCTTTCAGACAATATACTGAGAATTGCATTGTATCAAAAGGGCCCCCAAGGCTGTGGTTCATCAAGATGGAGATAGCAGCCAAGGTAAGGATGGGATGGGAATGATGGCAGTGGTTGGCCATTGGTGCTGGCTACATATTTTTATCAGGTTTTATTAGCGTTTTTTACCCCCACTGGCAGGCAGTTCAATTTTAGAGACTTGTGGTAGCAGCAAGCCCGATCTCATTGCCTCGGCAGCAGGCGAGAACGTGAGCATCACTGAAGGATAAAAGGACTGAACTGTATAAACAAGCATTCCTGGGACTCTCAGGAATCAGTATGTGATGACATCTGGGGAGCCCTGAGAAAGATCCATAGAAATATGAATTATTATTGCTGTGGGATACTATTTTGAACTCTGAGCAGGTATATTTTTATTTGTTTCCTCTATCTGGATTTTTTTAGAGGAGATATGTTACGTCCTAGTCGTAAAACTCTAGAATAGCAGAGTTTGCAGATACTTTAAGAAACAATCTGACTCAGCCCCATGACATGTTCTCCCTGATGCATTCACTTCCCTCAAACTTGGCAGTATTGGAAAGAACGCACTAACAAGAATATGACAGTGCAGAACAGAATAGAGGAAAATATGTGAAGGCCATAGTCCAAAGTAAGTATTTTCTCCAGGTCCACCAATCCTAAGGGAGAAATCAGCAAGTTGTAAAAAAATAGTGATCACTCTAGTAGACCATCCTCCCCTTGGCTGGTTCACTGAAATCATCTTTTATGCAACTTCCGCCCTCTAGAGCAAGGGAAGTAAGGGTGCCATAAATCTTGAAATATCCAATGTTTCTGAGTTGTTTGAGTCCTGGACTACTTGCTGGTCCCACAGACCACAGCTCCTCTGGCCAAATCAAAGCCAGGACTCTTCCAATACTGTCACCATGGAGCACCAGTGGCACATCAGTGGACATCTCTTGTCAGATGTCCATAGTATGGTAAATGCCACCTTGGTACTGGGCATTGAGCTTATACCTAGAAAAGCTACCCTCTCTCCAATAGCCTGTGGTGATAGGACCAACTAACTACTTTCTTCCTGGATGAGGAAACTCCTCTGAAAGGTGAAATGCCAGCTCAGTCTTCCAAGACTCACTGTTTCCCAATAATTGCAGCTCTTATTCATGGCTGACTCCAGTCTCCTTCCTTCACAGAAGCATATTCCTCACTCTGCCCTACTCTTATGCAGTCATTCTACCTAAAATCACACTCAGCAAGATGGCTAAGTCATCTGTTTATCTTAGACGAGTCTTTTACAGCCCTCTGCTACTCAGTATTATATATCTCATTATATTATAAGTTTACATATTTCAACTTTTCTGACCTGTATTTAGCTTTTGGCTTATTATAGAAACATTTAAATATAATATAAAAAATTTTTCTTTCTGTGTATTTTCCATATTGTATATTACAACTCAGTTGATAAGGGCTGATGTTCCTTTGGATTTTATGCTTTAAACAGTTAAGAAATTCATATTAATTTTCCAGAGATTTATCCATATAAAATTTTTCATTACTATTATCAATTTACTAGTTACTATTTTTTCACTATGATCAAATATTCAATTCTCTTATATATTCAATAAATATACAAAGAAAAAAGTCATCAATGTTATGCAAAAACACTGCAACAAAAACATATTTGTATGATTATCGTTTTATTTTGAATCTGGGCAAGTTGACACTAAGAAAGCTTTTTGCTGGTGTCTTCCGTAAAGTTCTATTTTCTTTCCTTATTGTGAAAATATTTTCCTTCCATATATTCCTTCAATTTCCCCATGCTCAATTCCAAGTTTGAATAAATTTGATAGACTAGGTATTAAGTGCTTGATCTTTTTTTTTTAATTCTTTACAAAAGAAATTATGTTTCTGCTCCTTTTCAAAGAGGGACCTTTAAGTTGCTTCTCCTTTGGTGACTGTTTTGGATGGAAATATCTCTTAGCAAATACCATGCAATTATGTTATCAGCTAAACAGCTTGTCAGTACTGCAAGTACACAGCCCAATAGCAGAAAATTTGAAAGCTTGGGAAAGATCTGTATTTGTTGAGAAATGAGAATTGTATGCTATTTTTTCCCTTCAAAACAAACAAATATGATACTTTTATAGGCCCCAATTTTAGTACATAATAAAGTTTTAAAGTTCTCTTTGTAATAATCTCATCCTGAGTGATCAGGAGAAAGATAAGTATCAGCCTGCCTTTGAGGAAACATGCTATACATTTTATTATGCTTACGTTACCTTGAAAAAGAAAAAAAAGTGTGGCATTGAAAACATCTGAAGTGAAATATTGGTTTATTAACTTTTGTCTTTAATATATAATAAAGCAGAAATAATTTTGGATAGGTCAGGGAGACTTAGCCAATGAAATGGGTTGACTTCTCTGAGTAAGATAAAGCCACCGAGACAACGAAAATTAGAGCAACCCTCTCCTGTTTCTGAAGAAGGAATGAGCCCGTCACTGAGAAGCTCCTTCCCACAGGCAGATGTAGAAGAAGCCTAATCTTACCATAAAGGGGTGGTCAGGGAACATGGACTGCATTTTAAGAGACTTGAGTCCCAGATAGAAAATGAGACATATTTTGTTCACGTCTTGCTTGTGTAGATGACATTTTTTGGATCCAATTTGACTTCCAATTTTGGACCCCAAATGACTTTTATGTATATAAAAATAAATTCCAAGCAAATAAATGTAAACTGAATCCAGAGCAGCCAAGTAAGATATGAAGGTTCGTAACCCTCTACTATCAGCCACATCCACCCTGAGATCCTGAGAGAGAAGGCTGGATCATTTGAGTGGCCGTCTCTGGAGCTGGGAAGAATATGGGGAACGTCATTAGTAACAAGTCTTTTCTTCTCTTATTGTCCAAAACAGTCAATAAATGGACAATTTTTCTCTTTTAAATATTTTTAGCGTTCAATTCCGCCAAACCACATGGATAGGCAAGGGTAGACCAGGGAGAGAAGAAGCTAAATCAGTCTCATCTTCTTTCTTTTCATCTCTTTACCATCATAATGTATCCATAACCACACCAATATTATCATGTTCCTAGAATGTTTTTGTAAACGTATTTCTAAATTTCTACATGTCATACTACAATACTGTGGCACAATAGTATTTCAAAGGATGAGTCGAAGCCCCTCAGGTCCTCAGTGATTTTGTGTTGCCCCTTAAGCCTTCCCACGGCTACCAGAACACTAAAAGTCATGGCCTCAGGAAAGAGACATATAAACAGAAATGCAGGTGCCCCAAGATAATATTTTAACAGTTCAAATTTTATTCCCAAGGAGAACTTAATGCTGAATAAAATTTTAGCTCCTTGAAATACATACATTTCATAGGATAGGGAAGCACTAAATGGAAGAAATAGGGATAGAGTCATTGTGGACCGCTGAGAGAGAAGCAGTTCAGACCCTAATAAAACTCTCCAGACAGTTTTAGGGTATCTGGGGATGGAAGGGACATTTGTTCCCCTTTCTAACATATTTTAGAGGAGACAACAGGACTCTAGAAAAGAAATGGTATCGTGTGTACCAGCAGGTAAGACTAGGTCAAGTGTAAAGAAAAGACAGTGGACTAATTCCTGTGCCTCACGTTCACTGCAGGATTATCTACAAAAGAAACTGGCAAACAACAACATCATTAACAACAAGAAAAAGCCCAGACCCTAAAAGATCTTGCCGTCAACAGCATTAGAGCATTTACCTACATGTTATGCTAATTATGTCCTGGTGAAATGTTAAACAATTTTCTGTTTCTATTATCAATATTTTATTGTCTAAGAACAGCAATAGCACATATTAGTTATTTATCAGTTAAACAATCAAACAAAAACTCAAGATAAGTGGTGATTTCTTATCCCATAACTTACACGTTGCAGTGTCCTATAAAAATGAGCATTGTAGAAAAGTTCCTATGATCTTGCTTACTTTATGACCGTGTGAAATTTATTACCTTGTAAACATACAGCCTGCTACTGAAAGCGTCTTTCAAGAATTGGAGTCATCCCCAGAACCTAACTTTCTCTTATTCTAGGCAGACGTGAATCTGCAGAAATGCTTTTATGATGTTTTCCCCATGGGAAAGTGCTCTTTGGGGAAGGATCAGAAGAATCTGAAAATTGAGAATGCAGCTCATACTAATATACACTAATACTTGAGAACCAGTGAATATGTCTTATTATCTTCTTTGAAAGGCATACATGAAAAATCACTATAAACCAAAAATGTTGATGATTTCATGCTCTTTCAGGCAATCATTTGACACAGGATATTATAGTGAGTGAGGTAACAAATCTAGAGAGTTTACCAAAGTCCCCAATATCACAGAACTTGAAAATGGTTGAGCCAGAGCTTAATTCCAATTCTGTCTGATTCCAAAGTTTACTTCATTCCAGAACCTAAACTAACTGTGTTACCAATCTAAACTAAACTAATTAGTTTTTGAGCCTTAGAACTCTTAATCTTTCAGAATCAAAGTTTTCTTTTGTGAATTTTTTAAATTGAAGGGTTTGGACAGAGTTACTATCCTTGGTGCTGTGAAGTTTGCACCAAACTGTATCGTGTAGAAATTCTGACTTGGGAGAAATCACAGAGCTAATAGCTGCCACAGAGCTGGCTCTCTTATTTAGTATTTCATTCAAATTTGTCTTTCATAGTTAAACAATGAAGATATTTCTCAAGCCTTCATCAGTGCTTCACATTAAAAAAATATGTATTCTGTGTATGATACTAGTGTATTATATTATAAATTGTTGCCCCCAGTTATTACAGGTATAGTATGAATAACAAGTTACGTGTAGAGAGTACAAAGTGGGAACCAGAAGTCATCAATATTCCTTACCTTTATGATCACTGTGACAGTAGCAATACCAGGTGGCATTGTTCCATAAATATCAAAGGCTTCTACTAGAAAAGTGATACTTGCTTCCTGGTCTGGAAATGACTCATAGTCCAAACTCCTTAACAGGGAGAGTTCTCCTGTAAATGGATGCAGCGCAAAAAAGTGCTTCACTTCAGGGCTTCTTATCCGATAAGACACATTTGCTCCAAGGTCAGCATCTTTGGCCTGTAACAGGTTAAGCAGAAGGCTGGTTGTATCAGGGGTGTTACCAAACTAGAGGGATGTGGGACTGATGAAAATCATGTCAGTGCCTACAACAGCATGAGTTTGATGATGAACAGAAGACATGTTTCAGAGAAAAGCACTTTTGTTAAGTAATTTTCCAGAGAAAGGAAGGAGAAGAGAGACAGAAAGGGAGAAACAGAGACACAGACTCATGAGACTTTTGTCATTGCTGATCCTATTACTAATTTATTGTACATAAAAAATCACTACTTAAAATAATCACACCATGGTAAAGAAATGAATGTTGCCATAAATGATTGTTTATAATTTTCTGCTGATTGTATAACCTTGAAAAATAATATTTTGAATAAAAATAAATGTTATTGAGTACTTTCCATAAACACAATAGATTATTAAAGGACTAAAAGAAACTAAGAAAATATAAGTAATAATTTTTTCTCATAGGATCCTATGATACATTTCTAGACACCACTCTAAGTTCCTTCATTTAATTAATATTCATTGAGTAATTACTATGCACGAAGTGCTATAGAGATGTACAAGATGAATCAAGACATAATTCCTGCCCTCCAGGTTACTGTTTCAAAGAAGAAATATGACACACACACAAACCAGAAGGAAAAGAGTGATATTTCGGTAGAAAGGTGTTCAGAATTGGGAGTGGTATCTTGCAGTTGAAATGACAGGTTTTTATGCGAGTTTTGTAGGATCACTACTTCATTCAGTGCAGACTGGAGGGTGACTCTGGCAGAGGAAATGGAATGGAGGTCAGGGCTTGTTTGCATGTGCACGCAGCAATGCAAACACCTCCCGTGTGAACTCTAGTCTTGACTCCCTCGAATCGACTATCAACATCACAACTAGAAAGATACTGTTAAAGCAAAGATCCCATGATGTCCTTTTCCTTCCTAAAATCCTTCTTATGTCCCATTTGATTTTGGGTCAACTGTGATTTCCTTAACATGATGAGAAAGACCCATACGTGTGCCACAGTTTAGCTCCTCACTTTCTCCTCCTCACTAGGATTTGGAGCACGTGCTTGCCACTGCCTTGGATAATTCCTCCTTTCTGTTTGAATAACTCTTACTTGCCCCTCCATTCACAATTTAGAAAGTAACTTTCTCTAGGAAACTTCTCTTTATTCTCAAGATTAGGTTAAGCGCTCCACCTGTGATCTCCTAGGCCCCTTGCATTGGGGACCACTAACTTAATGACCAGTTTGCCCGTCTGCCACACTGGACTGAAAACTCCATGAAGGCAGATCTCTCTTGTTCATGATTGAATCCCCACAGTCTAGCAGAGGACTTAGCATACAAACACCGAAAATATGCTTGATTAATAAATGAATGAATTAATGAACAGGTGAATAGAAAAAGAAATGAAGAAATAACGGACCTCTCCCTGGTCAGCATCTGCCCTCTTAAGATTTATTAATACTTATTTCCTAAACATGTATTGAGTTGAGTTACGGAAGAAATACAAGTTCTTGAAACTCATACAATTCGAGTTGTAGATTGCAGGTCAAGGAAGAAATATAATTTTTTTTTTCCAAAACATACTTCATAGACCACCTGTATTAGAATTAAAGGGATGGTTACTTAAAATGCAGATTTCTGGGCCAACCTAACTTACTGAATCAGAATGTCCAGATATTTTGGGAATATTGTAGTTGGAAACTGATAAAAAAAAGGCCTGGGTATGGAGACACTGTTAAAAAGGAGAGCTAGATCTCTGGAAAGATACCAGTTGTGTATTGAAAGTAAAAAGAAAGTTTTCAGAATAATGGGTACAACAATATCATATTTCTGTAAAATAGAGGAAAGCCTATACTTGTGTATGTATGTATACATATATACACACATACTTACACGTACATGAATATCTATGAATATAAAATATTTGATATTTGTGTGAGCACAAAGGTAAATGTGACAGAATACACATAAAAATTTAATACTGAGTATTTTGGAGGTACAAAATAGGAGATGATTAACCTTTTCTTTATAGACTACTGTGTTGTCAACTTTCACAAGAAATATACAGCACAATTTTGTAAATATAAAATGTGTTTAAGAAGTGTTGCTTCATTTCTTACAAATGCACCTTTCTCCCCTTCATTTAGATAAAATGAAATATGCAATATTTGAGAGATACTTATATTAAAAATGTATTCATTGTTTTCCTGAAATTGAAATTTAACTGGGTGTGTTTTTGATTTGCTAAATCTGGCCCTTCTGTGCTAATGGCAAATCTTAACATGATGAATTCATGAAATGAATGCTGCTTCCACACACCTCTATTTGAAGAAACGTGGTTCCAGCTGGCAGATTCTCTTCAACAACAACTGTATATGTTGAATTGGTAAACACAGGACTGTTATCATCAATATCCAAAACTTTGATGGCCAGTGTTAGAGCTGAGTGACGAGGGTGTGCTGCTCCATCAGCGGCCACAACAACAAGTTCATAGTAGTCCCTGACTTCTCTATTAAGCTTCCCTGCTGTGTAAATGCTCCCATTGGATGTGATCCGAAAAAGATCATTGAAGTTATCCAAACTGTAGTGCACTTGGCCGTTTATTCCAGCATCAGGGTCTGTTGCCTAAAGGAAATTAAAAAGAGAGAAATTCACATGGTATATTTTGTTATGCTTTTTTCATGTTTCCTTTTGTTAGGTTGCCCTGCCAAAGAGGGATAATTAAATTATAGCATGTTTCTCACTGAATGTTCTTTTTTCTCTAGGGAGAATGTTAAAAAGATAATGCATAACAAGGTAATGGAACATTCTAGAACATGATAAATATACTATAATTTAATTAATAGTCATTCAAATTGAGCATAACTCATAAATTATATTAGTATTATTAACCATAACAATATTATAACAGAAAACTCACATTATAAAAATATTGACTTTTTCCCATATAATTTTTAATTGATGATTCTAAGATAATGAAAACATGTAGATATTAACTAACAACATAACCTTTTAAATGACAACTTAAGATTCTTTAGCTTTCCTATTCAAGTACTTAATATATTCATTTTCATATATATTTTTCAAGTATATATATATATATATTACCTTTTCAAGCGTCATATATATATATATTTTTTTTTTGAATAAATATAATTGGCCCAATTTTACAAATGGTAAAATTGTGGCTTATGGAATTTAATTATCTTGCTTAGAGTTACACAAGAAATCAGTATCTCAGTGCCTCTTAGTACAATTCCTCACATATGAAACTAAAAAATACTTGTGGAATTAATGAATGTTAGATAAATGAATGCATGGAACTGAGATTTAAAACTAAATCTGCCTCTGGACGATAATGATATGTTTATGTAGGTTCACCAATTGTAACAAATGTACCACTCTGGTGGGGCATGTTGATTATGTGGGACACTCTGGGTAGGTGGGGTGGGGGGCAAGGAGCGTATGGGAATTCTCTGTATTTTCAACTCAATTTTCTGTGAAATTGAAAGTACTCTGAAAAATAAAGTCTATTTCAAAAAAAAAAAAGATACAAGCCATGTGATGTGGGAGGGAACCAGAAAGGGCAACTGTTTGGCTGTGAACAGGAGGGTTTTATGGAGAAGGTGGCGCTGGCACTGAAGTACTTACAAGTGGGCAGAGAAAAAAAAACCAAAAACTAAATCTGCTCTAAAACTCAAAGGGGAGTGAATGTACAGTAACCATAAAGCACCTGCTAAGAGCTCTTCTTTAATATTAGAATATATTTTCCAAGTGATAATTGAGGATTGTTGATGTTATAATAACATATTAACTGAAAATTTTAAGTCATATAAAATCACTGTGTATCAAATAAAATGAATAAATTTTTAATGAATATTCTTCTAATCAAATGTTATGAGCATTAATCTTATCTAAAACAATTAATTGTGACATATATTATGGCCTCTCCCTAGCAAATATTGTTCATTTGTGTTAAAAAATTCTATGTTGTTTTTCAAAGAAACTGGAATACATATTACAAGCCATAAAATGTTATATAATTGTGCCCTGAACTGTCACTAAGGAAAAGAAAAACAAGACATTCGGCTGCATTATGAGCTGGGGACACCATAGTCACTTAATATCCACAAAGCCTGGGAAGCAATATGATATATTTTAACAGCACATATATCCAGCTACAAAGTGTGGCAGAGTATGTAGGTGGGATTGAAATCACTGCTTAAGTAAATATAAAAATATAATAAATATATATAAATAGGTTTCATTTCATAATTGGGGTGATGTGTTTGCTCTCCTCAGTTCTTGTCCCCGCCACCACAAAGAATTGAAGGGCAGAGACACAGCAGTGAAGAAGAATGAAAGTTTTATTTGAACGGACACTAAGGGAGGAACGGGCTAGAGTCAAGGTAGATACAGGCAGGTTTACTTGCTTATCTGGAGTAGGACAGAGAGAGTAAAGACTTGTGTTTAAAGTCTGGAAAATAGAATGGGACAGCAAAGGGGCAGAGACACCACTGGAAGAGCACAGAGACAAAGTGCAGTAAGTTGAGCAGTAAGAAGTATTCTGAAAACACACACTCCAAGATAGGGGAGTGTGGGCAACCTCAGAGAAGAGGAGGTGCACCCAAAGGCTGGGATTCTGTCTTTTAAGGCTTTCAAGAATGGGGCAAAGGTAAAGGGTTGGGGGTGCAGGCTTGTCAGGCGGTTTCATCTCATGATTCCATCTCCCGGAGGGACAATATGTCTTTGTCTATAGCTAGTCCTCTAGGTAATTCTGTAGGACAAACCTTTTGTTTCTCTCTAAGATAGTGGTCACTCCCAAGCACTGGGAAGACATCAGTTAAGACTACTTGCCTTGCCTTAAGATAAGTCATTGGCTGATTACCAAAGAATGTTAGTCTAACTTCCCAATTCTCTTTTCAAAAGTGGAATCTTGGCCTTAAGATAAGTCTCTCTTGTTCTTATTATGCTAATCCTGGCATTTTTAAGGAAAATTAATCTTGATGCTTGTCCCATGTCTCTGCCCTATCTCACCTTCATTAGCTAGAGCAAGTCTCAAGGTCAGCGCAGATTCAGAGAAGGTGGAAAGAACTCACATTTCAAAGGGTTTGAGTCCTTTCTAGCTCTCTGGTTTAGTCTGATTAACTCCCTGGGTTCTTGGTGGGCCTCATTCTCTTTTCATCCTGCTTATACCTGTCTTTGTACCTAATAACACCTATACTCTTGAAAAGTTCAGTGATTTTTTTTTTCTGTTTGAATTCTTAAGATCACAAAATCAATCAATTATGTAGTCTGTAATTTAAATGATCCTTACTCAAATGATATTTTTATTCATTAACAAAATGGAAGATTTATTATGAAAAAATGATTCAATTTGATTAATGTGGCTGTGTGTGTGTGTGTGCATGTGTGTGTTTGGGGGGGATGTTGTATACATAATGCTCTACTTCTCTGTATGTCAAAAGTTCAACAAGGGTCTTACCAGACTAAAATCAAGGTAACAGGCTGGGCTGTGTTTCATTCTAGAGGCCATAGGGGATGATTCCTTTCCTTGCTCCTTCAAGTTATTGACAGAAATCAGAGGTTGTAAGATTGAGATCTCCACCTCCTTTTTGGTTGTCATGTAGGGACCACACCCAGCTTCTAGAGATCACCCACATTCCTTGGTGATGACCCATTTCCTCCATCTTCAAAGCCACAAATAAGGGGTGGAATCCCTCTAACACTTTCTGAATCTCTCATCTTTCTTTTTCCTTCTTATCTCTGACCCATTCTTCTACCATCCTCTTCCACTTTCAAGGGCTTGTATGATTACATAGGGCCTGCCTGGACAATACAGTATAATCTTGCTGTAACTCCATGCAAAAAATCCTGGCACAAAATACCTTTGAAATGGAAATCAGTCAAAGAGAGAAAAAAAGTAGGAGAAACCTGTTTATTTCTTACAAGTAGTCCACTTCTGCTCTCCCATGTCTCTCATGACCCGGCTGCAGAAGAAGAGAAGCCCACCCAACCTCTCCCATCCAGATATGCTCTCACTCACCCTCATAATTACCTATTGATATGGAGATGGACTACTTCTCTCCACCCCTTAGAAATGCCTATTGATATGAAGATGTACTAAGGCCAGGCAAGAGATTCTGGAAATATTGCAATTTTACCCACACATGCCATTTCAAGTCCCCTAGCCTTAATTACACCTACAAAGTTCCTCTTGCCATGTGTGGGTAAAACTGCAATATTTCCAGAATCTCTCACTGGGCTTTAGTGCATATCCATATCAATAAGCGTTTCCAAGGGGTGGAGAGAAGTAGTCCATCTCCATATCAATAGGTAATTACAAGGGTAAGTGAGGGCATATCTAGACCAGAGAGGTTGGGTGGAGCTCTCTCTTCTTCTGCAGCTGGGTCAAGAGAGACTGGGACAACTGCTTGTAAGAAATAAATGGATTTGTCCCACCTTATTTCTCCCTTTGACCGATTTTGGTTTCAAAGGCATTTTGCCCAGGATTTTTCCCCTGGAGTTACATCTGGAGGTAGCAGGACCTCTAAACCCAAAATCTATCTACATGGGTGCTGCCCTTGGGCAGGCTGCCTCTAAGGATAGTGGGGAGGCCCCAGTGGCTGCAGCAGTAGAGGGTGCAGCTTCACTCGGGAACCCCCTGTATGTAGGGCTTTCAACCGGGGAGCCCCCAGTGGAGAACTGGTCTATGGTAAGACATCTCCTAGAGGGGTGGGGCCTTCCCCAGAACTGGGGAAGGGTGGAGACACCAGAGGCTTTAGAGTGAGCCCTCTGTCAGACAGAAGACTGCTTAGAGGCCCTGAATGACTGTGTAGGACTTGGCATTGCGGGATCTCTTCTCCTGGAGAGAGTAGAAAATGTTATCAAGGAGAGAGAAGATTATAGAGGAAGGAGAGAGAGAGACTTCAGCAGGAGAGAGAAACACTTCAGCATTGCTTAGAGGAGCCTTGGAAAGTGATGACCTTATGAGATACCTTAAAGAAAGAGAGACAGTTATTGAGAAGACTGGTTGCACTCCTAGAGGATAATTTAGCAGTGAGGGAGGAGGCAGCCAAAGAATCTGCATTTCAGGAGGCCATTGGGGAGGGGGAGGAAAGAACAGTGCCTTCAGCCCCAGAGATGGTAGAGAAGATGTCAGGAGAGGATGAGGGTGTGTGGGCGAGGGCTGATCTGCTGCTGAAGCCACCGTCCGAGGCACCAGCCTCTCCTGTATTAAAGGCCCAGCCGGTTGTAATTAAGAAAGCAAAAACACAACAACTGCAGGCTCCTCACAGGAGAAGTTTCCCCCTCCCCAGGTTGTGGAGCACTCCATGCTCTGCCCCTATACCCAGGATGAGCTGCTGGATGTGAGTGCCCAGTATCGGCAGAAGCCATCGGAACCTCTGCCCACATGGCTTTTGCGTCTCTGGGATATGGGGGTGGAAAACATTGTTATGTCAGGTTCTGAAATGAGTAGACTGGCTTCCCTGATGACTCACCCTTCCCTCCAGCAGTGGTTGCAAAGTGACCATCACACCTCAGGAAATCGGTGTTTCTGGATAGGCTGACGGCAGACATCAGGGCAGTTTGGCCTAATCAGGGTGATTTACCATACTTACCCACTAGCTTAAAATGTATGCAGAGCTACAGCAGGTGTTATGGGAGCTGGGCATAAAAAATATCATCTATAATTTGGACCCCCAGGACCTCAGTGAGTTGTTCACCATAGTAATGAGAAATCTGGTGCTGCATACAGCTTCCCCATCTCTCTTTGGGTCCCTAGTGACTATTTTTGCCCCCACATGGGCAACCCATAAATGAGGCTACTCATACTTTAGCAGATCAGAGGGAGGATGAAACAATAAGAGCATAGAAGGGAGTACAGGCTATGACTGAAAGGAGATGTGCAAAGGGCCCTGTGAAGGTCTTGAAGACCCAGATGTTGGGTTGATTTGATAAAGGCCAGGGTAGTGAAAGAAAAACTTGATGGGCAGCCCAATAGGAACTCCTTACCTGTTCAGCTACTGACTGCCTGTGGAATGGGCAAGGTACAGACTTAATCCAATAGGATCTTGTTAGAACTGTGGCATCAATTAAAGCCAGAGCAGCAGTTCCAACCCCTGAGGTCCAGGACATGGAAGCAGAAGGCAAAGCCCCATGTCCAGCCTGTGTTCCTGCAAGACTTCCTGGGGGACAGTACTCAGGCTCTGCCTGGGCCCTCACCCCCACAGGACTACAAGTGGGCGTGTGGTTCAACTGAGGGGAGAGTCAAGGCCCACACCTTGGGGGACATGGTGAGGACCAGAGGTCACATGTAGAATTAGCAATTCATTGGTCCCCTGTTACATGTCCCCGCCATGTGTCCTGGCGCTGGTGGACACAGGAACTGAATGTTCTCTGATTTATGGCAAACCTGAGCATTATCCTGGGACCCCTACTGTGATAGATGGCTGTGAGGGTAAGGCAATTAGAGTGAAGAAAGCTTAAATCCCATTGGGGGTAAGGTGTTTACCCTAAAGAAATATGCTGTGTACATTTCTCCCATCCTTGAATATATTTTAGGGGTAGATATCCTGGAGGACCTGCAGTTCAGATTGAGGGTACATGTGGTAAAGGCAGTTTGGAGGGGACATGCTAAGCACCCACCTGTAGCTCTTCCTGTACCTCAGCAAGTGACAAATAATAAACAGTATAAATTGCCTGGGGGGGCATAAGGATATTGGATAACTCTACAGGAGTTGGAGTAGGTGGGCATCATAAAGCCCACTTATATTCTTTTCAATTCCCCAGTGTGGCCAGTGAAAAAGCCAGACAGCTCCTGGCATTGACTACAGGGGAATGAATAAAGTCACACCCCCTTTGCATGCTGTCACCCCTCAATAGAAGCCTTTATGGACACACTCAGTTATGAACTAGGGATGTATCATGCTGTGGACCTTGATAATGCTTTCTTTTTTATTGACATAGAACAGGAAAGTCATGAGAAGTTTGCCTTCACATGGGAAGGCCAGAAGTGGACATTCACTGTCCTTCCACAGGGATACCTCCACAGTCCCACTATCTGTCATGGACTTGTAGCCCAGGACTTGGCTACATAGAAGAAACCTCAAACAATATGGCTGTATCACTACATTTATGACATCATGCTCATGTCTTATTCTCTTTCAGATTTAGAAGGGGCAGTTCCTAGACTGCTGCAACATCTACAGGAGAAAGAATGGGCTGTGAACAGCACCAAAGTTCAGGGACCTGGTTTGTCTGTGAAGTTCTTGGGGGTTGTCTGGTTGGGTAAAACTAAAGTTATTCCTGAAGCAGTCATAGACAAGGTCCAGGCTTTCCCTACCCCTACCACTGTGGCAGTATTACAAGAGTTTTTGGGTCTTTTGGATTACTGGAGAGTGTTTATCCCACACTTGGCACAAATTCTGAAGCCCTTATACAGACTGGTACTAAAGGGCATCAGGTGGGACTGAGATGAGACATGTGCAGCTGCTTTTACTGCTGCTAAGTGAGCAGTCAAGACCATAGAGGCCTTGAGTATAATGGACTCATCAGGCCATATGAGCTAGATGTACCCAAGATGGTTATGGATGGGATCTTTGGCAGTGGCTTGAACAGACATGCCAACCTATTGGACTCTGGAAAGGAGCAGAGGTCTGGTACATCTTGATGGAGAAGCAACTGGTTGCTGTGTACCAGGACTTGCTGGCTAGGGATCCCATTGCTGGAACAGCTCTGACCAAGGTAATAACCACCTATCCCATTGTGGGGTGGGTATGAGACTGGACCCAAAGGCCATGGATGCCTACTGGGGCCAGTGACATATACCAGTGAAAAGTAGGAAGAACTTGCTTCTGTACTGGATGGTTGGTTGTAGGGTATTCTAGACTCCAAAAGAAAATGCCTGAAATGCTGAATCATTGTTAAGATGGCGCCTGCCAGATGCACAAAGGGCGGTGCTCTCCCTTCTTTCAAAAGGGAGGTGATTTTCTGCTTAGGCCTGCCTCCCACTCCTGATTGGCGACTCATGTCTTCTGCGAACGTGATCAGCTAATGGACACCATTTATCTGTATGATGTGCCTTCCTGCGTGAAGGGCTTGTGACTGCCTGACCTTTGTGCTGATTGGCCCATCAGTACTATATATGCCTTGCTGTTTCTGCAGTAAACGAGTTCCTGCTTTGACTGAGCTCCCTGTTGCATATGTTTGTCCTCGAGATCAAGGGCTGGTGATCGGGTGGACAGCCGGCACTTGTCTCTCCCGACCTCGCCTTGCCGGGGCGTGCTCTCCCCTCACTCCTCTGCAGGTTCGGGGGGGGTTCTGTGGAGGGCTCAAAACCCCGACAGTTGGTCACTGGCCCCTTTGGGGATAAGAGTTGTGGCAAGACCTGTGGGCCTCTGGTCAGACTAAGACTGTTACCGTATATCATGTGACTGGCCATTTGCCTTTGGCATCCCCAGGGAATGATGAAGCAGACACATTGGCTCGGGTATGTTGGCTAGAAGGACAGCCTGCCTCTGATATGGCTTAATGATTACATCAGCGTTTGTTGCACACATGTAAAAGACCATCTTGGTGGTAGCCTGTCAGTGGGGCTTGCCATTGACCTTTGAAGAAAGAAAGGAATGCCTTGTGTGCTCAGATAGCTTATACTGGGCCTCTGCCCATATCAGAAGGATATCGCTATGTCATGACTTGTGTGGACACACACATTGCTGCCTCTCCTCTACAAGTGTATGTTCAAACCAAAGAAGAGTTATTGAAGCCAGAATATGGCCAGCAGAGCAACATCCTGCTGCCAGCCCCTACTGCATTAAACCCTGGAGACATTATTGAGTGGATGTGGCCCTGGATAGTTCAATACGTGGACCAGCAATGCTGGCCCTTCTGGCACCTTGGGGAAAAGGCCTGGAAGCTGGCCTGTGTATTCCTGAAGTAACAGCAGAGTGGCCCCCAAAGATCACCAAATCCAAACTATTTTTACATTTCTCTGGGACTCAGCATACACTTTTTGACATTTTCTTCAAGCTTTACCACGATGATACCTTATTCACCTCTGAAACTCCAATCATTCATCCATTCTTCAAATACTAGCCCCAACTCCACCTGTTCTAGGAAACTTTCTAGCATTGAGAGAACATTTTATGAATCAGAATTTTATACTTGACAAATGCTTCCTTTTATTGCTTTTAGTTTATGCCCTTTTTCCACAACCAAAAGTCCTTTTAGAAGGAACATGTCTCATAATTCTTCATTTATTCTATTTTTCAGATATACAGCAATTTTTATCTTGCTGAGAGAAAATATTCAAACACATATTCAACAGTGGACTGACAATAAATGTTAGATAGGGCATTCTTATTAGTCAGTTTAAGTATAAAATGTAAGTTATATATTCAAAGTCAAGTACACACAGACATTTTGACTTGATTTACCACATTTAATTTAGTGAATGCCTAGCTTTCATGAAAGAAAGTGTATTTGATGCTAATGGAATAAAAGACAAATATTCTATAGGAAAATACTCTAAAAATTTTAAGGTAAGTCAGACACATGTGTAATAGAAACAAAGGAACCAAAATGTTTATAAACTGCAGGGGTCTTTCCTTTCATTTCTATCCCCTAATGAATTGAGAAGCTTAAATTAGGTCATGTAAGTTAAGTGAGAGGGTCTGGCTAAGCAAGGTAGTTTCATTTGTCTACTATTATAGATGAGTAAGTAGATGCTAGACAAGATAAGCAAACATAAATCCCTTATTATCAGCAGTACTGTCAAGAAGTTTGCATTGATGTTTAATATCTACCTAAGGAGCTGTGTGTGATGCTATAATGAAACCATTTATCTTCCAGAAATCAATTAAAAGTTAATTAAAATTGTTAATAAGAAAAATCACACATCTCTTCTTCCCTTGTACTACATCAAAGCAATAAACAGTAATAGCTGCAACTTTATAATCATCTGTCCATGGTTAACACACTTTGCAATATACACCTTACTGTGGGGCCTGATTTGCGGCTACTTATTTGTGAATGCATATTGCTGGGAAATTGGCTGATAGTCTGTCTCCAAATAAAGACCTCACTGGACAAAACTTTGATGATTTGCTAGAAAACTTCTGGAAAACCTTAGTCATTAAAATCAAAGTTAAAGTATATTAGAGACAACCAAATAATTACTTAAGAAAGAAATCAGGTGATGTACAAAGGCATTTATTGAAAAAAGACGTAGGAATATTTCTTGAGCACCTTTTTACAGCATACCACTTAGAAAGGGAAATGGGAAAGAGACATCATATGCACCTGTGGGTAAAATTGCAGTATTTCTAAAATCTCTCGTCTGGTCTTAGTGCATCTCTGTATCAGTAGGGTGGAGAGAAGTAGTCTATATCCATATCAATAGGTGATTACATGGGGGAGCAAGGACATATCTGGACCGGAGAGGTTGGGTGGGGTCCCCTTTTTGCAGCTGGGTTATGAGAGACATGGGTGAGCAGAAGTGGATGGCTGTAGGCAGAAAATGTGTTTCTCCCACTTATTCTCCTTTTGACTTATTTCGTTTTCAAAGGTAAATTGCCCTGGGCTGGGAACAGATCTTCCCCCTGGAGTTTCAGCATCCTTCTTTTTTCTTATTATCTTATTTGAATGGAAGCCCATTACTGGCATTTCTACACTGGGGGCTACCAATTCTATAGTGATCTAAAAGCATGCCTTTTTAGGAGGAATGTATTGGGATAAAACTTCAAAAGAACAGTCTGATATCTGCACCTTTTCCACTGAGAATTCTCTGAGTAAATTTTGTATGTTTTCAATGATTAATTCCAGTTTGAAATATGTTTTTTACTCACACCCATTCAGATTAATTATTTAGATGTAAAATCATTTCTGTTTATTCTCAGAAAAATCAAGTACACGCAAGGAACTTTGAAGACAGAAAGAAAACACAGCTATTAAAAAGGTGCAAACGACTGTGGAGCACCTAATTAGGCCAGTGTGAAGCTGAGAGGGAGCTTAGCTTTACCTTTGGCTTGTCCTTCACAATAATTTAAAAGGCCATGCACCCCTTTCCTGCCTTGAAGTCGGAACCATAGAAGTTGTTGATCGGGGAGGTCAGAAGAAGTTGGCAGTGCATCCTTAATGATATTACTAATGTAAATACATTTTTTTTATTATCTACCAATTTCAAAAGGATATAAAGTACTTGCTGTCCTCATTTATTTAAAGACCCTAAGCTATTTTTCAAGGGCTGGGAATTATCAGTCTAAAAGGAGGGAAGCAATTTAGTGATAAGTTGCTGGTAAATTTTTCCTCTCCCCACATAAACGCCTCATTTTTGTTATTGAACAACAGCAAATAGACATGCTGGCTAGAAAGTGACAAGTGTACTTAAGCTCAAATCATTTAAAAAAAATAACCAGAGTAAATCATTTTTCATCAAATACTGGAACTCTCAGCTATTCGGGCCTTAGGAATCTAGAAAACCCAAGTGAGTGATTTCTTACATGCTTAAGCTCTAGGTTAGAAGCCAAAATCCTTCCCACATGAATTTGATGGCCGTAGAGAAATCAGCCCTGCTACTCTTCATCTGCAAAATGATGACAATAATGAGTATTTATGTCACTCCTAAAACTTGAGCACAGTTGGCAGCATGCTTGGGTCATGTTAGGTAATCAACAAAAAGTAGCTAAGTTTATTGTTACTATGGTTTTCAAGAGCTACTTGGAAACTGTAAGAAAAGCTCAAGTCTGTCCTAAAGTATTGAAAGAATATTTTTGATTTGATGCATGTTGTACAATTAAATATTTGATTGAAAGAACAAATCAGCCTACTTTTATTTGGCTTATTTATACATTTCTTTTCCTTAGAATCATGTTTATCCTGGTATAGTGGGTTTATTAGATTTTATTACCATTGTCAAGATTTTCTGAGAATTTTTGGTGTCTGTATTAATTTTAAAGAATTCATATGTGAAAGATCATCAAACCTGTCTACAGTGTTTTTAGTGTAACAAACACAAATGTAAGGAAATCTTACATGATCAGAGGGCAAATAGCAGAAAGGAAAGAGCACTTTAATTATTACAAGAAGCAGTGATGAAGATTAAAGGCTTTTGATGCATAAATTCAGGTAGCATTAAATATATGATAAAGGAATTTCTATGAAAAAGTACATCTGAAGATTATATGGATAATGCCACACTGAGAAATATTTGCTACATCTGGCTTGAAAAAAGCAGCTGTGTTTTTGAAAAATCAAAAATGTATTCCACTGGTAGGTAGAAGAGAAGAGACAACAATTTCCAGTTGCATTTATTGTGATTCCATCATGGACTGGGAAACAAATGCATATGTCAATAGGTGAGTGATAAATCCTGATCATGAATTGTGAAGCTCTTCAAATTACTACAGTGATAGCTGAAAGGGCTCCTAGAGTCGTTTCCCACTAAACATTTCCTTACTTGTCATAACCATTGCAGGCCATCCTTCCAAATCTGAAAAGATAAATTCTACCGAGAGAATTCAGTACATAGTATTTCTCCATATAAAAGGTTTGACAACTGTCCGTATTTTTCTCCAAACCTATGTCTTTTCTAGTGTTTTTAAACCCTTTCCGTTCTACCATAGAGCAAATCTCAATTAACCTGTCTTTAGCGGGTTGGGTATTTCTCTGGACTGCCTGCCTTCCCTGGTTCTTCCAAGTCTAGACCGCTATCCTTCCCCTGAGACTCCTTGTCATTCTGTTTCCCTTTAGCTCTACCACTTAATGTAATTGCCTACATACCTGTTTGTTTCCTATCCTATACTTCACACAACTTGAGGATAAGCAAACTGCATTGCTCTCAGCTGACTTTCTAAAGCCTGTGTTTCATAAGTGTTCAATGAATACTTGTTAAAAAAAAATGTTGACTTGAGGGCTTCCTTGTATCAAGCAGTAGGTGCTTTACTTGAAAGTTTTGTTGAATGGACCAACAGCCAAAACAACTGCTCCCACTTACACCATAAATTACATTTTATCCTGACCTAACCTGCAATGCTCTAGGTGATCTTGTTCAAACTTACCTTTATGTACTTATTTCCCACAACTAATTCTCTGACACAAACTTTGTTTTAGTGAAACAGTTTATTTATTGTATCAGTCAGCTTTCAAACAACTCCAAAACTTCAGTGGTTTGCCATCCCTGATGTTTATTTCTCACCCATTCAGCATCCATCTAAATTCCCTGCAGCTCTGCTCTGTATGTCTTTATTATAGGAAGGAGGCTGGAGGAGCAGCCTCTATTAGAAAGTGCCATTCATGTGCAAAGGAAAAAAAAAATAGATGAGATAACCAAGCCACAGCTTTTAATGCTCCTCTTTGAAAGTGGAACATATCACCTACACTATCACTGTTTTGGTCATATTACATGACCAATTTTGATGTCATGGTGGGAAAGTAGCATCTTCTCACAGTGTGGAACAACAAAAAATTGCAAACAATAATACAACTTACCACCCTAGGTGTTCCTTGAAATGTACCATGTTTTCTTCCACTTTCCCTGATAGTTTTTTGTTTTGAAATCCTATCTAATTTCTTCAAAACTTACCTCCAGTTTCACTCATCATCCTTCTGGGAAGCTGCTTCTGTCCACCCAGACTTCTGATTTCTCTTGTACTGAGCACAAACCACTTTCCATTGTTATTTATGCATGTCGTACAATTAAATATTAAGCCTATAAGTCAGAGTTCAACCACCTGTTACATAAGGGAAAGCACCTTGAGGGAAAAGAATCTGTGAATTGTTTGGCAAGAGAAGGTACAGGTAATGAGAAGTGGGAAGTTAGGGAAGAGGTGGAGATGAGGAAGCAAAGTAAAAAAAAAAAATAGATGGCATACAAATGGAAATAAACTATCTTCCCAGGGCTGGGTAATATCTAATGTAAATGAACTGAGAGTGTCAAATTAAGCAAACCCTTTTAAGCAGTTACAACACAGCCTGCAATTCTCTTAATGATACAATATAAATTTACTCGAGGTAATTAAAAAGTAAGCATTAGGAAGAAACCATGTAGCCCCGAACCAAAGTTTTTTACATATTCATCTGTCATAGAATATTAAGCACTCAGAGACTAGGACTTCGATGTTTCAGTAAAAGGTTTCTTGTCAGTTTCATATTCATACAAAAAATAGAATAACATTTCATTTCATTAATGTTTTTATATAGCTTAGAGTGAGACTGACAATTTCTCTTCTCAAATATTTCCTACAGTATGGGAAGGGGATAGGAAACCTGGGAGGACTCACCCCATGCTTTTCATACCTCTCCCGATACTGCTTTGCATTTGACAGCTCTGCACTGTGGCTTTGGTGTGCGTTATACCATGTGGTGTGATTGTGGGAAGCCATATGCTGGAATTATATTTTGTTTCCCCACCGTTTCTCACTTTTACTTCTCCAGCATCTTCAGTCTCATCTTTTTTTCATGGGCAAACATGTCCTAGACCCTAAATATAAGTGCATTTTGCCAAACTAACCATGCTGTCTCATGCCTGCTTTGTTCTATCATGAAATCTCCCCTCTCCTTCCCCAGCCCAGCTGTTCCTCAGCCCTTGTGTCACCTCTCTCAGAGGCATGTAAGTTAAAAGCTTCCTCCCTAGGCTCCTGCAGGTCACTGTATGTTGTTTTACCAAAGGCCTAATCACACTCCATGAAATGCTATTAGCATAGATGCAGCGGACATCTGTGCATGTGCGTAGGTTTATCTGTATTTTATACATAGGAAGAGTACATTTTGGTTGGCTCTCAAGAACCAGTTTTTTCCATTTTGGGGGTGATATGTTTCTGTTGCGAATGAATGCTTCAGTCAAAAGAAAGGCCACTGTAACTTCTTAATATACCATAAATAAACACTTTAATGTAAGCACTATTCCTTCAAAACTCATTACAATGGCATCTCTCTCAAAAACATTTGCCCCAGTTATTATGTAGGGTAACTCTATCAGGTCATCTCTAGAGTTCCAATCAATAGTTATCACTTTTTAGTAAAGAAGTATGAAAAAACATAAAAACACCATCACCGAGGACTGCATTATTCGTAATAATCTGCCTGGCTCAGGCATTTTTTTTTTTATTTGTGTTTATCTTGTCTGTCAAGTTCTGACACAGAGTATTGTTTTCTTGTTTTTTTTTATTCAGTATTTTAAATAGTTTCCTCTATGCTTATTGAAGTTTTAATATTTTGCTTATCAGATGTCATTATGATCCTCTCCACTAATTGCAAGTTTTCATTTTATCTGGTATTCTTTTGTATTAAATATAAAGATGTCCATGGGTTTCCCTAAAGATCCAAGACTGATCTATCCCTAAGTACTGCCTTTTATCCATCGCAGAGCTTTTTGTTGCTATACCATGTTCTCTCACACATGACTTGCTAGTATCAGTGCTGGAAGAAAATCATAACTGTAAACTGGGGAGAAAAATGTGACAGCTAGGTTTGATTCTCTGTGAAATTCTCCATAAATGCATTTTCTGGAGAATAGTCAAGCATTAGGTTACTGGATGCATATCTAAGGCAAAAGAAATAGAAAATGCCTTTAGCCAATATGACATCCATCCTATGAGAGAAAAATATCTCCTAATTCCAAGATACTCTGAATAAGGCCTTTTACTGGATATAAGCACCCATAGTTTCTGAAATAACAACCATAAAATGAAAAGAGCTTTTTCCATTTTATATAAAATGTCACAATGTTATAATATTCATCTACTCTGAAAAAGTCACTGGATTAGAACAGAATATTTTCTGTTCTCCCCACTTTTTTTAATTACCCATCATCCCTTGAGCGAGGCCTAAAACTTAGAAATTTTAAGTTATGTTCCATTCTGCTAATCTGGGATGTCACCAAGCTGGTAGATTTAGATATGCATGTTTTATATTCATTCCTCTGCTGGCCATTTACCAAAGGAAGTGAAGCTTATGTTTTCTACTGTCTTGTCTATTATATTCATTTAAATTAGGGGAATAGAATTAACTAGAAGAAATGTTATCTTTCTTTATTCCCCAGGACTGCATTCATGTGCAGATGAAAGAGTTGAGATGTACAAAATGTAGAAGTGTCTTTTGAATTACAGATGTTGGATTCAAATTCTGCTACACTCTCTCTTTTCCAGCTGCCTTCCTTCTATATGCGCATCCATATGTACCACTGAATTTATAAACAGTTGGTAACTATTTTAGAGTGATTACCATGCAGCAGACATTGTGCAAGGTCCTGTTTGTTCCCTTTAATTTTGGAGTAAAATGGCACTGCCACTCACCTCAAAATTAGAAATATTTGTAGATTTTTTAAGTGACAGATTTATAAAAGAATCAGAAATTTTATCAAAATTCTTAAGGGTTTTTTTTAAATTAAATGAGAGAATATCAGCCTGATTGGGGATTTTAAAAAGTTGTGGAAAACTTCTTTTGAACAAGTGTTTTTTGTTTTGATGATTAACATACTCTCAATAAGAAGAACATTTTAATATCAATTGGCCAAACAGAAATTTTCCCTGAGAATAATGGAATTTGTACTATAGAATTATGTTGATGGTTAGGAACAGTCTAGTCAATATAATTAAGTATATAATTAAGTGATATAAAAGAACTGGAGCCTGCTATTAAAAAAAATAAATAAAAATCAGAAGTTCAAGAAAAGTGTATTACTCTAGGAAACTGAAACTCTATAATCTGTCTTCCAAGAATCTTTGTAGATAATAAAGAACGTGATTGATTTATTTCAAATTTAAAGTCTGAAGAATCTAAACGGAGACTAAAGGTAAGGTCCAACATGACAAGTTTGAACCGCTTTGATGTGGTTTGCCCAGAGGAAGCATTACTTTTGCTAGTTTCATAAAGACTGATCGCTCCCAACAGAAATCTGTCTGTGCAGACTTGGCTGAGTATGATACTGAGGAGTCATAAAAACATTAGAGAGGACTAGGCTCCGAGGGGCTCCTCATAAAAATGTTCAGATAGAAGGAATAAGGTAGTGAAAAAGAGACTGTATTCGCTATATATCCACATCGTGAATTATGATACCTATAGGGAATATTGCCAGTCCAGGGTTCAGAATCCCAATGAACTAATCCTTCTGAGATATCATAAACGAAATAGTGAGAAAACAAGCTGAAGAAATACTGCCTGTTTTTATTTATTTTGCAGACTGTTTTTATTTATTTATTTTGTAGACTGAACTGGGATTAAAAAGAAACAAAGTACCTCTCATCTTTGATTCTTGTATAACTTGAGGAGAAACACTGTACTATATATTGGCTTTGTTTGCAAGCTGGGTTCCCTATGAAGAAGACAATGAGATAGACATTAGTTGCAAGTGGTCTACTGGGTTATCTTTTGGATACACATAAGTGCAAATAAGAGGAAGAAAGGATTGGATTGAGAGAGAAATCTAACTAATATGCAGTGCCAAAAATAGCCTTGGCCAACTCCAGAATGAGTCTGGAATTAGAATCGCATGCTCAAATCATGCTGAATTGGGCCCAAATGGCCAGGCCTTCACAGCCAGGCATCAGGCAGAATGTGAGCTACAGTGAGAAGGGTAAGGCAGTGCTCTGTGGCTGAGGTGCTTCCTGAAGGAGCTAAACTGTTAAGGATGTCTACCTACATCACTCCTGGAAACTGGAACATTACGTCCTTGATGGGGGATCTAGGTGGGGTGTCTTATACAATATAAGTCTCCAGTATAAGCTTATATCTGTACTGCCTCTTCAATAGATTATAAACCCCCTGTTTAACAGAATATAATGAATCACACTCTCTCTTTCTCTCTCTGACACACACACACACACACACACACACACACACACACACACACAAAGTTGACCAACCATGCAGGGTTGGAGTGCTGATCACCCCTGCAACTAAAAATCCATGTATGTCTTTTGACTCCCTCAAAACTTAACTACCAATAGCCTACTATTGACCAGAAGCCTTATGTGAAACATAAGCAACTGATCAACACGTTTTCTATGTTATATGTATCAAATGCTGTATTATTATGATAAAATAAGCTAAAGAATTTTCAAATTGTAGCAAATCTACAAAAATCTTTCCAATATGTTTAATGAAAGAATTCCACATATAAGCGGACTTGAGCATTTCCAATCTCTGCTGTTCAAGAGTCAACTGTACACACACACACACACACACACACACTTTACAATATCAACTATTCATTATTTTCAAATGAAGTAGTCAGCTACAGAGCTACAATATGGCCTCAAAGTTATAATATTACATACTTGATTTTTCTGACCCAAACTAATAATGGTTTATTTCTTTTCCTGTGCCTGGAGATGTGGCCTATAGTTCCTTTTTGAATGTAATTCTCATGTAAGAGCAAAAGTCCTAGATATGGCGAGCTTTACATTTTTTCTAACTTTCAGTTTTTACAAACATTCAGCAAGATAGTTATATTGTCCACATTTTACAGATAATAATATTGCAGAAAAGCTGAGAAAATTGTTCAGGTTCCTGTATCTGGCAAATAAAAGAATATGAATTTGAATTTAGTGCATTAACATGCCATCTGTTTGTGATTTTTGTTAAGGAGGGGAGCTGTTATATTTTGTGTACCATTACAAATCATTCTATCTTCATGATAGATTGGAGCCCACAAATATGCAGTAAAATGACCTGGAAACAATTTAGAATTTACTCTGAAAGAATTGACTTATTTTAATTTTGGAAATGAAAATCCATATCATAGAAATCTATACCTTGAAGAATATTATTACATAGCAGCTCAGAATTCCACTTATTCATTTCAAATAAAAACCTATGCAACTGACGTTACAGAAAATTGCCATGGAACTCCCTTCACATTCCTCCTTACTCTGCTGCAAGTTTGTCTAGAGTGATATCAGAAGGAAAAAAAGTATTTCAGCAAAGTCTATGGAATCCTGGAAATACAGTATGCGATGTACTCAGAGGCTATGAAATTTCACTGATTATTTTGAGACATAGAGGTAATAAATTCAAAACAAACATATAAACCATCCAACATCTATACCTGTCTTCCCCATTCTCCTGATACTAAAACTGAGGAGAACCTCCAACAGTGAATTCAATTCACTCTTACATTCCAAGAGCTATGCTCTTGGGATGCTGCTGCCTCTATTCAGCATCTTCCACATCCCTCTTTACTGAATCTATTTCCATCAGCCTTCAAACCTGCTGAAGAATTTATCATTACAAAAAATAATGTTGAATTAAGAAATAATCGGATCCTCGGGGAAGATGGTGTCATGAGCAGGGTGGCAGAAATCTCCTCCCAAAACTATATAAAATCTATGAAAATACAGCAAATACAACTACTCCTAAAAGACCAGAATTTACAGCACAGTGCACAGCCTGCATCTGCACCTGAGAGGACTCGGCACCCCACAAGGCAGGTAAGATACGGAGCCGTGTTCCGGTGGGACCTGAGCACTCCCCCACCCCAGCGCACCAGCTGGAGGAGAGGATTCAGAGCCGGGAGGGAGTGGAAGAACAGGCCTGCAAAATAACCAGCCCCAGTGATCTGCGCTGGGAGCGCTAACACACATCACGTGGTGCATCGGATATTGGAGAGGCAGAAGGTACAGGTTTTGAGCTGGGAACATGCCCGGGTCCGTGCAGCCGGCGCCCCGGGACAAGAAAAAAGCATGCACTGTTTTTAGCAGTCTTGGAGAGGCAGGAGGCTCAGTGAGGGAACATGATCGCCCCAGCACGCTCAGCCCACCAGGCTGGGAGCCCTGAGGAATTTCGGACCCCTTGGCTGGCTACAGGGAAAAGGTAGCCACACTGAAACTTTACACAGAGAACAACAGCCTCGCATTCCTTCCCACCCAGGCCAGAGCTACAAAGAGCAGCGAGGCCACTGCTGTGGAATAGTGGAGCAACAGCGCCACCTACAGCATCCTTACAGAATCCACTCCTGGTGGGCGTGTATTTTTTTTTTCTCTTTCTTTTCTTTTATTTTCCTTTCTTTCTTTCTTTTTTCTCTTTTCTTTCTCTTCCTTCTTTTTTTTTGTTTGATTGTTTTTGTTTTTGTTTGTTTTTTCTTGTTTGTTTTTTTTTAAGTCTTAAAGAGCCCAGCTGACATATGTGGCACCTACCAGCGATCACTTCAATCGCCATGAAAAGATAGAGGAATATGGTAAAGACAAAGATCACCCGGACGCAGACAACACCTGAGAGGGAACCTGAAGGGATGGAAATGCACAATCTTCCTGAAAAAGAATTCAGAATAAAAGTCATAACCATGCTGATGGATCTACAGAGAAATATGCAAGAGCTGAGGGACGAATTGAGGGAAGTCAGGAAAGACAACGCAGAAATGAGACGAGCGATCGAGGGGCTGAGTAGAAGACTGGACAAGATGCAAGACACTGATAATGAAATAGAAAACAGAGAACAGGAATACAGAGAAGCTGAGGCAGAGAGAGATAAAAGGATCTCTAGGAATGAAAGAATATTAAGAGAAGTGTGTGACCAATCCAAATGGAACAATATTCACATTATAGGAGTACCAGAGGAAGAAGAGAGAGAAAAAGGGATAGAAAATGTCTTGGAAGAAATAATTGCTGAAAACGTCCCAATGCTGGGGAAGGAAAAAGTCCCACAGATTTCCTGACACAAGGGACCCAAGGAAGACAACACCAAGACACATAATACTTAAAATGGCAAAAGTCAAAGATAAAGACAGAGTATTAAAGGCAGCTAGAGAAAGGAAAAAGATCACCTACAAAGGAAACACCATCAGACTATCATCAGATTTCTCAACAGAAACCTTACAGGCCAGAAGAGAATGGCATGATATATTTAATGTAATGAAACAGAAGGGCCTCGAACCAAGAATATTGTATCCAGCATGATTATCATTTAAATATGACGGAGAGATTAAACAATTTCCAGACAAGTGAAAGCTGAGAGAATTTGCCTTCCATAAACCACCTCTACAGGACATGTTAAAGGAACTGCTCTAGAGGGAAGCACTCCTAAGGCTAAAAAGATGTCACCAGAGAAAATAAAATCATAGCAAAGAAAACAGACCATCCAAATACTAACTAAAGGCAAAGAATAAAACACCTAGTATATAAAGAATGGAGGAGGAAGAATAAGAAGGGAGACAAATGAAGAAACATTAGAGGGCGTTCACAATAACTTAACAAGAAAGTTAACTTATATTCTTAGATAGTAAACAAGCAACCCTTGAACCTTTGGTAACCACGAATCTAAAGCCAGCAATGGCCATAAGTACATATCTACCGATAATCAGCGTAAATGTAAATGGACTGAATGCACCAATCAAAAGACACAGAGTAACAGACTGGATAAAAAAGCAAGACCCATCTATATGCTGCCTACAAAAAACTCACCTCAAACCCAAAGATATACACAGACTAAAAGTGAAGGGATGGAAAAAGATATTTCATGCAAACAACAAGGAGAAAAAAGCAGGTGTTGCAGTACTTGTATCAGACAAAATAGACTTGAAAATGAAGAAAGTAGCAAGAGATAAAGAAGGACATTACATAATGAGAAAGGGGTCAGTCCAACAAGAGGATATAACCATTATAAATATCTATACACCCCACACAGGAGCGCCGGCATATGTGAAACAAATACTAACAGAATTAAACGAGGAACTAGACAGAACTGCATTCATTTTAGGAGACTTCAACACAGCACTCACTCCAAAGGACAGATAAAGCAGACAGAATATAAGTAAAGACACAGAGGCACTGAACAACACACTAGAACAGATGGACCTAACAGACACCTACAAAACTCTACACCCAAAAGCAACAGGATACACATTCTTCTCAAGTGCACATGGAACATTTTCCAGAATAGACCACATACTAGGCCACAAAAAGAACCTCAGTAAAAATATTGAAATTCTACCAACCAACTTCTCAGATCATAAAGGTGTAAAACTACAAATAAATTTTAGAAAGAAATCAAAAAGGCTCACAAATACATAGAGACTTAACAACATTCTCCTAATTAATCAATGGGTTAATGACCAAATCAAAACAGAAATCAAAGAATATGTGGAGACTAATGACAACAACAACACAAAGCCACAACTTCTGTGGGACATAGCAAAGGCAGTTCTACGAGGAAAGTATATTGCAATCCAGGCCTATTGAAAGAAGGAAGAACATTCCCAAATGAACAGTCAAAAGACACAATTACTGAAATTGGAAAAAGAAGAACAAATGAGGCCCAAAGTCACCAGAAGGAGGGGCATAATAAAGATCAGAGAAGAAATAAATAAAATTGAGAAGAATAGAACAATAGAAAAAAATCAATGAAACCAATAGCTGGTTCTTTGAAAAAAGAAACAAGAAAGATAAACCCCTAGCCAGGCTTACTAAGAGAAAAAGAGAATCTACTAATATAAACAGAATCAGAAATGAGAAAGGAAAAATAATGACAGACCCCACAGAAATACAAAGAATTATAAGAGAATATTATGAGCATCTATATGCTAACAAGCTGGAAAACCTAGAAGAAATGGACAACTTCTTAGAAAAATACAACCTTCCAAGACTGAACAAGCAAGAAACAGAAAAACTAAACAGACCAATCACCAGCAACGAAATTGAAGCATTAATCAAAAAACTATCCAAGAACAAAACCCCCAGACCAGATGGATTCACCTCTGAATTCTACCAGACATATAGAGAAGAAATAACACCCATTCTCCTTAAAGTTTTCTAAAAAATAGAGGAGGAGGGAATACTTCCAAACTCATTCTATGAAGCCAGCATCACTCTAATACCAAAACCGGGCAAAGACCTCACCAAAAAAGAAAATTACAGACCAATATCCCTGATGAACGTAGATGCAAAAATACTCACCAAATATTAGCAGACCAAATTCAAAAATACATCAAAAGGATCATACACCATGATCAAGTGGGATTCATCCCAGGGATGCAAGGATGGTACAACATTCAAAAATCCATCAACATCAACCACCACATCAACAAAAAGAAGAACAAAAACCACATGATCATCTCCATAGATGCTGAAAAAGCATTTGACAAAATTCAGTATCCATTCATGATTAAAACTCTCAATAAAATTGGTATACATGGCAAGTACCTCAACATCATAAAGGCCATATATGACAAACCCACAGCTAACATCATACTTAACAGCGAGAAGCTGAAAGCTTTTCATCTAAGATCAGGAAAAAGAGAGGGATGCCCACTCTCTCCACTGTTATTCAATATAGTACTGGAGGTCCCAGCCACGGCAATCAGACAAAACAAAGACATACAAGGCATCCAGATTGGTAAAGAAGAAGTCAAATTGTCAGTATTTGCAGATGACATGATATTGTACATATAATCCCTAAAGACTCCACTCCAAAACTACTAGAGCTAATATCTGAATTCAGCAAAGTTGCAGGATACAAAATTAACACACAGAAATCTGTTGCTTTCCTAAACACTAATGATGAACTAACAGAAAGAGAAATCAGAAAAACAATTCCATCAAAAAGAATAAAATACCTAGGAATAAATCTACCGAAGGAGGTGAAAGACCTGTACTCTGAAAACTACAAGACACTCGTAAGAGAAATTAAAGAGGACACTAACAAATAGAAATTCATCCCATACTCTTGGCTAGGAAGAATAAATATTGTCAAAATGGCTCTACTACCTAAAGCAATCTACAGATTCAATGCAATCCCTATCAAAATACCAACAGCTTTCTTCTGTGAATGGGAACAAATAATTCTAAAATTCATATGGAACCACAAAAGACCCCGAAGAGCCAAAGCAATCCTGAGAAGGAGAAATAAAACAGGGGGAATTATGCTGCCTGACTCAAGCTCTACTACAAAGCCACAGTAATCAAGACAATTTGGTATTGGCACAAAAACAGACCCACAGACCACTGGAAGAAAATAGAAAATCCAAACATTAACCCAAACATATACAGTCAATTAAGATTTGATAAAGGAGCCTTGGATATACACTGGGGAGATGACAGCCTCTTCAGCAGATGGTGTTGGTAAAACTGGACAGCTACATGTAAGAGAATGAAACTGGACTACGTCTAGCCCCATACACAAAGGTAAACTCAAGGTGGATCAAAGACCTGAATGTAAGTCATGAAACCATAAAACTCTTAGAAAAAAATATAGGCAAAAATTTCTTGGACATTAACATGAGCGACTTCTTTATGAACATATCTCCCCGAGCAAGGGAAACAAAAGCAACAATGAACAAGTTGGACTATATTAAGCTGAAAAGCTTCTGTACAGCAAAGGACACCATGAGTAGAACAAAAAGACATCCTACAGTATGGGAGAATATATTCATAAATGACGTATCCGATAAGGGCTTGACATCCAAAATATATAAAGAACTCACGCATGTTAACAAACAAAAAGCAAATAATCCAATTAAGAAATGGGCAGAGGACATGAATAGACACTTATCCAAAGAAGAAATTCAGATGGCCAACAGGCACATGAAAAGATGCTCCACATTGCTAAACATCAGAGAAATGCAGATTAAAACTACAATGAGATATCACCTCACACCAGTGAGGATGGCCAACATCCAAAACACAAAGAACAACAAATGTTGGCGAGGATGTGGAGAAAAGGGAACCCTCCTACACTGCTGGTGGGAATGCAAATTAGTTCAACTATTGTGGAAAGCAGTATGGAGGTTCCTCAAGAAACTCAAAATAGAAATACCACTTGACCCAGGAATTCCACTCCTAGGAATTTACCCTAATAATGCAGCAGCCCAGTTTGAAAAAGACATATGCACCCCTATGTTTATCGTAGCACTAATTACAATAGCCAAGAAATGGAAGCAACCTAAGTGTCCATCAGTAGATGAATGGATAAAGAAGAGGTGGTACATATACAGAGTGGAATATTATACAGCCATAAGAAAACAAATCCTACCATTTGCAGCAACATGGATGGAGCTAGAGAGTATTATGCTCAGTGATATAAGCCAAGCTGAAAAAGACAAGTACCAAATGATTTCACTCATATGTGGAGTATAAGAACAAAGAAAAAAACTGAAGGAACAAAACAGCAGCAGACTCACAGAACCCAAGAATGGACTAATAGTTACCAAAGGGAAAGGGACTGGGGAGGATGGGTGGGAAGGGAGGGACAAGGGGGGAAAAGGGGCATTACGATTAGCAGATGTAATGTTGGGGGGCACGGGGAGGGCTGTACAACTCAGAGAAAACGAGTAGTGACTCTACAGCATCTCACTACGCTGATGGACAGTGACTGTAATGGGGTTGGTGGGGGGGACCTGATGAAGGGGGTAGTTTAATCACCATAATATTGCACATGTAATTGTAGATTAATGATACCAAAATAAACTATTCAAAAAAAAAAGAAAGAATCACTTCCTACTATGTCCATCTTGCTACAACCCCTTTATGTCCCAATTTTCCATGGGGAAAAAGGGTCAACATACATTATTTCTGTTGCTACATTTATTCCCTTCTTGTGTTACTTTTTAGTTATTTATTCCGTCATGTCAAACTTTCAAATTTTTTTCTGTTTTAGTCTGCGTTTTCTTCTACTTGGAGTAGTTTTCACAGTGATCTACTTACTTTTTAGTTCTCAGTTTATAGAATTCTGCTTACTGGGGGCTTTCAATATAGGCCTCTCATACACAGGAGGATCCTGTTATACACAGAGTAGTGTCTATCTTCCTCATAGTGTTTACCACAAAACTTTTGCTTTTGTATCTAATGGTGTATTTATGTATTTATTGCCTGACACTTCACTGGTCTGTAAGGTCCATGAGAATAGAGACCCCTTCTGTTTGCTCCAACAGTGTGAGTCCAGCACTCCATCCATAATATTCATTTGAGGAATGGTTAATGAAAAATAAAAAGGATCATAACCAGCTAAGTAGAAAATATAGTGATGCAATTTATGTTGAGTAGAAAATTTATTGACAAAATGCTACCATCTCATTTGTAATTGATGGAGAATCCAACCTTCAAAGGGAGGCAGAACAAGGTATTTTTCAGTCTATAATCAGAAATACTTTTAAATGTCTTTCTCTGGGGTAAGGAACAATATTTTGATCATGATAATCTTGCTTCCCCTAGATTATGATCTTGGAGCATAACTAAAAGTATCCTAAACTTTTGGCCTGAAAAATTTACATTTTTATTCCCAGTTCTTTTACTCACTAGTTATGTTACAATTACCACTCATTTACTTCTATCTAAATGCCATGCCAGTAAAGTGGGAAAATAATTTAGGTCTCAAACTGTGCTATAGACACTTACCTGCTACAAATCATTGTTTGCAATGACTGCAAATTTTGTAAACACAACTTTTAACCCAGCTGATAGGGTTGAAGTTGTTATATTGCTCTTTGTTCTCAGAGCTGTTACTTCAATCATTCATTTTACCAGCACATGTATTAAACATGTAATATTCGCCAGATACTCTGCTTGGTGCTAGATATGCAAAAACAGAAAATACGTTCCCAAGTACCAAATACCAGCTACTTAATTGCTCTTAAAGATGCCACAATAAGTTATTTAAAAACGAAACTAAGATATGAAGAATGACATTAAATCTTTGCTATATTCAGTGTTCAGCAGAACACTAAATGTGTTCTATGAATAAAGCTGGATGTTGAGCGCTGATGTGCTGATGCTAATGAAGTGCTACAGGCCAATTAGACATAATTATGTCTATGTTTGTATATATACATAGTAACTGATATTTGTTTAGTACTTTCTAATTTAAAAGCTGCTTTTATGTATATTATCCCTCTTAATCATGTTAAAATGCAAAGAAGTTTTTATGATCATCTTGATTTTACTTATGAGAAAACTGACATTATAAGAACTTAAATAAATGGACCAATTTGTACAGCTAGTAAGTAGCAGAATTAAAACTCCAATCCATATTTTTCTGCTATGAAACTTTTACTTTTTCTACTATATCAACTTTCTTCCCACCTCTTTCTTCCTTGCTCTTTCTGTTCATTTTAGTTTATATGCTAATTTACATGATAATATATGAAAAGTACAATACCATACCATACATGTCTTAAATATTACCCTTCATCCCAACATGCTCAGATTACCTAAAAATTAGCTTCACTGAAAACTAACATAAACATAAAAAAGGGTATTATGATCGGCACACATAGTGTGGGGGTGGTCACGGGGAAGACAGTGTAGCACAGAGAAGGCAAATAGTGACTCCGTGGCACCTTCCTACACTGATGGACAGTGACTGCAATGGGCTCTAGAGGGGAATTCAATATTGGTGAATGTAGTAACCACATTGTTTTTCATGTGAAACCTTCATAAGAGTGTATATCAATGATACCTTAACAACAAAAAAAAGTAATTATAAACTTTGCTCAACTAATAAGATAATGAACCCTAGTCTCAGATATAAAGTAAAATTAATCTTTATCTGTCTCAAAAAAGAATTCTATTGCATGGAAAATAAACTAAGATAATCTTATCTTCCTTGTCCTAATTGGTTTTATGTAAGTAGATTATAAAAGCAGGGCCTGCCAGGGTATACCACAGTTTCACAGATATGGTGGGAAAATATCACCATTAGATTAACAATCACCTTTCAAACCTGGATTTTGAATTCTGTCCAAAATTATCAGTGATCCACATACAGCATGATATCCAGCACGTTATCCAGTGATAACGTTAGGCTTCATAAAAGCTGAATGTGTCAACATATGAAGATTTGGGTGCAATTACTTGCTCTAAAACTTAAGCAATGTTCTGTTGTTACAGGTAAATTTTAACTAGGCCTTTTGGGATTTCATATAAATTGAAACAGACAATAAATCTATTTAAAGAAGACTTGAGGTGGAGGTACACACTTAATACTAAATAATGTTTGAAGTCAGAAAGCCTATGCTTGAGTAAATAAAAAGAAGGAATAAACACAGGAGGGATAAAGACACAGGATATTATTTTTCCCTTTCAGGAAAGCATGCTACAAACAAAGAAAATTTTCTCAATGGAGCACTTTTCTGAAACATGTTTCTGTAAACAAAGACTTACTGTTATTTTTTGCAAATAAAACCAAATGAACAAAGATAAAGTTTAAAATATATTTATAGAATTGTTTAAATGCTGAGAAATTAAATTACTTTCACTGTTCTCTGATCCCACAGCACTTTGTAAATGCTGGTCTCACTACTTTTCACATTGCATTGTACATAATTATTTGCATTTATAACTCTGCTATCTAATGTAAATTCTAAAAGAGAATGTGCCTTGCTTCCATTAACATTTTAGTGTAGAACTCAGTTTTAATCTCAGTAAATATTAACTCAGTTCTTTTGAGTAATGTTATTTTTCACACTCCTATATTAGAAAGGATATATCAATATATAAAAATACAAAATAATTTTTTTAATTTGATTTAGCTCAATCATTCATGTGTTCATTCATTCATTTATTCATACATATTCATTGTCAAATTTCTGCTGGACAGCATTTTAGTGGCTGGCACCATAAAGAAGGGCAAGAGCAAATTGCTCTCCGATCTAACATCACTTGAACTGTAATGGGAATAGTAGGTATTAAACAATAACTGTCTTTCAAAATTTACTAGAGTATTAACTCGCAGTGATAAAGCTGCATTGCAGAATTCCAGCATAGAGTAGGTCTTCTAATCTGCCCTCCTGAAAATTACATTCTAATGGGGAAGATAAAGGTAAAAAAGGAAAAAAAATTACCCAAATAAACAATCTCTAATTTTAATGAGTATTAGGGAAAAAAGTACAGTGAAGCATGAGAGTATATAAATATAGGCACTTAATCCAACACTATAGGGCTAAAAAGAAAATGACATTCAACTCATATCCATCACTCCCAAACTGTAGCTCTAAAAAGGTCAGGAAGTTTGGTGACTTCCACATTGCTTCTAGGAAGTACCAGTCATAACAAAGTAGTTGTATATTTTTCCTCTTAGGAAAAATGGCATCTTGATTTCAACAAACGTCTTGAGACAATTTTTCATTGCATTTTAGTGGTTGAGATAGAAAAAAATGTTTCCTAGATGATGCCTAATGACTTAGATTCAGAGCCGACTGAAGAATCACCCTGGCGTTGAACGTCAAACTGGACCAGACTGGGATGGCCAGCAGCAAGCTTCTCTAAGTGCTGACTGATTCATGCAGGACTGCCGGCCAATTTTATGAAACCGTAAGGACATGATTTTGAGATGTAGGGATAATATGAGGCTTAGCAAAATGGTTCATAGCACAGTTCGCTGAATCAAGATGAAAATAAACCTTAACATAGATTTCCAAATTCAAGCGTAAAAAATGTACCTCTGCCACCCCTACTGTCTATCACTGCCTTTCAGAGTTCTTATTTATTGTATGTGGGGGATTATGAGATCTCTCCTTTAAGCCTTAGGGAAGGAACTCTATGAACTAGACCTGCTCTCTCCATTTTGCAAACCAGGAAACTGTGTTTCAGGCATGTTATGTAATTTGCCCAAGTCATAACGTTGCTAAGTGAAATAGCTAGAATTCAAACCTCAGACTATCTACTGTGCAGGTCAGCGCTCTTATCCAGAATTTGAGTCTGCCTTCGATCAAGGCAAATACAAGTTCTCTGGGATTTCAGGCTTGGTGCAACTGATTCTGTCACTGACCAGTCTTGGTAAATAATTCACCTGTTAAGAGTTCCCAGGGGTAAAGATAATATTAATACCTACTATATCAGATTTTGTGAGTATTAAATGAGCCAATACACAGAAAGCACTTGGAAAAGTATTTGGCATGTAGTAAACAGTCAATAGATGTTAGTTAATAATGCAAATATTCTTAACATTTTTATAATAAATGTTTTCCTGTATTTGTAACTATGGCTAATGGTCCACAGATCTGTGTGGAATCTAGATAAGCTCTCAAAAACTCATTCTATACTCATTCGATGTCATTTATTTATTTTCAATAAAGTCTAAAAAGACCCCAGAGATTCTGACACACTCCAATTTCAAAAGTTGGCAGTAAGCCAAATATAGGAAGAAAATAAAATTGCGAAAGACGTGATGCTATCATTCTAAAATATTTTCTCTAAATACTGCTATGTACAGTACTGTTTAAAGGAAAAGCTGAAAGTACCAAATGATGCACATTAAGTCTGTGGCAGGCTTATGCGCTTGTGAATGATTCTTGAGCTCAGGGTATTTGTGGTGTGTAATTGAGTGGCAATCAAAGAGAAAATCATAAAAGCAAACTTGCTTAGGAAAGTCAACTAAATTTATTTAACCAATAAAGTGTTGTTGAGCTGTTTTAATTCATTAAGCGTTTCCTGTGAATGGTGTTATTTTAATTCTCTAATATCGATTTTTAGCCTCTGCAGTATCAACACTAGATGCAATTTTTAATGGGGCTATAAATTGAATGTAAAGTTTTCTAGGTATAAATATTTCTCCCTGAAATACATGTCCCATTAATCAGAGGAGGGTATGGTCAAATCATCCAGGATTTCAGAGGGGAAAGTAGGTGTTCTCTTTATTGGAATTTTAAAAGATGAATTCCTTATTTGAAAGGACAAAGGGGAACCTGATCATTGGGATCGTCTCACCTCCCTATTGTTCCTATTTTACTTTCTTTGTCTGTCCTCCCCTCCCAAGCCTTCACCTTTGGGTCTCCTCCATCCCTTCTATCAGCATTGAACTTCCCACTGCTCAAGAGAAAAGTCCTGAGAAACAGAATTATTCAGTACCATGCAGTTTGATAAAGAGCTCAATTAAATGAAAGTGAAGCAATTCATAATAACCAATTTTTGGTTATTTCATTGTACTGTTCTATGTTACATTTTTATTTGCAATGAAATGGTACAAAGTATCTGGTGTTGCTAAAGTTCTCCAGATGTGTTTTTAGTAATCCTGTGATTCTGCTGATTTCCCTTAATTTCACTGTTTCTTCCTGTTTATTATGTTTCTTTATATCCCATGAAATGTTGACTATATATGATAAGGGAAGTCAAAGAAAGTGAAGTAGATGCTACTCTAATACAGAGTTTTAGCTGTAAAAGTAATGGCTGGGTAGTAAATAATCACAG
Source organism: Phataginus tricuspis (assembly GCA_029783875.1). Taxonomy (NCBI): domain Eukaryota; kingdom Metazoa; phylum Chordata; class Mammalia; order Pholidota; family Manidae; genus Phataginus; species Phataginus tricuspis. The sequence goes on along the minus strand of JAQQAC010022981.1, from coordinate 55,417,644 downwards.
CAAATCCTGGATTTCCAGAGAGAAAGAATAAATTCAGCTCCAAAGAGACATAAATTTGAAGCTTATTGGGCTACACAATATGGCATTTCTTTTTCTCTAATATCCTAGGGCTGACTAGTTGACCAATTTAGATTTCCTAAAAAATTTAAATTATTGTGGAATGAACCTAAACTCAGTAACACTGATATCTCATACCATTTTAAACTATTTATTTTATCAGCAATAATCAAACTTTTCCCTTTCACGCATCTTATGTTGTTTCAAAAGTGAGTTTGAATTGAGGGAATCCTTTCACAATGTATATGTATATCAAATAATGATGTTATTTCATTTAAATATTTTACAATTTTGTCATTAATACCTCAATAAAGTCAAAAAACAAAAGTAACACAAAGCCTTCTTCAACCTGCTTTATAGTATAAACACCTATTTTCTTCAATGATTTGCCAATCATTATTCATTGTACACATGTTCAGCATTTTAAAAAAAAACTTTCTTGGATATTTTATGGTAACTTGCGTTTTGATATTTATTTATGGAAATCATTTTGTATTACAATGTCAAGGTCAGGTTAGAGACAGCAAAAAATTATAATTATATTTTTTCTTTTAAAAATTAAACTACAAACATGGTAGAAATAAAATATATAACCATAGCCAGACTTCCTTTTGTATGTATGAGTTTCATCATTGCAATAACGTATTATAACTCAAGTATGAAAAATAAATGGTATTATTGCAATGCGATCTCATATAATTGGATGGACAAGAGGCTCAGAAATAATTTAGATATCCAACACACAGTATGATGTGAAGACCTATCAGAAGATTCTGACTAGACACGGGAAAAGTGGTTAGATTCCTCTATGTGAAGTAATTGAAAGGACACTAAAATTGGAAGTGAAAGATCTTAATTTGGGCCTTGTTCTAACATACTAACTCTGTGGTCATTGCTTCTCATTCCTTAATTAATTAACATTAAAAGACTGTTCCAGAGAAAGTTATTTGAATGGTTCTTTCCACCTTTAAGATTGTATCTTTTTATAATTTATCTTAGTTGCTGTATTTATATTGTACCAAAATGATACAGCCCTGACAGAAGATTTGTTCAGGAACAATAGCAAGTCTGGATAGATTAAAGTTAGACATACGATTATTTTGCTGCATAAGCAACAGCTGTTTATCAAAAATATGATAAATATAAATACATATTTATTTAAGTAGAATATGCTATTATGAATGGATCTATTAAAAGGTGCCTTAATTTCATCCTTCGTTGCTAGGACACATTATAAACATAAGTTTTCATGACTGGACTTTTTTCTCTAAAAGGATAATAATGAAATGTGATCATTACATATGAAAAATTGAAAATAAGTAGAAAAGTAAAGAAAATTTAAAGCAACCTTATGCACATTTATTTGGCTTAATGTCATGTTTTTTACTTTTTGAAGAATTTTTTCACATCCTTACCTACAAAAATTTTTCTTTACTTCTCAACTTGATGAGATGTGAAGGTTTTCAAAGAAGGTCATGCACTATGGTAGAAAAATATAATTTGCTTTGGGAGAAGGAACACCCAACTTAAAATAGTAGTTGAATCAATAAGTAAGTGTGTAAAAAAAAGGAAGTCACATTAACTTTTCTGACCCTTTGTTACCTTATGTGTAAAACAGGGCAATATTATTAGTGGGACATCCCTACTGTACTGTAAGAAAAAAATGTACTAATGAATATTCATGTATTCACCCCCACTCATATTTTAAATCTTTGTCAGTTATGGTACATGGCACAAAAAGATGATGAGAATAGCAAAAATAACAAACATGTTTTAAAGTAACATCATTCTTGTGATTATTTTGCAGTAATATACTTTAAAATATGTAGATTTTTCTCTTCATAATTAAAGGAGTTTTAAATGACATTCAACAATTCAAAAATAGTATATGTACAATTTTATAAAATCATATCTAAGAGTGTCTATAAAAATGACTCACCAGAAGGAAAATATAATTTCCCCTGGAGGGAAATACACTGAATTGCTACTCTTGAGGTTAAAAATAAGGAACAGTAGGCATAAATGTTCACAGGAGTCTAGTCAAAAAATAACTATTAATCTGTTGCATAGTTAAAAGAAAAGCTCTTTCTTTTTCTACTTTGAGGAAAGAAGAAGTAAGAGAAGAGATGAAGAAAAGTTAGCTAAATGTGTTTAGGGAGGGCTGAGTGTGACATAGTCTGAGAGGAGAAGGAAAAATTCTCAGTGCTGGGATAGCTGATAGAATTTGAAGAACACTATTGAACAATAAGAAGCTATTTGTATTTCCTGAATGTCCCCATCTTCTCTGACCTACCTAGTATAATTGAATCTGATGAGTGATTTGTGCAAATAGACTTTAGTGGAAATTTAAAAAGGATTATGGTAAGTTGAATTATTGTGTCCAATTTTCTACTTCCTCTCTGTTACTTAATTTTTCATCCCATTCCTTTTTCCAAGTGGCATTGCAATAATCCCATTAGAGAAGACTTTCTATGTACAGTCTGATTAGGTTTGGACTCTTGCATTCTTGCCTTTCATAATGAAAACATGTTCAAGGTAGGTCCTGGTGCAAAGAGACTAAAGCAGGTCTAAACCTGAGCTATGGCCTGGAGCTACACCTATTTGAGGCCCACTGAGATCTGCCAAACTCCAGCTGAACCCCTACCTACCTGCAGAAGCAAGAGTGAGAAAAAGGAATATTTACTGTTGTGTGTCTGAAAGATTTTGATGTTGTTTGTTACATAGCATTGTTGCAGCAAAACTGATCAATGCAGGGATTCAATTTTACATATACACTTTCAGGGTATGAAAGAGAAAGTATACACTGAGGCAGAAACCTAAAGATAGAATTGGCTCATTAGAATACAACTTTCTCCAATAGGCCAACTCTTATCAGAAATACTGAGTTCCATTCAATCTAGTTTATATATCAAGAAGCCAGTGAATCCAAGTGATATATAAAAATATTTATATATATGTCTGTGAAAAATGTTATCATTTATGTTCAGAAATTCCTATTGATTGGTGTACCTTTGAAGTCTATCTGAGATCTATTTGCTATAAAACAGATTCTCCAATTGATAATGCTCTTCCATGGTAAATGTGAAGTCAATGAAAGAAGGAAACAAAATCTTGCATTCTCTTTTCTCAAAACAAGCCAAAATTTAAGCAGTGAAATTATTTGAAAAGGATAAATTGAGACTTCCGGGAAGAAGGCGGCATGAATGGAGTGGCAGAAAATTCCTCCCAACATTATATTTATCCACGAAAACACAGAAAATACAACTATCACTAAAAGAGAGACCAGAACACACAGGAAAGCGCACATCATGCAGCTACACCTGAGAGAACTCGGCATCCGGTGAGGTGACGCACCAGCGGGCAGCCACACCGGAGAGGACTAGGCACCCAAAGAGGCGGTATTTTTTTTTCTCTTCTTTCTTCTCTTTCCTTTATAAAGTCATAAAGAGCCCAGTTGACATACGTGACAACTACCAGCGACTAATTCAATAGCCATGAAAAGACAGAGGAATATGGTACAGACAAAGCTCCAAACCCAGACAACCCCAGAGAGAGAACCTGAAGGAATGGACATGCACAGTCTTCCAGAAAAAGAATTCAGAATAAAAGTCATAGCCATGCTGACGGATCTACAGAAAAATGTGCAAGAGCTGAGGGAGGAAATGAGGAAAGACTATGCAGAAATGAGACAAGCCATCGACGGGCTTAACAGCAGACTGGATGAGGTACAAGACACTGTCAATGAAATACAAATCAGAGAACAGGAATACAGAGAAGCTGAGGCAGAGAGAGATAAAAGGATCTCTAAGAATGAAAGAATATTAAGAGAACGGTGTGACCAATCCAAACGGAGCAATATTCGCATTATAAGAGTACCAGAGGAAGAAGAGAGAGAAAAAGGGATAAGTGTCTTTGAAGAAATAATTGCTGAAAACTTTCCCACGCTGGGGAAGGAAACAGTCTGGCAGTGCACGGAAGCCCACAGATCTCCCAACACAAGGGACCCAAGGAAGATAACACCAAGACACATAATAATTAAGATGGCAAAAATCAAAGATAAAGACAGAGTATTAAAGGCAGCTAGAGAAAGAAAAAAGATCACCTACAAAGGAAAACCCATCAGAGTGTCATCAGACTTCTCAAAAGAAACATTACAGGCCAGAAAAGAATGGCATGATATATTTAATGTGATGAAACAGAAGGGCCTCGAACCAAGAATATTGTATCCAGCACAATTATCATTTAAATATGACGGAGGGATTAAACAATTTCCAGACAAACGAAAGTTGAGAGAGTTTGCCTCACAAAAACTACCACTACAGGATATCTTAAATGGACTGCTCTAGACGGAAGCACCCCTAAGGCTAAAAAGATGTCACCAGAGAAAATAAAATCATAGCAAAGAAAGCAGACCATCCAAATACTAACTAAAGGCAAAGAATAAAACACCTATTATATAAAGAATGGAGGAGGAAGAATAGGAAGGTAGAGATAAAGAAACATCAGCCAGTGTTCACAATAACTTAACAAGAAAGTTAATTCAAATTCTTAGATAGTAAAGAAGCAACCCTTGAACCTTTGGTAACCATTCATCTAAAGCCAGCAATGGCAAGAAGTACATATCTATCAATAATCACCCTAAATGTAAATGGACTGAATGCACCAATCAAAAGACACAGAGTAACAGACTGGATAAAAAAGCAAGACCCATCTATGTGCGGCCTACAAGAGACTCACCTAAAACCCAAAGATATACACAGACTACAAGTGAAGGGATGGAAAAAGATATTTCATGCAAACAACAAAGAGAAAAAAGCAGGTGTTGCAGTACTTGTATCAGACAAAATAGACTTCAAAACGAAGAAAGTAGCAAGAGATAAAGAAGGACATTACATAATGATAAAGGGGTCAGTCCAACAAGAAGATATAACCAGTATAAATATATATGCACCCAACACAGGAGCGTCAGCATATGTGAAACAAATACTAACAGAATTGAAGGAGGAAATAGACAACAATGCATTCATTTTAGGAGACTTTAACACACCACTCACTCCAAAGAATAGATCAACCAGGCAGAGGAGAAGTAAGGACACAGAGGCACTGAACAACACACTAGAACAGATGGACCTAACAGATATCTACAGAACTCTGCACCCAAAAGCAGCAGGATACACATTCTTCTCAAGTGCACATGGAACATTTCCCAGAATAGACCACATACTAGGTCACAAAAAGAACCTCAGTAAATTCAAAAATATTGAAATTCTACCAACCAACTTCTCAGATCACAAAGGTATAAAACTAGAAATAAATTTTAGAAAGAAATCAAAAAGGCTCACAAATACATAGAGACTTACCAACATTCTCCTAATGAATCAATGGGTTAATGACCAAATCAAAACAGAAATAAAAGAATATATGGAGACTGACAACAACAACACAAAGCCCCAACTTCTGTGGGACGCAGCAAAGGCAGTTCTAAGAGGAAAGTATATTGCAATCCAGGTCTATTTAAAGAAGGAAGAACATTCCCAAATGAACAGTCTAAAGACACAATTACTGAAATTGGAAAAAGAAGAACAAAGGAGGCCCAAAGTCACCAGAAGGAGAGACATAATAAGGATCAGAGAAGAATAAATAAAATTGAGAAGAATAAAACAATAGAAAAAATAAATGAAACCAAAAGCTGGTTCTTTGAAAAAATAAACAAAATAGATAAACCCCTAGCCAGACTCATTAAGAGAAAAAGAGAATCTACACACATAAACAGAATCAGAAATGAGAAAGGAAAAATAACGACGGACCCCACAGAAATACAAAGACTTATAAGAGAATATTATGAGCATCTATATGCTAACAAGCTGCAAAACATAGAGGAAATGGACAACTTCTTAGAGAAATACAACCTTCCAAGACTGACCAAGCAAGAAACAGAAAAACTAAACAGACCAATCACCAGCAACGAAATTGAATCGGTAATCAAAAAACTACCCAAGAACAAAACCCCCGGACCAGATGGATTCACCTCTGAATTCTACCAGACATATAGAGAAGAAATAGCACCCATTCTCCTCAAAGTTTTCCGAAAAATAGAAGAGGAGGGAATACTGCCAAACTCTTTCTATGAAGCCAGCATCACTCTAATGCCAAAACCGGGCAAAAACCTCACTAAAAAAGAAAATTACAGACCAATATCCCTGATGAACGTAGATGCAAAAATACTCAACAAAATATTAGCAAACCGAATTCAAAAGTACATCAAGAGGATCATACACCATGATCAAGTGGGATTCATTACAGGGATGCAAGGATGGGACAACATTCGAAAATCCATCAACATCATCCATCACATCAATAAAAAGAAGAACAAAAACCACATGATCATCTCCATAGATGCTGAAAAAGCATTTGACAAAATTCAGCATCCATTCATGTTTAAAACTCTCAACAAAATGGGTATAGATGGCAAGTACCTCAACATCATAAAGCTATATATGACAAACCCACAGCTAACATCATACTTAATAACGAGAAGCTGAAAGCTTTTCATCTAAGATCGGGAACAAGACAGGGGTGCCCACTCTCTCCACTGTTATTCAACATAGTACTGGAGGTCCTAGCCACGGCAATCAGATAAAACAAAGACATACAAGGCATCCAGATTGGTAAAGAAGAAGTCAAATTGTCACTATTTGCAGATGACGTGATACTGTACATAAAAAACCCTAAAGACTCCACTCCAAAACTACTAGAACTAGTATCTGAATTCAGCAAAGTTGCAGGATACAAAATTAACACACAGAAATCTGTTGCTTTCCCATACACTTAGGATGAACTAACAGAAAGAGAAATAAGAAAAACAATTCCATTCACAATTGCATCAAAAAGAATAAAATACCTAGGAATAAACCTAACGAAGGAAGTGAAAGACCTGTACTCTGAAAATTACAAGACACTCCTAATGGAAATTAAAGAGGACAGTAACAAATGGAAATTCATCCCATACTCTTGGCTAGGAAGAATAAATATTGTCAAAATGGCTATAGTACCTAAAGCAATCAACAGATTCAACGCAATCCCTATCAAACTACCAACAGCTTTCTTCAATGAACTGGAACAAATAATTCTAAAATTCATATGGAACCACAAAAGACCCCAAATAGCCAAAGCAATCCTGAGAAGGAGGAATAAAACAGGGGAATTATGCTCCCTGACTTCAAGCTCTACTACAAAGCCAGAGTAATGAAGACAATTTGGTACTGGCACAAAAACAGACCCACAGACCAGTAGAACAGAATAGAAAATCCAAACATTAACCCAAACATCTACAGTCAATTAATATTTGATAAAGGAACCTTGGATATACAATGGGGAGATGACAGACTGTTCAGCAGCTGGTGTTGGAAAAAGTGGACAGCTACATGTAAGAGTATGAAACTGGACTACTGTCTAACCCCATACACAAAGGTAAACTCAAGGTGAATCAAAGACCTGAATATAAGTCATGAAACCATAAACCTCTTAGAAAAAAACATAGGCAAAAATCTCTTGGACATAAACATAAGCGACTTCTTCATGAACATATCCCCCCAGGCAAGGGAAACAAAAGCAAAAATGAAGAAATGGGACTATATCAAGTTGAAAAGCTTCTGTACAGCAAAGGACACTATCAGTAGAACAAAAAGACATCTTACAGTATGGGAGAATATATTCATGAATGACGTATCTGATAAGGGGTTGACATCCAAAATATATAAAGAACTCACGCACCTTAACAAACAAAAAGCAAATAATCCAATTAAGAAATGGGCAGAGGACATGAATAGACACTTCTCTAAAGAAGAAATTCAGATGGCCAACAGGCACATGAAAAGATGCTCCACATCGCTGGTCATCCGAGAAATGCAGATTAAAACCACAATGAGATATCACCTCACACCAGTGAGGATGGCCAACATCCAAAACACAAACAACAACAAATGTTGGCAAGGATGTGGAGAACAGGGAACCCTCCTACACTGCTCGTGGGAATGCAAATTAGTTCAACCATTGTGGAAAGCAGTACGGAGGTTCCTCAAAAAACTCAAAATAGAAATACCATTTGACCCAGGAATCCCACTCCTAGGAATTTACTGTAAGAATGCAGCAGTCCAGTTTCAAAAAGACCTATGCACCCCTATTTTTATTGCAGCACTATTTACAATAGCCAAGAAATGGAAGGAACCTAAGTGTCCATCAGTAGATGAATGGATTAAGAAGATGTGGTACATATACACAATGGAATACTACTCAGCCATAAGAAGAAAACAAATCCTACCATTTGCAACAACATGGATGGACCTAGAGGGTATTATGCTCAGTGAAATAAGCCAAGCCAAAAAGGACAAGTATCAAATGATCTCACTCATATGTGGAGTATAAGAACAAAGAAAAAAACTGAAGGAACAAAACAGCAGCAGACTCACAGAACCCAAGTACGGACTAATAGTTACCAAAGGGATAGGGACTGGGGATGATGGGTGGGAAGGGGGGAATAAGAGGGAAAAAGGGGCATTGTGATTAGCAGACGTAAGGTGGGGGGCATGGGGAGGGCTGTACAACTCAGAGAAGACAAGTAGTGACTCTATAGCATCTCACTATGCTGATGGACAGTGACTGTAATGGGGTTGGTGGGGGGGACCTGATGAAGGGGGTAGTTTAATCACCATAATATTGCACATGTAATTGTAGGTTAATGATACCAAAATAAATTGTAAATAAAACAATAAAAATAGAAAAAAGAAAAAAAGAAAAGGATAAATTGACCTAGAGTGAACTGGAAATTCACCTAGTAAGAAGTCAATAAACTGTGTTTCTTTTAAGCTGGATGGTAAATGAAAAGAAAAAGAATTTTGAAACTCTTCCTTCAGAAAGAATACAGATAATCTAACATATAAAACAAGAACTTTAAAAGCTAATAAATTCTCTCAGGATGATCTCTGAAACTTGAATGAAGAAGTGAATCACATTGGGAGTTAGAAAAGGAGTGTTCCAGGGAGAGGTACAATGACAAAATCCATTTATAGTTAAGTAGGAACAGTTGAGTTTTAGAACTGCAGGAAGCCCAGTTTGGCTGGAATGGAGTGATGGGAATGATTTTGTACAGAGAGAGAGGAAGGAGCTGGTCATGTGGAGACTTGTAAGCCAACTGGACAGGGCTCTGGATTTTGTTCTGAATATGACGAGAATTCACTGAAAGGTTTAAGCAGCATGGTGGTGAGGTTGAGTATACATTTTAAAATATAACTCTTGCTCTAGTGTAGAAATTGACTGTATGAGAGGAGGAGCAACCCAGGTCAACAAGGTGGAAAACTGTAACCTAATCTAGGGGAGAAGTGACCGGCCAAGGATAGGTGAAGAATGCTTGCTTTGGAATATGCTTCAGAAGGAACAGAGAATCCAAGGATTAAAAGTGATACTCAGTATGAGATTTTGGAATTTAATAATTCACTGGCCAAATGTATGCCTGAGCTCCCTTCCTACTACCTGAGAGCTGAGACTCATTTATGGCTCTCTTAAGACTGGGATGGCTCACTTGTGAACTGGGATGGCAAACAGGGGAAAGGTGAGACCCTGGCTAATGTCATATCTCTGTAGTTTGGGACTAATAGGTCAATAACAATTTTAAAAATTATGAAGTTGATTGTTAAGTGAAATAGAACTGTTAAAAAAAGAAAACAAAGCTCAGAACCACTGATATGAACCCAGAGTGTGAGGTAAAGACCAGAGATCTCTATTACAGCATTAGAAGATCATATCCACAGCTTAGGACAGCTGTACTCAAAATCATGCTTAGGACATAATTAAAAAGAAAGATGCATCAGTCCGACAACTCCTATGTCGACTCAGAGTGCTGATAGGGAAGGAGTGGTGGGCTGAGCACATACGGTTGGAAGCACTTCAAAACCTTGAATGTCCTGATTCTCTGGAACGTTTAAATGAAAAATTTGCCTTGTCTTTATTGCTAGAGGATAGCAGTCTTCCCTTGCCAGGGGATTATAAAATGACTTCATCCATGTAAAGCAGACATTTCACAAAATGAGGTATGCCTTCCTCAAGATCCGTAACTACCTACCTTCATTGCTTCTGAGCCAATAATTAAGGTCGAGATGCAAAACGCAAAATGTCCCTGCTATGAGAAGAAAAGGATTATTTACCAAAAAGAACAGCAGGATATGGTTAACAAGTACTGGCAGGATTCAGGAGAATGTACCTGAGAATGGAGCTTCACAGTGTTGGATGGGAGTGGATGGAGCAAATTACAAGTCTGAATAAGAAAGAGTTGATCGATGTAGAGGTACTTATAATGTGGCAAGAATATCTGGGCTGATTGTAATTCACTACTGAGTTATTCCCCAAAACAATGACCTATAATAAATAAGGGGTAAGTCTTCCAGTCTGTGAATATGGGATGCTGTTCCATTTATTTGTGCCTTTTTAAATTTCTTTCATCAATGTTTTGTAGTTCTCAATACACAAGTATTTCACTTTCTTTATTAAGTTTATTGGTAATGATTTGTCCTTTTTGATGAAATTGTGAATATGATTATTTCTTTAATTTTTTTTCCAGAAAGTTCATTGTTAAAGTAGAAGTGCAACTGATTTTTTAGAATTTTGTCAGCTTCAAGTTTCCTGAATTTGTTAGTTGTAACATTTGTGTGTGTGTGTGTGTGTGTGTGTGTGTGTGCATGTGTGTTGAATCTGTAGGACTTTCTAGATTATGTCATCTGCAAACAAAAAATTTTATTTCTTTTTCTATGTGGATGCCTTTCATTTCTTTTTCTTGCCTAATTCCTCTGACTAAAACTTCTAGTACTGTGTTGAATAGAAGTGGTAAGAATGGGAATCCTTGCCTTGTTCCTGATCTTAAAGGAAAAGCTTTCAGTATTTTACTGCTGAGTGTGATATTAGCTGTGGACTTTTTACATATGGTCTTTATCAGGCTGAGTTAAATTCCTTCTATGCATAGTTTGTTAAGAGTTTGTGTCATGAAAGGGTGTTGAACTTTATCAAATGCTCTTTCTGCATGTATTGGGATAATTTTTATCCTTCATCTGTTAACATGGTGTTTCACATTAATTGGTATGCATATGGTGAATTATCTATCCTTGCATCACAGGGGTAAATTCCACATGATCATGGTGCATGATCATCTTAATGTGCTATTGAATTCAGTTTGCTAGTATGTTGTGGATTTTGCATCTGTGCTCATGAGGGCTACTGACTTGTAGTTTTCTTGTAGTGTCTTTGACTGGCTTTGATATAACAACAATACTGGCCTCATAAAATGAGAGTGAAGTGTTTCCTCTTCTTCAGTTTTTTGGGAAGAGTATACAAGGGAATGGTATTCCTACTTCTTTAAATGTTTGTTAAGATTCACCAATGAAGCCACCTGATCTTGGGATTTTATTTGCTAGGAGATTTTTCATTATTGATTACTCTTATCATTATTGAACTGTTCAAATTTTATATTTCTTTATGATTCAGTCTAGTAGGCTATATGTTTTTAGAAATTTAGCATTTCTTCTAAGTTATCCAGTTTGTTGGTTTATAATTTTTCATGGTAGTCTCTTATGACCTTTCATATTTCTGCGGAATCAGTTGTAATATCTTCTCCTACTTCTGATTTTATTTGTCTTCTTTCTTTTTTCTGTTGATCTAGATAAAAATCTGTCAATATGCCTTATCTTTTCAATAATCCAACTGTCAATCACCTCAACTTTCTTCCTATTGTTTTTCTCTTCTCTATTGGATTTATTTCTTCTGTAGTGTTTATTATTTCTTTCCTTCTGCTCTATTGGGACTTACTTTGCTCTTTTTCTAGTTTCTTGATGTGTAAAGTTATGTTGTATATTTTAGATCTTTTTTCTTTTTTAATGTAGACATTTATTGCTATACACCTCCCTCTTAGCCCTGCTTCTGCTATATCCCATATGCTTTGATATATTGTTTTTTTGTTTTAATTAGTCTTGAAGTATTTTCTGATTTTCCTTTTGGTTTCTTCTTGACCCATTGGTTTCTCAAGTGTGTATTGTTTAATTGTTCAATATTTGTGAGTTTTTTAGTTTTCCTTCTATTATTGATTCCTAGTTTTATTCCAACTATAGTTTCAAAAAGTACTTAGTATAATTTCAGTATTCTTAAATTTGTTAAGACTTATTTAGTGACCTAACATGATTTATCTGGGAGAATGTTCCATGTGCATTCAAAAAATAGATGTGTTCTGCTGCTTTTGGGTGGAATATTCTGTACATATCTGTTAGGGCCAGGTGGACTACAATTGTTCAAGTCTGTTGTTTCCTTATTGACTTTTCTGTCTAGATTTCTATCTATAATTAAAAGTGAAGCATTAAAATCTCCTATTATTACCCTGCTGCTTAATTCTCACTTCAGCTCTGTAGGTGTTTGCTTATACATTTAGGTGCTCTGATAATGCATGCATATAAATGTATAATTATATCTTTCTAATGAACTGATCCTTCTGTCATTATATAATGACCTTTGTTGTGATATATGAAACAGTGATGAAAAGGCAAACATTGAAATAGGAGAACATTGTTGAAAAAGAAATTAAAGATGACATAAATTTATGGAAAACCTCTCATGTTCATGAATTGGAAGATTCTATTGTGAAAGTGTCCATACTCTCCAAAGTGATTACAGATTCAATGAAATATCTGTCAAAGTCCCAATGACATTTTTCTAAACAGAAATAGAAAAATAATAATAAAATTCATATGGAACTACAAAGACACTGAATAACCAAAGTAATCTTGAGGAAGAGCAAAGCTGGAGACATAACATTTTCTGATTTCAAAAGACATTGCAAAGCTACAATAATTAAAATTGTATGGTACTGGCATAGAAACAGACCAATAGACCAATAGTTGAGTACAGAGCCCATAAATAAATCCATGCCCAGTTAACTGATCTTCAACAAGGGATCCAAGGACACACAATTGGGAAAGTATAGTGCATTCAAGCATTGGTGCTGGGAAATGTAATATCCACATGAAAAATAATGAAATTAGACTCTTATATCACATACAAAAATAAATGTATAAGTATTAAAGACATATAAGATACAAAACTGTAAAATCCTAGAAGAAAAAAAAAGGGAGAAGCTTGCCTAATAAATAAATAAGTACTTTTATGGAAAAAAAATGAAAGTGGGTTTGTCTATCACATCATACATAAAAACCAATTTCAGATATAATAAAAATAACAAAACAAGTTTGTTAAAATAATGCAGGAGATTTTCTATCATATAATGATAATATTATCACTATGGAAAATGATTTGGCATTTTCAATAAAGTTAAGTATACTCACAGCATTTAGGAACTCAAGTACATATCCACAGGAGACATTAAATAAGTCTTCAGAGCAACGTTGATTACCCAAAACTGGAAACCACTCAGAAACTCATTAAAAGTAGAATATAAAAAAGAATTGTAGATCGATTCAAGATGGCAGAGTGAAAGGTGAGACAGAGAACTCTTCTCCAAAACACATATAATACGAAAATATAGTTAATACAACTAATTCTAAAACAGCAACAGGAAAGAAGGCTGCACCAGACTACATAAACCTGGAGAACAGAGAAGACCTCACAAAACAGGGTACTGTACCAAAGCCTTGATCCAGTGGGACCCAAGCCCTTCCCCCACCCCAGCTCACTGGCGGGAGGAAGAGAAATGGAGCGGGGAGTGGGTGGAAGCCTAGGGCTGCTGAACACCCAGCCCTGGAGGTCTGCTTTGGAGCACAAACCTACATTGTGTGGTGCTCTGGAGATTAGTGGGGTTGGAAAGCTAAGACAGGCAGAATACTTGAGAGACTGAGATTCTAGCTGTTTGTGAAGGACAGGGATCCACATCTGGCCACTTTGGGACAAAGGAAAGGCATGCGGTCTGAAAGGCTTCCTAGCAGCAAGAGGGCTGCTGAGGGGGTGGTGATTGCACGGAGCTTCCTGTGCAGGAGAAGGGATAGGTGGACAACGTTATCTGGGCACGCTTTTCCCAGCAGGTTGCGAACTTTGAGGAGCTTCAGGTGCTCCATACCCCTAGCTGGCTACTCAGCTCAGAGGCCCCCAACCATGATACACAGCCTGCTGCGCCTTCCTCCTGGCCTGCCAGCACTGCTTTTAAACCGGCAGTTACTGTGCTGGCATCAAGCCAGCCAGAGGGAGGCCTCACCTAACACAGCCACAGACACAAAGCACAGAGGCTTACACCTGTGTGCTCGGCCCACTGGCTCTGACACCGGAGACAGGCACTGTAGCAGGAAGCAGGAAACAGCTCTTTCCTCCCCCAAGGCACCAGTGCCACTCCCCTGCAACCCCTACCCTCACTCCAGAGGCTGGACAGCTCCAGAGACTAGAGCTTCTGGGCACTAGAGGGCACCACATAGAAATATGAAACATCAAAGGAACCTGGTTCAGATCAAAATCTCACAAACTACAGAAAAAGGGCCAAAACTGGAAACCACTCAGAAACTCATTAAAAGTGGAACATAAAAATGAATTGTAGATAGATTCAAGATGGCAGAATGAGAGGTGAGACAGATAACTCTTCCCCAAGATACATATAATACGAAAATATAGTTAATACAACTAATCCTAAAACAATAATAGGGAGAAAAAAGCAGGAGTTACAGTACTTGTATCAGACAAAATAGACTTTAAAACAAAGAAAGTCACAAGAGACAAAGAAGGACATTACATAATGATAAAGGGGTCAGTCCAACAAGAGGATATACCTATTATAAATATCTGTGAACCCAGCAGAGGATCACATACATATGTAAAACAAATACTAACAGAATTAAAGGGGGAAATAGAATGCAATGCATTCATTTGGGAGGCTTCAACACACCATTCACTCCAAAGGACAGATGAACCAGACAGAAAATAAGTAATGAGACAGGCACTGAACAACGTATTAGAACAGATGGACCTAACGGACATCCACAGAACACTCCATCCAAAAGCAACAGGATACACATCCTTCTCAAGTGCACATGGAACATTTTCAAGATTAGATCATATACTAGGCCACAAAAAGAGCCCCAGTAAAAAATTATAAGACTGAAGTTGTACCATGCAGCTTCTCAGATCACAAAGGTATGAAATCAGAAATAAATTACACAAAGAAAACAAAAAGTCCACGAACACATGAAGGCTTAATAACATGCTCCTAAATAATCAATGGAGCAATGACCAAATAAAAACAGAGATCAAACAATATATGGAGACAAATGACAACAATAATTCAACACCACAAAATCTGTGGGACGCAGTGAAGGCCATGCAAAGAGGCAGTGTACTGCAGTACAGGCCTACCTCAGGAGAGAAGAACAACCCCAAATGAACAGTCTAAACTCAAAATGAACAAAACTAGAAAACAAGAACAAATGAGGCCCAAAGTCAATAGAAGGAGGGGCATAAAGATTAGAGCAGAAATAAATAAAATAGAGAAGAATAAAACAATTGAAAAAATCAATGAAAGCAGGAGCTGGTTCTTCAAGAAAATAAACAAAATAGATAAACCCCTAAACAGACTTATCAAGAAAAAAAGAGTCTACGCACATAAACAGAATCAGAAATGAGAAAGGAAAAATCACTATGGACACCACAGAAATATAAAGAATTATAAGAGAATACTATGAAATAATTATATGCTAACAAACTGGATAACCTAGAAGAAATGGACAACTTTCTAGAAAAATACAACCTTCCATGGCTGACCCAGGAAGAGACAGAAAATCTGAATAGACCAATTACCACCAAGGAAATTGAATTGGTAATCAAAAATTCACCTAAGAACACCACCCCTGGACCAGATGGTATCACTAACGGATTTTATCAAACATTTAGTGAAGACCTAATACCCATCCTCCTTAAAATTTTTCCAAAAAGCAGAAGAACAGGGAACACTTTCAAACTCATTTTATGAAGCCAGCATCACTCTAACACCAAAACCAGCCAAAGACACCACAAAAAAGAAAATTACAGACCAATATCCCTGATGAACATAGATATAATACTACTCAACAAAATATTAGCAAACCGAATTCAAAAATACATCAAAAAGATCATCCATCATGATCAAGTGGGATTCATCCCAGGGATGCAAGGATGGTACAACATTCGAAAATCCATCAACATCATCCACCACATGAATAAACAGAAGGACAAAAACCACATGATCATCTGCATAGATGTGGAAAAAGCATTTGACAGAATTCAACATCCATTCATGATAAAAACTCTCAACAAAATGGGTATAGAGGGCAAGCACCTCAACATAATAAAGGCCATATATGACAAACCCACAGCCAACATTATACTTAACAGTGAGAAGCTGAAAGCTTTTCCTTTAAGACTGGGAACAAGACAAGGATGCCCACTCTCCCCACTTTTATTCAACATAGTTCTGGGGGTCTTAGCCATGGCAATCAGACAACACAAAGAAATAAAAGGCATCCCAGATTGGCAAGAATGAAGTTAAACTGTCCATTTTTGCAGATGACATGATATTGTACATAAAAAACCTGAAATAATCTACTCCAAAACTACTAGATACAATATCTGAATTCAGCAAAGTTGTGGGATACAAAAGTAATACACAGAGATTTGTTGCATTCCTATACACTAATGATGAACTTCTTTTCAATGAACTGGAACAAATAGTTCTAAAATTCATATGGAACCACGAAAGACCCTGAATAGCCAAACCAATCCTAGAATGAAAAATAAAATGGGGAATTATACTCGCTGACTTCAAGCTTTTCTACAAAGCCACAGGAATCAAGACAATTTGGTACTGGCACAAGAACAGACCCATAGACCAGTGGAACAGACTAGAAGGCCCAGATATAAACCCAAGCATATATGGTCAATTAATATATGATAAGGAGCCATGGATATAATGGGGAAATGACAGCCTATTCAACAGCTGGTGTTGGAAAAACCGAAACAGCTACATGCAAAAGAATGAAACTAGATCATTGTCTAATCTCATACACAAAAATTAACTCAAAATGGATCAAAGACCTGAATGTAAGTCATGAAATGATAAAACTCTTAGAAGTAAACAGGCAAAAATCTCTTGAATATAAACATGAGCAACTTTTTCCTGAACAAATCTCCTTGGGCAAGAGAAACAAAATAAAAAATGAACAAATGAGACTACAGCATGCTAAAAAGCTTCTGTATAACAAAGGACACTATAAACAGAACAAAAAGGCATCCTATAGTATGGGAGAATATATTTGTAAATGACATATCTGACAAGGGGTTAACATCCAAAAAATATAAAGAACTCACATGCCTCAACACCCAAAAAAGCAAATAACCCTATTAAAAAATGGGCAGAGGATATGAAGAGACAATTCTCCAAAGAAGGAATTCAGATGGCGAAAAGGCACATGATAAGATGCTCCACATCACTAATCATCAGAAAAATGCAAATTAAAACCACAATGATATATAACCTTACATCAGTTAGGATGTCCAACATCCAAAAGACAAACAACAACAAATGTTGGCGAGGATGTGGAGAAAGGGGAACCCTCCAACACTGCTGGTGGGAATGCAAATTAGTTCAACCATTGTGGAAAGCAGTATGGAGGTTCCTCAAAAAACTAAAAATAGAAATACCATTTGACCCAGGAATCCCACTCCTAGGAATTTACCCTAAGAATGCCGGAGCCCAGTTTGAAAAAGACAGATGCACCCCTATGTTTATCGCAGCACTATTTACGATAGCCAAGAAATGGAAGCAACCTAAGTGTCCATCAGTAGATGAATGGATAAAGAAGATGTGGTACATTACACAATGGAATATTATTCCGCCATAAGAAGAAAACAAATCCTACCATTTGCAATAACATGGATGTAGCTAGAGGGTATTATGCTCAGTGAAATAAGCCAGGTGGAGAAAGACAAGTATCAGATGATTTCACTCATCTGTGGAGCATAAGAACAAAGCAAAAACTGAAGAAACAAAACAGCAGCAGACTCACAGAACCCGAGAATGGACTAACCGTTGCCAAAGGGAAAGGGGTGGGGGTGGGGGTGAGAAGGGAGGGATAAGGGAAAAAAGGGGCATTACGATTAGCACACATAATGGAGGGGGGCACGGGGAATGCAGTATAGCATAGAGAAGACAAGTAGTGACTCTATAGCATCTTACTACGTTGATGGACAGTGACTGCAATGGGGTATGTTGTGGGGACTTGATAATGGGGGAGTCTAGTAACCACAATGTTGCTCATGTAACTGTATATTAATGATACCAAAAAAAAAAAAGAATTGTATAGCCACAGGCAGAAAATACAATACACAAATGAGCAGACAGCAATGTTGACTCTTAAAAAGGTAAAGATGAATGAAAGAAGGCAGACTCTAAAGCATCCGAGTCTGTTTATGGACATGTCAAAAAAAAGGCACAATTGAATGTAAACTGTTTTTTATGGAGGCTTCCTTAATTGGCAAACCTATAATAGAAAGGAAGAAACTAATTATAGTGGTTAATTGTGGGTGGAGGAAAGTGACTGGGACTGGGAGAAGCATGCAGGGGGCCTTCCTGGTGATGTATCACATACTTGTGTTTATGTATCTAATAATTTACTAAAGAGCACTTTCATGTTTAAGTCATTTTCTATGCTACACGTTTTTCTTTAAATTTAAAGGACAAGATTTGGTGTCAATGAAAGACTTCATATACAGCTGGAATCCTTCCTGTAAAACCAAAGTTGATTGCCAAGCCTCTTCCTCAGTGAGACAGTAAAGTCGGTGTGGTTGCAGTGAGCTGTGACATTCGTAGGGAAGGATAAGGGAGTCCAACTGAAGTGAAGAGGCCATGAATTCTCATCAGTTTATAAAACAGAAGTGCAATTTTTATAAAGTTGGAACTCATAAATAAGTAATGTAGCATTAAAAGGCACAGCTAGATAAATGGAGCAGGGGTTTGTGAGGCAAACCTGTTGGTATTTCTTCTTACACGGATATTAAATAATTTAAATAGAGTATATATTTTAAATAGGTGGGCATATCCTTCATTATTGTTTCCCTGTTTCATGGGAGTTAAATATTTTGCCCTGTACCAAATACAAATTCCAATTGTTCCTTGTATTAACACTGCTTTTTAAAATTAGCTCAAGGTGGGCACAAAAGAAAGGGGTGCAAAAATTCTCAGTCATAATGTAGGTTGGTTAATAGTAATAACCATAATGGGGTTAATAGTACAGCATGAAGAATATAGTCAATGTTTCTGTAACATTTCCCTATGTTGACAGACAGTAGTTGTGCTAGTGGAGGTGAGGATTTAATAATATGGGTAGTTGTTGAACCAATGTGTTGCACACTTAAAACTAATAAAAGATTGTTTAACAACTATACTTCAATTAAAATAATAAAATAAAATAAAATTGATTTTTATGTGTATTGTTCTACCTGTTGAAATTCTAAAAGTTGACAGATATCCAATATCAAAAAGTTTGAAATTTGTATAAATAGGTAACTTCAAAATACTTTGGTAAGTACTATCAAAAAGTTGTATATGATATAATATGGAGCACGAGTATGGGGCACTTCGGACATAGAAAAGTTCAGAGAAGGTTTTCTGGAAGAGATTATATCTGACTACAACACTGAAGGATGCTTCATCTAAATGAAGAATGTAGATATAGGAGAAATCAGGCAGGGGCACAGCGGAGGCACAGACATGAGGAAAGTTTGAAAATATATGTTAGTAATTAAAGCAAGTTAGTATTTCGGGGGTAAGGTTGTACAAATAGTAGTGGTAAGTGTGCCTTTTTAGCTGCATGGAGGAACACTTCCTATTGTTGAACTATGTTTGTTAGAGACATCATTCCAGTTACATTGACGATAATTGTGAGGTGTCAAGACTAGCGTCAGGATAACCAATTAAGAGGTTATAACAACAGTTCAGGTGAGAAATAATGAGAACCTGACTACGGCTGGTGGCAGAGAGGAAAGAATTTGAGAACAATTTGAGATATGTAAAACTATCAAAATTGGTGATTGACTGGATATGGAAAGTGAGGGAGAAAGAGGAAACTGGGATGGCTCCCCAACCAACACTTGGCTTAGGAATGATGAAGAAGATGCAGAATTCAGAAGAAGCCCTTTCTGGGGAAGAAAAAAATAGGGTCCAGTCTTAAAGATGTTGAATTTGAGGTGCTTTTAGGACACTCAGGTGGGTTTGTTTTATAGATAAGTATTTAAGGTCACAGGTTAAAGGAGCCGAAGAGGCTAAAGGTATAACTATGGGAGACAAAGTGTGGGCTTTAATGTGAGTGGAATTTCCCAAAAGGAATGTGTAAAATTTGAACAACCGAGAAGATACTTTTAAAACCCAAAGCTCACTTTGGAGGTAATGGATATGTTTATCACTTTGACTATGGTGATGGTAGCATAAGTGTATCCATGTGTCCAAACTCAAACTTGCTACATTTTATACGTTAATCATGGGTAGTTTTTTGTATACCAATTACACCTCAATAAATCTAGAAAATAATAATAATACAGTTAAAAAAAAAAAGAGGTTTAAGAAGCAAGCAGATAAAGGAAGGCACAAATAATCAAACATGGTTAAACAGGAAAACCAGAAGCAAACAGGTGGTAGAATCTCAAGGAGAGAGAGATCTATTTGAAATGCAGCAGTGAAGCTATTCGGATAAAGGTAACATTAAGCAAAAAAGAGGTCGTTGGTGGCCATGAGGTCGGAGGATATCATTCGTTGTATTATCTGGGATTACACAACTATGAATATTTATACATATACACAAACGCTTGCACGTGTACATGTATTTATTGTAACACATTGACAGTAGGACTAAAAACTGCTGAAAGGGTAGGTCCTAAGTAAATATTGTACAAATAAAAGCATAAAGTGGTCTAATCCATTTAGGGACTGCTAATTGAATCTCTGAAAGATAACTGAGTTTCAAAAATATTCACAAGCAATAGATAAATTTACATTACAAATATTTTTCAGTAGCAGCATTAAAATGGATGTCACCAAGTTTTCCAGTTGTGCGGGCTTTCTTCTTTACTGTGTACAGTATTTGCATTATGTAGTTGGATTTGACAAGCGAACCCATAAAATTCCCCACTCGTGGCTCACTTAAAAAAGAAGTATTATGGTTTTAGGCACTGTTCAATGTCACACTGAGCTACAGAAAAAATAAATAAAACACCACAAAGCTCCCCACCTTCCTTTCATTTTTAGAACCCCACACACAGAGATGACAACTACGTTAATCAGAGACAAACCACTGAGGTTCAGATTTATTTTGCTTAATATTAAATGGTATGTTTGAAGGAAATACCAATTTCTGTTTAAAATGACACCACCACTATCCTTCTAAACACTGCAGTTTACTAACGATTTTAAAATTGCTTTAAGGGTTTAAAATTGAATCACCACCGCTTGATCACAGCTGAGATTCAGCATGCAGATCTCCCATCGGGAATACATTTGAGTTTCAGGTTAAATAAATCCAGACTCTTTTAGAACTAGAAGAACGTCTTGTTGACTCAGGGCTCTAGTTTTGTTACTTGGAACTGAAAGAAGTCAGTTCAGCATAAGAATTTCTACACGGTATTAACTGGAAGTTTGCTGGGAAGCGGCTCCCTCTATATTGTGTACCATGCTAAGAATCTCGTTCAAACTTAAGAGGCAATGTTGTTTCCAAGTGCGCTGACTCTGAAGTCTCTGTGCACGCTGTCACGCCCAGGGCTACTCAGAAAAGCAGAGGTGAAGAACTGGTGGGGAATTCTGGCTCCTCAGAACCTGCTCAACAAGGTGCTACCAGGAAGGCCGGACACCTTTGACGTGAGCGCTGAGGCTTCCTCCTGCCGCTGCCCCCCCGCCATCTCCATTCACTGAAAACACCCACACGCAGCGGTGCCCCGATGTGACAAGTATACCAAAGGAAAATCACCACCTCATTCTCCCCTTTATGCTAAATTCTGTTAGACTCTAAGTACAAAGGAGTCCTTTTTGTGCCTCTTTACCAAAGATTGTTTATTGAAATACATTTCCCCTTATCTTCTCCTCTCTCCCCAACCTGGACTCAAGATTGAATCTATCAGTTGAGAAAATAAATGAAAATGACATACACCATATTGAACTAAGTGTCATGATTCCCCATTTCTGAAGACCAGGGTTCATAATGGGACCAACTTCATCTGCCTGACTCTCACACAATAAGATGAATTATTCCTCGCTACTCTTTCAGTTTTAGGAATAAATAGGATCTGAGAGACACATCCACACAGTTCTCCACACGTATTTAAAACTATATAATTCCAAAAATATACCAGCTTAACCCTCAACATACATACTTAAATATATATGTTTTCTCAACTGCATAATCAGCTGATCTATCTGTCTCTCTCTCTCTTTCTCTTGGGTCTTCTGTTAGGTATCTGCACACCCAGGGATTCTGGAGATCTGAGAGTCTGTCACAGCTGGTGTGAGGCCTCCTATCTCTGAGACCCACTCTGAAGATGACTGTTCACATGCTTGTGGTCCAGAGCCCAAATATGCACACAGACACCCTAGATGCTATCTCTTGTGAAATCCTGTAAAAGGTACTAAACAAAACATTATGCTGACAAGTGAAGTCTTCCTGTCAGCAGGTTATTTCATTAGGGATCCCTGGCCTTCCCATTAAAGACCCAACATGTTTTTAATCAGTGGTCGGGAACGCCTCTAAACACATCTTCCATTATTGTCATACTATTGACTTGTCCTTAAACTGACTCTTCAGCTCAGTTCTGTCCTGTGTCACATCTGTCTGGGATCTTTATTTCCTTTTTTTTTCAACCTGGAATCTCATTAATTTGTCAAGGTACTGCAGAGGATACATTTTCCCATGAGCCCCGACATAGCCACCTTAGTTCTTTGTGGTATTTCTCATTCCTTTTAGTAAATAATCAGGATGACAATTTGACAGTTGAAATAGAGACAGTCTATTCTTACCATGGTTGCTAGGTTTTCTTCTGCTTACATCTTTTTTCTCTAGCCATAATTCACTGCAAGTGCTTTGAGAACATGGCAAAGGTTTTCCAGTTTAAGTGTGGTATGCTATACCTTTGTACAGTAAATTCTACATTACAAAAATTACTGGTTGGTAATTTTTTAATATGCCAACAAAACTCTTTGGTTCTGTATAAACCAAAAATGTCATGTCAGAAGTGTTCCCTATTTAATAACATTTGATGTTACATTACCCTAATAAACAAAAAGTAAATGAAAAAAATTCCTTTGACATTTGAATCCAAATATTGGATTATTCATACTAAAACTTTAGAATACTAGAACAAAATCTCAAAGTCACACACACCTTGGTTGTAAGTGTGTCGTAATAGTTTTTGGTGCCGATTAAAATTAAATTTTATAAGCAGAGTATGAGTTAGTGAAATTAATGTATTATATAATTATCATTAAGTAGCAACAGGAGACCATTATGATGCATCAAAATTCCACTCTCTGAACATTACAGCTTCTTTGGAACTGTGCAGAATCAGTTGGATACACCTGCTTTGGAAGCTTTCCTCTTCCTTTATACTTGCAAAATCATTTTAGTTTTTATGAAAAAATATAGTGAAAAGACCAGGACAATTACTGTATTATCAAATTATGAGTGTTAAGATCTCTATTTTAATTTTTTAACCCTGTGACCAATTTATTTATAAATAGATGTTTGTGCCTCCTTCCCCCCTTCACCTCTTTAACATACCCCCTCCCCTGTGGCGACCATCAGTCTGTTCTCTGTGTTTGTTTGTTCTTTTATTTTATTAGATTCCACATATAAATGAAATCATATTGTATTTGTCTTTCTTTGTCTAATTTATTTCACTTGGCATAATATTTCAATTTTCAAAGCTGAAATATAGAGGTCATTTCTCTACAAATTTAGGAACTAGGACACAATGCTATAATTCCTTCAAAGAATCACAAGTGGCAAAATAAACTGAGAAAGGAAAAATAAATTCAACTACTATTAACTAAAAATTAATCATTGTATTAATGTCTGTTTTTACATTTACAGTCGTATATTTCATATGGACTCCATTTCTCCAAAGCTAATTAAACTAAGAGATAGGAGAAAGATAATTTTCCTAAATCATTTTGATATCTATTTTATCTGAAGTTGATAGATATGAATAAATGAATTTTTCACTTTTCACCCATATGGTATCTTAGAGTGAAAAACTGTAATGTAATTTAATTATCAATGTGATTAGGCTATTATTAGTTCAAGCCTCACATCTCTGGTCTGTTATTTGCCTTCTAATTTAGCTTTTTATATTTAGAATCTCCTGTTACAATCTACTCAATAATAATCTTTATAAAATAAAAATCTGATAATGCTACATCTAGCACTTTCTACAATATGGCACAAAGAAATGTTTGTGATATGGCTCATGTTATTTACTGAAATTATAACATGTCACATGTTCCCATTTGTCTATGCTTTTGTTCACCCAATACCTTTCCCTAGACACCATCCAACCCTTCCCAATTTCCTTTTCACCAGTATTCATCCTTCATGAGTCCACATGAGCACTGCTTCCTTTTCTCTGTTTTCTGCACATGCTGCTCTTTGATGCTGTATCACCTTGTTTGCTTGGTGTAATAGAAACTGTCAGTGGCCCAAGCATATCCGTCAGAGCATGTATACTCTTTAGCCAACTTCCATCTGCTAGTCAGTACTCAGTCTGACTAAATACCCTTATATAAGAATTGCAGAGAACTGGCTGTTTGCTCCCACTGGAGGCAGGACATATTGAAAATGTGTCCCCCTCCACAGCATTGGTGACCAAGACTCTCGGGATTTAGTGAACGAATTTGCCAGTTCCATCACTTCTCAGGATCAATCATTCTGGGCATGTGTTTTGTGAAGTTCCCTACAATGTGCCCTTGGGATTGAGCTCCAGTCCTCCTAATGATGCTGATTTAGTAGCAATTCCTTTTCTGGCTGCCTTGTCTTCTCTGAATCACTTCTCTAAATGCTTTATAGCTGAATCTGCTGTCTACAGGATCCTTGCAGAATCTACAGTTAAAATTTTTGACACCAGTGCTTTTCTGTGGGGAATTGAATGGCTTGTTGGCCACATGACATCAAGATGCCCCTGGCATGTTGTAACAGCATAATTACTAAGACTCTCCCCTGTTCCAAATTGGGATGGCATACAAGTTATAAGGGGGCGTATGCCTTATGTACTCTCTCTAGGATTTGAGAGATAGTGACCGTGATAGCAGTGCTATGGAGTTCTAGTTGTAAGTACTCTCAGTGCACTGAGGGAACAAATTGATGGGCTCAAACTAGCCACAGAATGTTAGGGCACAGTATGGAAGTCAGAAGGTCTGTACAACAGCATTTAATTAAACCCTTCTCTTTTGCAGCCAGAGAGACGATCAGACTGAAAACCAGATCCTTTGTCTGACTTTAAGAGTAGCTACATTGTAGAAAAGGTGTACTTCTAAATGAACCTCCCATTCAAAACTCAACAGGGAAGAGGTAGGCCCCTGAAACCTACATGGGATATGAGGGTGATCTACTTGCTAGAGGAGGGTGGTTTCCTTGCCTGGAGATCTTGTAGATACCTTATCTGAGGTAAATACTTCAAAATGTGTATACACCTTCCTCAACATTTGCCCTCACTTTATACCTTCTAGACCATTAAACTATGTTAAATACCAAACATACCCCAACTGAGGAGCACTGTCTCTGCTTTAAGAAAGTGGGAATCTTTGTCAAAAGAATTACAGAAACTGGCTAATACTCCCAGTTAGAATTCAGGGGAACATTCCTAGAAACAAGTGTTGACTATACTAGACAAGGAAGGTGTGTGAAATGTACACAGTAGATGCTAAAGATATGTTTATGCAGCCCAATGAATTTACATCTAAACATTTGGATTTGAGATATGCATTTTCAATTGTACTTAATGGTATGGCTAATAGTATATTTCTCTAAAAATACTTTACTCTAATTCCAGAAAGTAAAAGTATATATTAAATAAAAGAATACTCTTAAATGAACCAATGTTTAAATTACATGATGGTCATAAAATGTAAATCAACAAGCTGAGTGAGTTAAATCCAAATGGATATCATATGATTTATGAAAAAGAAATCTTTAAGAGTATCCAGAACAGTGACTGAGAGTGAACGCGCTTTATTACCGTCTTGCCTTAATGCAAGTGATCTCACAGACTGCTTTCAAATAATTCTGATGCTCTATCAGTTAACACATTGCATAAGCTGAATGTCTTTTCAAAATTGAAATGTAGGAACATATTCATTTAAAAAATACATTTTATACAGATACTAAAAATATTCCACTTACCCTTACTTGACCCACAAAGGCATTGGCTTCTTCCTCCACCACAGATAGATTTCTAGGCAGATAGGGATCAAACATCGGAGCATTGTCATTGACATCTGTCACCACCACATTTACTGTAGCAGTTGAGGTCTTAAAGGAAAAATAAAAAAGGTTGAGATATGAGAAGAGTTATTTTTATTTTGATGTCAGTTAATTGGTTATCCTGGCATTTGTTTATCTGAAAAGCAGCTTATTACTATTCTTATTCTTTAGTTTTTCAAAAAAGAAAAATAAACAACAGGAAGCTCCCAATGTTCAAGCACCTCAGAAAACAGATGGAAAAAAGCAAATGATGATTAATTAAAGGGCAAACACCTTGAAAATGTCAAGTATTTCCTGGAGGCTCACTTTTAGAAAACAATTCGACTTTTATCTTGTTCATATTTTATAGGTGGCAAGCTTTTGTCTATATACACATGCACCCCCTTTTCTCTGAAATGTGACATTTATGTAGTTTTTACCATGTATTTTTCACTGTTTAAACAAAAAACTAGTATATCATAAAAGCATGGCACATCAAATGGGTCTTTTCGGGTAAACAAATGCTATCAGAAAATACTACATAAGTAACTTTCTAGGTTCACATGTAAACTAAGAGTTGAACGTTATGCCACTAGATAAATGATTTTACCTTAAGATTATACAGCCTAAAGAAACTGTAAGCAGGTAAACCTACTAGTAGTGCATGCTAACTAGTTACAAGGTAAACTTCCACCCTGACCTGCTGAAACCAGAGGATGTAAGCTGATGACTTTTGCACAATCAAGGAACATATTCGTATGACACAAGCTGGAAACTGCTCTCTCCAATCAACCCCTGCATACAGCACAGGTCCTCCACTCTGTCACTGTGTGGGACACATCACAGAAGGCTGAGACAAAAATCGTAGAAAGAAAGGACCCCAGACAGGAACGTGAAAAATCCATTATTCTGTGATATTGAATATTTGATAAAGGAACAAGGATGAAATGGTCATGAGAGAATTACTCCAGTTTTGTTTTTAAAAATGTAGACACAGTTTGTCCTAATGTGTAAATGATGTGGGGTGAAAGGCTAAAAAGCTGAGCATAAAAGAAGTGACTAAGAAGGACTGAATCTGAAGAGATTTTGCAGCAGTCATGAGGCTTAGGGGTCAAAAACTAGATTTCGTAGCTACCAAGGAGGAGAGGTCCTGTTAAATACCCATCCTTTCTGTCGGGTTCGCTGAAGTTCTATACTTTCTGGGTAATGTTGCCTGAAGTCTAGACCAGGTGCTTTTCAACCTAAAACCCAACGTTCAAACTGTGATTGGATTAAGGTGGTTCACCTATATTTTAGCAGAAGCAAAGTAAATCCTCTTTTGAGTATTACAACTTTATCCCAAGCCTTTATAATATTTTCATATATAATATCCAGCAGTCATTAAAAAATTACCATACCTAGCAAGGAATTCCTATGTATTGATAACGGCTTATTTCTTTGTGTATTGGCTACACTGGTAGGCTTATGCTGTGAAAATTCATATAACTACTCAGTATTATTCATACATATTTCTATGTTTAAAAGTCTAATAAAAATTTCAAAGACATGGAAATAACTTAAATGCCTATCAATAGTAGATGATAATATAGATTGTGTTTCATGCATACAATGGATAATACATAGTCTAAGAATGAACAAATTACTGTTAAAAGTAATCACAAGGATGAATTTCATGATCATAATGTTCAGTATCAGAAGTTAAACACAAGACAGTACATATTATATGATTCCAAGTATATAAATTTCAAACATCGGCACAATCTCTCTAGTGTGACAGAAGTCCAGATAGGAATAACTTCTGTAGAGAAGGACTAGGGGTCATAAGGCTGGGCTTCTAGGATGCTAATTAATTTCTGTTTCTTGTTCTTAGTAGTGATTATATAGATGTGTTCACTATGTGAAAATTCATTAAGCTGCATGATCATAGTTTGTGTACCCTTCCGTGTGCATATTCTCCATGAAATAAGATGCATGGACACACACACACATGTGTGCACAGATGAATATTAATATATATAGATTAAAATATCATCTGATTAGATGAAATGTAGATAATTTTATTTTTTCCTTTTCCCTTTTATATATTTTCCAAATTTTCTCCAAGATGGCTATATTACTTTTATTTTAAAAAGCAGTTTGACAAATGTCATTTTTTTAAAGTAGTTTTAAAATTAAGACCAGTAAAAAGTTGTGTTTTTGCAGTAGCATTAGTTCCCAATTTGCCTAATAAAAACTGGCAGCCTAGAGCAAAAATCTAAGAGTAGCCACTGACTTTCCTTCAAACAGCTTGACCTCTTTATGCCAAACTATTTGTATTTCTCTGTTAATCCACTGTACTGGTTTTCACCCTATTTAAAAGTCCCATTCTTGACACTATGGAGTAGGATATTTTCAGACTATCCTGGGTCCTCAAAGATTGTGGACTTTAACTGGATAATACAGAAAATAAATGCATCACTAGGTAAACTAAAAAGCCTAACAAGTCTGCCATTTTTGTGCTAATAGGGACTGAAACTTATTGATCATATAGATGTATTTCTTTATATCCTATATATCATATATATAATTATTTTATATCATATGAACAATATCCATGTCTGTGGCATAAATGTAAAGTAATAAACACAAACAGAATAATTTTAAGATTATATATTTCTTGAAAAGTGAAAACCGCTTACATCAGAATCACTTAATCATTAAAGATGCCTAGGCTATACATTAGACCTAGATCTCTGCTCTTAAAATCTTTTGAAATAGTTCCAGTTAATTGTAAAACAATCATGTACATTTTTTTTGGATTGGTTCAGAAAGATGGCAACAATGTGCTTCAGTATGGATCTGTGACCTACAGAATGCTTGTGTATCTTATTAAGGACAGATTTTTAGTAAGGTAAATTCAAGCATTAGGAAATCAACTCAGATCAGTTTAAGTAGATGAAAAAGAACAAAGTCAGCGAATATATTCTTACAATTAATTTAAAAATCAATTTATATTATGATAACTAAATAAAAATGGTAAGATTCAAACTATAAGATCTAATAAATGAAAACCTACTTGTTTCCTATTAAGGGAATTGTCCTTATTGCTAATTTTCTTAAAAGTTTGCATCAACTTATAGTTCCACTAGCTGGGAACAGTTGCGTTTTAGTATTTCTACCATAAGTGATCATTTTTGTGGTCATTACTTATTTTAACTATAATATAGTATAGATTTTATTTTGTTTTAAATCATGATGAATCCTCACAACATACATTTCATTCTCAACAATGCAAGCAGATATTTCTGCTGTAGGAAGCAATTTGAATGCACATTTATTTAAAACAAAACTTGTATGGCTCTGAAATGAAGATATTAATTTGGCATCTTTGGTTTAATATAGCATAAAAATGTGAGATATAATATCAGAGTAAAAAAAACCCAGATGTATATTCACTTACATTTTTTTTAATTCACAAGAACATATTTTTTAAAAAGGTATTTTATAATCTTTAATAATATATTATGGACTTTGTTGAATCTATCAAGCCTATTTCTTAAATTAGTAGAAACCTGATTTTACTAGAAGATACTTAGGATATTCAAAATGTATTCATTCCCCAGCTGCTGAAGATATAATGATCTTTATGATGATTTTCTATTGCTTTGGGTAGATCTACATGAAAATACATGCTTACAAACTGACAAACAGAAAAATGCGGACTATATGCTATATAAGTGAGAAATAGAGAATGGAATGATATAGCTGCCTTTTTTTTTCAATGTGTAAAATGTATCCACCTTTTAAAATGTTCTTTAACAGTTAGTGTTGAAACTAATGTTTATTAGTACATCTAAAATTTCTTTCAGTAAAAATAGGAAGTTTGGGACAATGAAGATGTGTTGTTTAGGATTTGATCATTTTTGTTTTAGATCAATAAGACAAGAAGAAACATATATTCTAATATGGGTATACTCTTTAGGCAACACTAATTTAAAACAATTTTTAAAATTCTTACCTAGAAATCATCCTGGTGCCATAAAAGCAAGAGCTATAACATCAAGTCATCCTGGTTGAGATCATAGAGTTCCTTTCACAGTGCAGAGAGGATGCCCTTCCTACCAGTAAGGCTGACCTGGGAGGCTTTCTTTCCTTCTGAGGGAAAAAGAGTATAAAGTGCCTTCCAAAAGAGGACTTTCTCCCTACTCTGAATTATGACAAGAAGAGGAGAAACAGAGATGATGAGTGGCATGCAGAGGTCACCCTCTTCATCCACCTCTCCACTACTACTTTGATCACATTTTAAGAGAGGAGGCATTGTTGAACAATTTTGAGGAAAGTGGTGATAGGAATTGATAAAGTAAGAGAACTCTGGGTGAAATTGTGGCAGAGTTTGTGGAGCACACAAACCTCAAGAGAATTTCCAAGGGAAATCAGGTTTAATAGGATATGGCAGTGAATATACAGCAGTCGTAGAGAGAGGTGGCCAAAAAGAGAAGCTTGGTTTTGTGTATGTGTGCAGCTCAGGAATCCTAAAATTCCCAAAGACTCTGAGGAGCTGAGGGATCTTCATGTGATCAAGGCCTTGGATAGGGGCAAAGGGCCCTGATGGTCAAGGCCAGCTGCAATCAGCCCTCAGAGGTAGTAGATGCCACCAAATTTTCAGAAGGTCATTAAGGAGCCAAAGGAATTCAGAAGCCAGCCGTCTGGAGACCAAAGCAGACACAACCCACAGACCAGAGACCAGCAGAGATGGAGAGCATGTGAGCCAGTTCCCCTCGTCCCGGGGTCAAGGACTACAAAACACGTCCCACCTCCATGCAACATCCATGCAACAATTCTAGGATGGGCGCAGGGAAGAGAGGAAGAACACTATTGGAAGCTTAATTAGTGAGTATTTACCTTGAAAGATTTTTTTAAGACAAAAGAGGCTGAGACCTCTTTTAAGCAAGTTGAAGTATACCAAGCCAGCCTCACTCACACAAAGCAAGCACACAATACTGTCTAGACAGCAGAGTGGGGGCTCATGGGGAAGATTAGAAGAGGTATAAAAATTAACAAGCTTTTTATTCTGTGCACATCTGAGTGTAGTGTGAGGAGAACACATATTTTATAATATATAATATATTAATATTATATATTATAAATATATTTTATTATAT
>JAQQAC010022981.1:55322877-55377266 GCA_029783875.1 Phataginus tricuspis | reverse complement strand
AGAACATTGGGCTAAGTGAAGAGAGGCAGGCATATTGCACAAATAGATGAATCCATAGAGACAGGCACCAATTGGCAGTTGCCAGGGGCTGCGGTAAGGGCAAGTGGGTAGCAGTGCTTAATGGGTTGGGTTTGCTTAGGGAATGATAAAGATATTTGGGAACTAGATAGAATGGGTAGTTGTGCAATATTGTGAGTCTTCTAAATGCTACCGAATTGTTTACTCTAAAATGGTTGATTTTATTTTATGTGAATTTCACCTCAGTTATATTAATTATATTGCATGGAATTCCCTCTCAAAACTTGATGGCTGTATTCCTGAAATATATTGTGCTTGACAAAATCTCGCTTTTTCAGATGATGAGTTGG
The DNA here is from genome assembly GCA_029783875.1 of Phataginus tricuspis. Classification (NCBI taxonomy): domain Eukaryota; kingdom Metazoa; phylum Chordata; class Mammalia; order Pholidota; family Manidae; genus Phataginus; species Phataginus tricuspis. The sequence goes on along the minus strand of JAQQAC010022981.1, from coordinate 55,376,898 downwards.
CATGCCTAACCATAAAAATGGTGTTCAAAAGCTGTTTAAATAATGCAAATAAAAAGTAGTGGAGGGCTTCTACTTCCTAAAAAACCAATCTGCGAGCATTTAAAACCTGCTCCTGCAAGGACCCATTTCCCCAAACTGCATTGTTTATTAGGAAATACTGTAGCAGCACCATATGGACTGAAAGATTATCTCACAAGTTTCATGTTTTCTATTCTAGGCTTCCTTTAAACTTTTTCAATACATTCTACTCACTGAAATTTAATGTCATTTACACTTACACGTCTAAGCCTTCAACAGCTTTATCATGTTGCTTTTGGGCATCACGTTTTAGGCTTTAGAATGATATTTAGAGTTTCTTCAAAATGTGAGGTAGAGAATACTTCAAAATGTGTGATTACTTCAAGTTTAATATGGTATCCCATACTAAATAGTAATTAGTGGTTAATAAAAACAGACCATTAGAAGCGGGGTGTGGTAGCAGTTCAGGAAAAAGATGATGGTGGGCATGAACTAGGGTGGTATAGAGTGAAGGGTGTGAGGAGTAGTTTCATTTGAGTATATATTTTGAAAAGTAGACCTGACAGAAGAAAAATGCATATCATCTTTCTCATGTTACTTAATCTTGATTGTAATCATGAAGTTCCAACTGATATGAAAAACATAATCAAGCTTTAAATTTAGTGTCAAAATGAATTTAGTCTCATAGAAATCCATTAAAATGTCAGTGAAGATCAAAACTTTTCAAATAAAATTCTAAAAAAGAGCAGAAATAACTCTTTGAAGCTCCTTTGTTTATAGCCTTCAAGTGTTACATCACATACCCTATGCTATAATGAGGACAATGCATAAGAATTCCTCAACCTCATGCACTAAATAACTTAAATATTGACTATCCTATTCATAAAGGAAGGTTACTTACATCTTGTTTAAATGTTCACTTATATGTGAATGTTTGCTGAATAAATATTTACTGGATTATACACAACTATCAACAGAGACACTGAAAAGTTATTAATATAATACAATACAGTACAGAGCAATGCAGAGCTGGCCATTTAAAACATGGTATTGAAAGATTTTCATGATGAGTGGTTGTGATTTTTAAGAGACAAGTCCTTTTCTTTAAAGAGTAAGTTTCTCCCTTGGTTATATGATAATCCAATTCATTAAATTGTATATAAAAATTCAACACTTTGTAAATCCACACTAGCAATAAAATGATTATTCATTACTACTAATATTTGTTAAAAATTATAAAAACTTTTCGACATATTTTTATTTCGGTGTAAAAAGGTAAAGTAATGTTATTGTAATGCTAATTATTGCTAAAATTTGCATCATAGCATAAAATAATATTTAAACAATGCACATGTGCTTTTTTGTTCAAAGAAGTTAAATGCAATCAAAAACACTATTTGTGTGAATTGAAATGTCTGATAAGGCAGAACATTATTTTTTTTCTATAATTTTCTGAAGGAGTACCCGAATTATTCAAATCCTTAAAACTCTCATGGATGTGGTGGTACAAATTTGCACAAGTACCCCAGAAGTTCTGAAGAGGGAAGGGATTGAAATTTTAATTGTTTCCCTTTTCCAAATGTGTTATATTGCGAATGATCTGGGCCAACCTAAAAATATCAATGAGAGCAACAGCAATGGGGTGGCTGAAATGAAATGGCCACAGGATAGAAGCCAATGGGCCAAGTGTACTGGACCCTGAGTCAAGAACATTCACCAAAAGAGACTATGTTGCCATCACAGCGACGTTGCGTAGCCTAGCTGTCCTGGCAGCAGTTTGCAGTTAAGGATATGGCTGCACGAACTGACCTAAGAACTGTGGTATTAAGAATTGTGGTCAGTGTAGACAAAGAGGATGCTGCACTGAATCTTTTACACTTTAGGGGCCTCTGTGATTCAGCTGGGTGTCTTGTTCCAAAAGCAGAGATGAGAGAATAGAGAAACACTTGCTAAGGATCGTAACACAAGCAGAGAATTTTCTTTGGTAAGATTGGTGACTCATCAGATTTCACAACCAGTTGTACCTATTTCAGCATCAAGTGAAAACCAGGTAAACCCAGGAATGGAAATCTTTAACAGAGTAAGACCTGGGCTGTCTGCTTCCTAGGGCAAGTGAGAGCTTTGCTGTCTTTTTTTCTCAACAGCTTTATTAACATATAATTTACACATCATCAAATCCATCCAATTTAAGTGTACAATTCAATGAATTTTATTATCTATTAAAGAATTCTTCAACCATTATCACAATGAATGTTAAGACATTTTCATCCCTGTTCCCATTTGCAGTCACTCCATAGTCAGCCCCACCCCCTAGCCTCAGACAACCCCTAGTGTACTTTTTGTCTCTATAGATTTGCCTATTTTGGGAGTTTAATACCAATGTAATCATTAAATATGTGGTCATTTCTTTTACCAAGCATGTTTCCAAGGCGCATCCGTGTTGTAGCATGTTTCGGTACTTCATTCCCCTTTATTGATAAATAATATTCCATTGTATGGACACACATTTTGCTAATCCATTCATTTTTGATGGACATTTGGGTTGTTTCCGCATTTTGCTGTTGTTAATAATTCTGTTATGAACGTTTTTGTGCAACTTTCTATGTGAATGTTTCATGTTTAAAAAAGCAACTTTTATGTTTTCATTTCTTTTGAGTAGATAAAAGGGGAATTGCTGGATTATACAGTAACCTTCTGTCTCATATTTAGAGGCAATGATAAATTATTTTCCACAGTGTACATTTTACCCTCCCATCAGAAATATATGAGGATTCTGCTCTCTCCACATCCTCACCCATACTTGCTATTGACTTTCTCTTTTCACCATAGCCATTCCGAGCAGGTGTGAAGTGGAAGGCCATGATTTAATTTGCATTTCCCTAGTGACTACTAAGTATGAGCATATTTCCCCAGGCTTATTGGCCATTCATGTATCTTCTTTGAAAAAAATGCCTATTCAAATTCTTGTCTATTTTTGTTTATACTATTTCTGTTTGTTTTTGAGCTGTAATAGTTCTTTATATAGTCTTGATATACATCCCTTACTTACATTACTTAAAAATATTTTCTCCCAATCTATGCTTATCTTCTACTTTCTCAGTGGTGTCCTTTGAAGCAGATTTTTTTTCAAATTTTGATGAAGACCAATTTACTGGCCTTTTCATTAGTCACTTGTGCTTTTTGCGTCACATCTAAGGAAGCATTGCCTAGTCCAAATAATGAAGATTTACTTTTGCATTTTATTCTAAGAGTTATACAGCTTTATCTCTTACAAATCTTTCTATGATCCAATTTGAGTTAATTTTTGCAAATAATGTGAGGTCATGATCCAAATTCATTCTTTCACATGCTGTCCCAGCTTCATTTGTTGGAAAGATTATTCTTTCCTTATTGGATCGCCTTGACCCTTTTTTGGGAAATCAATTGACTATAAATGTTAGGGGTTATTTCTGGACTGTTAAGTTTATCCTAGTGACCTCTACATCTATTCTTATACAAGTACCACATAATCTTGATTACTGTTAATATACCCCTTTTAAAAAGCTTTCTTTCTTTAAGGGTGATTATAAATTATAGCTAATTTATGATTTGTTATGTACCTGTGGGGGAAATTCAAAGTAGTTATCTTTCCATTTTTTAAATGGAAGTTTATTCATTTGTGCAATCTAAAAGCTTGGAAAATACTATTTCCAAGCATCCTATTCATGGTTGTAACATCCTATTCAATGTGAAATTGCAGGAGTTGCTCACAAGACTAGGTGACCCCGATTCGGCATTATGTGTCACATGTTCCTGGACTGAAGCAGTAACTAGTTCACTTGTCAAAATTTTCACTTTATAATCATGGGCTAAGTGTAGGTTTTCATTCTTTCAGGGATTAAAATTCATGCATGGCCATACAGAAAACATCAGAAAGGTAGCAAGCTTTGACAACCAGCCACATGCAACAATAGAAGAGATATTTTGCTATTACAGAAAGGAGGCAAATGATCTCTCCACAATCCTAAATGCTTCTTTAATGCTGCTTCCCAGTCATCTCAATAGTTAGGACTAACCTTATCTCTGATGTGTTCAGACAGGTGAGCAGACTGGCCCTGATAGAGACCTCAAGAAGTTTAAATGGACATGCAGTATTTTTGTGTTAATTCATTTGTCAAATATAAAATAGACCTACATTACTGAAAAATTGAAGGATGGACCTTGGGGGTACTTTAAGTGTGTTTGAACTACACTTTGTCTTACCAAATTCCCTTCAAATAAACAATCTAGTGCCAAGTTACTCTTTGTAGAAATGCCCTTGTTATTATGAGTAGCTGACAACTTTAAAAGGATCTAATTAATCCCAGTCTGCAAATGAAATGTTTCCACCTCAGTGGATTTTACCTAGGAAAAAATGTTTAAAATAAATAGTCTTCTGGGTAAGATTTCTGGATTCAGAATTATACCTCCCAGCTCTCATTAACATACATAGGGGAAAAAAAAGTAAAATAAAGCTACAAATAGCTGAAATCTTCTGATTAGAAGTCTGTTCTCCTGCTAACAGTACCTTGTTTAACATTTTAAAAAGGAAAAAATTCAATTTAGAAAACATTTTTAACTTACGTTTCTGAAAGATTAAAAACTCTCTGAGGATCTCCATTCTCAATGGCATATGTTATTGGGTCTCCCTCTCGATCAGTTGCCTTCAGAGAGAAAACATAATTTAATTATCAAATAATTGTAATGGCTCCTATTCAAACAGTGTAATATAGAATCTTGGAACTAAGAGACCAGAATATCCACAATACTCTTAAAGAATAAAGATTTAAAAATGAACTAATGGCAAGATGTAAAGTAAAGAGTTTCATATCTGATCCTAGCATTTCTGTCATTTATCTCATCTGAAGATAGTAACAGTGAATAATATCTCTGAATGTACATAATCTTTCCTGGAGGGGAAATAGAGTAATGGTTTTCCTAAGGTTTATGTATTTAAATTTACATGAGTCTTTCTCTACAATTTAAACAAATATGTTAAACTCTCCAAAAATATTTACAGTGTAGAGAAGTTATTTAATCCACTTTTTTTCCCCGTTTTCTTCTGAGATTACCTCAAGTTAGGGTGAAGAATCCCAAATCTGGAACCAGAGAGATTGAATTCAAAACCAGGCTCCACTTACTAAATTGTGTAATTATTTTTCAACTTCATTTTATGAATGATGTTAATAGATATTAGGAGGCTTAATTGAAATATACTATGTCTAGCTAGGCACACAGACTAACACCTGACGCATTGTTAGTTTCTAATAAATATTTATCCTTTTTCTCCCCCTTCTCTCCTTCACTCAAGTCAGAGAAGACAAAACTTACAGCTTCTGACTTTGAGTTCTGAGTGTTCTCTTATTCAATATGAAGATATACACTCTAGTTTGGGGCACTGGAGTCTTGGATTTGACCTTCTAAAATATCTGAGAGGTTTGTCTTTTGATGAACCTGAAAATTCCCTTATGGAAGGCATGGGCAAAGAAAGAAATCTGCATGATATAAAAGGGATGTGGGAGGGATCTGCCCAGGTATGACCCTGAGGAGAGGCGAAATATCTGAGAAAGTGCTGGAGGAATTTTATTTATAGGTTACTGGCTTGGTGGAGATACCAACCTTTCCGACTGACAGGTACTGCCCTAAAGTTGGCAGTCTTTAAGAAAGTATTTGTGTGGAGTCCTTTCACTGACTAGACAGGAATGGCCTCAGTCATAAGAGCCTGAGTGTGAAATCCCACGCCCAGCTTGGCAGGAAGGCAGTGTTTCTACTGGTAGATCAAATGCCTTTGACATGCATTATGTAGCAGAAGTCATAAAATAGCTCTATTGGCTACCACAATGGAGATGGCCAGAAGCCTCTGTTGGGCTACAAAAACCTCAGAGTCCAGGGTCGACTGAAAAATAACAGAAAATATTTACAAAATGCACGGTTCTGTGGGAGAAGCTTTGCAGGGTTATCATTATTATTTTTTGCAGGATCGTTTAATCTGTGCCTTCTCTATGAAACACGTCTTTCACATGGCTTCCCTACATCATATTCAATATTTCAATTCTACCTTATTGGCTGCTGCTTCTCATTTTCCTTTGCTGATTTCTCCTCATTTCTAAGACATAGTCACACCTGGTTGCTCTGAAGGTCTGTCCTTGGACCTTACTCCCTTAGTCACTTCATCCGATTGTAAAACTTCGAATACTATCCATATGTGGAAGACGCTCATATCTCTAACCCAGTCCTCGCTTCTGAATTTCAGACATCTTCATTGCCTACTTGAATCTCCAATTAGCTGAATAATAAGCACCCCCAATTTAAAATGCCGAAACTCCGAAATCCTGATGTCTTCGCACAGACTCCTCCCCTCAAGAAAACAACAGCCTGCCGCTTTGGGTCTTCGTTTTCCCATGAACAGCGGCCTCATATTGAGACCTTAACTCCTCATTCCTACTCCCTGAAGCAACCCATCAGCAAATCCCACTGCTTTTACCTTTAAATTAATTGCAGTATATGACTGTATCTGAACTCCTTCCACACTACTGTTTTCCTCGCGGATTATGATAATAGTCATCTTCCTGGCAGCCCTGCTTTCTCCCTTCGGCCCTCGCTGCAGTTTTTAATTAAGCAAAGTGACCTTTTTTTCAGTCCAAAATTTTATTTCTTTTGGGTAATACTATCGTGTTCTTAGATACACACACTCACATATATACATACACTAAAATACAGTGGAATAAAATAAAATAGTAAAATACAATGAAATATGAAACTACCTAGGGCAATGTCTTTGAAGCATTCCATTTGTATCTAAATCTAAAATATGAAATTCCATTAAATTAATTATAATGGAAGTTTAAAAGTAGCAAGTAAGAAACAAAAGAATTTTAGGAAACATACTCAGTGGGATTGATGGCAGTTGTTTGATATTTTCCCTTGGTTTTCTGTTCTTTGCCAGACAAGTATTAGGAAAAAAAGATAAAACGGATACTCGTTCATTTTTTAAAGAAACACAGTGTCATTTTATATTAGGAGACTGCATTTTATCACTAAAAAGCTCACACAAAACTTTTTCAGTTGTGTTTCTTTTTCATTCAATTATTTTTACTTGTAATATTGGTACATGTATTAAAAATTCCTTTCGGTTAGTTCACTGGAATAGAGTGGTTTTTGAGAGAATTTATTGTCTTGAATTTTCATAAAAGAAGAAATAGATTTTGAAGCAAGATAGCTTGTGTAAGTAAGTTTAAGTGCACATTAATGTTGAACCTTTCTTCTAATGTATCAGATCTACTCCAATATTTAATATTATTTATGTGGGATAAAGCACTGTGAATGCTGTGTTGTTTTATTGATATGTCATTATTTTGTTATGTTACTAAAATAATAACAGAGATGAACTCCTTGATGATTCTCAATTTTTCGGCCAAATTAATTATGTTCCATCCCCGAGGTACCTTGAAATACTTCTTCAGTTTTGTTTGACCATTTAAATACCTCAGGCTTTCAAGGATTGTGAAAGCCAATGAGCTAACTATTTCATTCTTATGTGAGGTTCTGCCCATAATGGAAACATTGAAAAGCCAGGATTTGGAAGGAAATCCTCATTTGATTGTTTTCTTCCTTTTATCCTCTTAACCAATCCTTTGTTGTTGTTTCAGGATCCATAGCAAATGGTATAGTAATCAGGAAAGACTCATAATTTCTCAGTCAACTAAGCAAGGGGGAATGGTGCTACGTGGATCAGAGTTCTGAAATCTAACCATTACCTGTGTTAGCACTTGTATAAATACCTTGTGTCTCTGTTTGCCAATATCTAGAGAAAGAAATAATGTGTAAAAGAAATAATTAGACAAACCAGCAGAAGCAACTGTTCTTAGAGTATTAAGATTTAATCATGTGCATTATTTGTGGCCTAAAATATATTCTAAAAACACTAAAAATTCTTTTCTATCTTTGAGTTTAGCCATCCTTCTCTAAATGATGGGCAGAAATTTATATATACTATCGGATAGTGAACCCTTTAATTCAAATTTATTGACTATTTTCTATATGGCAGAAACTATATGTGTATGCTTTATCACACTTAAGCCTAAAAGTAACCTTACAGGCAAAAGGGAAATACAAAAGACTGAGATTACGTTCCTCTTTCTGTCACCATTTTGCCAGAGTCCAGCTCCAGCTGGGGTGAGGTATCGAAGGGGGGTGAGACGGCATCGGCGAATGAGGAGACCCCCACGCTGACTAAGGTGCAAGCATCTCCTAGCATAAGGCTAGTAGTCGTTTGTTTTATATAAGTTAACAATCGATAGAATTCTGAGTGGTGAACTTAACAGACAACCATTAACTAACTCTAAACTCAATTTCCGTCCGGCGGTCTCCTGGGGTGCGGCATCTTACATGGTATTGAAACAATAGCAAGGGCAGTTAGGTCCTAAAGGCTGTCTTGGTCTTGTTTGTTCTGTCCTTGATTCCTTATCAACTCCCCCTAACCATTTCTACTCCAGTAAGCGTTCTACTGATTAACACACCTTTTGTTTCTCACTTAACAAACACCAGCTGGGCCTATTTCTTTTAATTCTTTTCTATATAAAAAAAAACTTGAACTGCACTAACCAGAGTTCTATTAATCAAAAAACCACCTATTCATGTATAGATCATGAACCCTAGTATATGAAATAGGACTGGGAAACAGAGTCCATCAATTAATTTTTCCCATGCTACGTTTACCTTTAGAAAAGTACCATTTTCTACCCAAAATCTCTACAGCTACATTAGGGGGTCCTTCTATAGTGGGAAAAGGAAGCTTATTACTAATTGTTTTCTGGGCAATTGGTGAGTCAGGAGGGGGTCCTCCTCGCAGTCCTGGTTCCCATATCTCTTTATACTGTAATTTCTTATAAAACTCCTCTGCTGTAATATTAGGGCAGAAAGGGGGCAACCTTGTATAGGTTCCAAAGAGGGAGTTTCTTCTGAGTAAGCAGGAAAGGTAGGGTGAACTTTCCTTGAGCTTTGGCTATCTGCCTTAAGTATTTGGAGTAAAACTGAAAAAAGGGGGGTAAATTCTTGTTATATTTCTGAGAATTATGGTGTACTTTTTGTTAGAGCTCCAAGTAATGAAGCACGTGGGAAAGTTAATAATATAGCGGGAAATAACAAGAGCCAGCTGGGAGGCTTCCAGATCTTCTGGAGGCATCCTCGAGCCTGGACTTTGTCAAGCAGCACGAGTAGCTTGGCCCCCGACACCATTTCAATTAGAGTTCTGTATAATTTACATAATTGGAAGATATATTTTTGTCTGGAGATAATAGTAACTTTCATCTTAAAAAGGGATAGTGTAGTGCTATTTAATATTTTTTTATATCATAACAGGAATTACTCATCCTTAGTACAATCAAGTACAATTTTGGTCAATCAAGTCCAATCTGAGCACTGTATTTAAGGGCTGAGAGAAGCATGGGGGCCGTTGTCTTCCCTGGGTTTATCACAGGAGTCACCCACCTGGGTTCCAGCCTGGCTGTACCATCTCTACTCACGCAAGATACCCAACAAATAATAATAACACAGAGAGTATTCACTCATTAAGTGAATGAATTAATTTAATTTTAGTATTTATTGAACACCCACACTGGGTTAAGCACTGGGGATTCAACAGAAAACAACACAGACAAAAATTCTTCCTTTGTGCAGCTGGCATTGTAGTAGGGGGAGGCAGAGAACAAATAATTAAATAAAATGTAGAAATTTCAGATCCACCTAACTGTTACTAAAATATAAAATAATTCAGGAAGGATATATTGGAAGGGTAGGGGGAAGTTTGCACATAATACAGGTAATCAGGAAAGCTATCAGGTAAATGTGAAGCTTTGGCAAACACCTGTAAAAGGTGAGAGAGCAAGTCATGTGGGGAAAGGCATTCCAGGCAGAGGGAATATCAGGTGATAAGGCCACGAGTGGAAACATGCCTTGCTGGGTTTCAGAAACAGTCGGAAAGTCTAAGGTTAGCTCCTGCTTTCTTTGGCCTCAAGTGAACAACCTAAGGTTAAATATCTCAGATTCAGTAATAACTCCGGTTAAATGATTGAATGATGTTCACTTTGGATAGCTAGCAAGGAACAGAATTGGTTTGCCAATTCATGTCTAACAACACGATGAATTTAGATAAAGCTAGTTTTTCCCATAATTTTCGCTGAAAGGGCAAAGTATCTTTAAAGATCAGAGAAACTACTCTTTCCAGTCTGCTCAATGTGATTACTCACTGCATCTAAATTTAAGTCGCCCATTTTTCAGAAGCACCAACAGCGACACAAAAGTATTTATCTAAATAAGCAATGGGCTTAGACACCGGAAAATAGGGATTTTAGAAAAGAAAACAAATCTTCTCTAAACTAATATTCTGTTCATGTTAAAGACGAACACAGCTATCAAGTGCCATCTGGTAGAGTGCACTTTATGAGCACAGAATGAGTCTACACATTTCACAGGACATTAAGACAAAGTACCTGCCCTCAGGGATTCTAAAATAGATAAAAATCAACAGATTTAGATGATCTTTTCTTTTCTCACTTAGGCAAACAAGTTCTGATTTATGTTATTAAACTACTTGAAAGCAAGAACTGACAGTTTCAATTCAGTACAGCAGTATTTCCAAAAATGTGTGTGCGCACTCCTGGTATTAAACTGTTGGCCCTTCAACAAAATGTTTATGCTTATGACTATATTTCAATATGAATTAATTCATACTTTTTATGTCAACTGGTGGTGTTTTGGCATTTATGATTCTGATATAAATTTTCCTTTTTGAAATAATTTCATTGTGTAAAAAAGTCAGCTTATTCAATTTTCTAAAAACTACAAAGTAAATAATATGATAATATGCAGATATAGCATATCGGAAGCATGGACATGCAGCTGATCTAGAATGACACCCTAACACATGAGTATGCCATCGAGTCCTCTAATCCTCTCTGTCTACTACTGTATTTGACGACTTCATTCCCTCTCCCTCTTCCCTATATGATTGCTTAACACCTTCTCCTCAGATCTCCAGTTCATCCTACTCCATCTTTATTCTCAGCTGGCAACCCTGATTACTGTTTCACTGAGAAAATTGAAGCAATTTTTCACAAGCTCCCTAGAATTCATATTAATATTTTCCGGTGACCATACTGTGTCTCTCCTCCTATTACTGATAATGTACTGTGTGAACTTCTGTTTAGGGCAAAATTTTGAGAGTTTTGCATTCTACTTTTTCTAATGGTTCTATTTTCCTCTCATAAAACCACTTCAATCATACTCCCAACCCTCCTGCCACTACTGAGAGACCGTCCTTTTCAACATCAGTTAATTCAGTGTTAGTAAAATCACTGTGAGTTCACAATCCTTGTTTTTGTTTGTTTGCTTATTTTTAATGTGACCTATCAGTAGCATTGGACATAACTGATCTTTCCCTTCTCCTTGATACACTTTCTTCCCTTAGTTTTCAGGACATATGTTCTTCTGTGTCTCCATTCCTGGTCCTCCTCCTCTCCTTAACACCTTAAAAATCAATCTTTGGCAGATGTAACTGCACTAGTTGGGGTGAGGATTTAATGATGTGCATAACTGTTGAATCAATGTGTTGTTTACTTGAAACCAGTATAAGACTGTATATCAACTATATTTTGATTAAAAAAAAGCAGTTTTGGATGTCTTACATTCACTCCCTTAAGAACCTCAGCCAGTCTCAAAGTTTTAAATAGTAATTGAGTGCTCTGACTTCAACTGTCCATACTTCCTCCCCAACCTCATACCCAACTGCCTACTCAATAGCTTTATTTAGATATCAAAAAAATATAAAAAACTTCAAATTTAATATGTCCAAAGTTGAATTACTCTTTCTCTGATATTCTTTTTATTCTGGTTAATGGAGATTTCATCCTTCCAGTTGTTCAGGCTATATCTTAGTAGCTGTTCTTAACTCCTGTTACCTGTCCCACATTCAATCATCAACAGTCCCGTAGTCTATGTACAGAAAATAATGAGAATGGAACCATTTCTCACCATTTCCAGAAATATCACTCCAGGCCTAGATGGGACTATTGAAGTAGCACCCTAATTTCCATAATATCTGGCATTCCTCTACTGAAAACCATTCTCAAAACAGAATCCATAATGATCCTTTTAAATTTTAAGTTTTTTTCATACCACTGATCTACTCAAATTCTTCCTTTAGTACCTAATTTTACTCAGAATCATTATCTCCACATCTCCACCATTACTGGGTGATTTCATTTCTACAGATTTCCTCCTCTCTTACTTTACCCCGGTCCTACAAGGATCTTTGCTGTTCCTCAAACACACTAGGCAGGCCTGAATGAACTTCAGGGCCTCTTTTGCTAACATCACCACAGTGAGACATCCCTGACCAAACTGCAGTTCCTTGTGCACTCCCTCTCCATGTTCACTTCTGTATTTGTTTTCCCCACATATCACTTATCACCTTCTAAAATTCTATATAACTCACACATATACTTCGTTAATTTTCTTCAGCTCCTTCTAGAAGGTAATCTCCATGAAGGCAGGTCTGTTGTCTACTTTTTTACTGATATGCCTCAGTACTTTAAGTTTGGCTTGCTTTTACACTTCTTGTGACTGAGAGGGTAAATTTAGTGCAATGAAGGAAGTAGAGTGTAACTCTGGAGGGTAAATCCCGTAAGAAAATACCTTTGAAACTGAAATCAGTCAAAGGGAGAAATAAAGTGGGAGAAACCCATTTCTTTCTTATAAGCTGTCCACTTCCGCTCTCCCATGCCTCTCACACAGGCTGTAGAAGAAGAGGCCCCACCCAATTTCTCTGGTCCAGATAAGCCCTTGCTTTCCTTGAATTACTTATTGATATGGAGATGTACTTCTCTCCACCCCTGGGAAATCCTATTGATATGGAGATGCCCTAAGGCCAGGCAAGGGGTTCTAGAAATATTGCAGTTTTACCCAAATAGAGTGATCCAGTTTTGTCTTGTAGGTCAATCAGCTATATTTACAGTAAAAATATTATTTTTCGCAACACTTTAGTTCAAGAGTTTCTCAGGCCCTAAGAGCCTACATACTAGTCAACTAGTTGGTTTTCCCAGACTTTAGGACATTAAAACCAGATTTTTTAAATAATGAAATTAACATAACCAGACAAACTGAATGAAGTATGTATATAGCTAAGAGTCTAACAGTACTGAGGGGAAAAGACAGAGAAATCTACCTTAAATAAGATGCGATACAAAAGGAGATCAGAGGAAAATTGTCCATTAAGCCTCATGTATCAATGTACTATCTCTTCATATAAATGCAGAATTTAATTTAGGAAGTACTAGTATTAGTACCCTGAGTTCAATAAACCAAAATAAAAATGTACTGAGCAACTATTACAAACACAATATTTAATGCTAGGAATCAAGAATATGTTATGTAATACCTTGGAGAAAATTCTTTGGAGAAAATTCTGATCAAACTGTGACATAAATACAGATAAAAAGTTAAATAATGTGCAGTATACTTTGGTTAAACACACACCTGTGAAAATAACCTAGAGCTAGTAAGCTAGTGATCATAAGACTGAGGGCCTCACCCTAATTATCCTACTTCTAACTACCTAACGCAGTGTGTCTCTGGATGTACATTTTCAACCATAGAATGGGGCAAATAACAGTTGAAATGCATACTATACTTGATGTAGAACTAGATTAGGTGATGGATGTTTAGAACACTCTAGCAATCTACTCAGAAAGTATTGATTAAGGAATTAAGTTGGTAGCTAAAAACCTTGGGCTTTGGAGTAAAAAAAGTCAGGGATGAAATTGACAGTCACTTATTAGCTATGTAATTTTGGGCAAGTCACTAAATCCATTTATGTCTCAGTGACTACATGTATGATATTGAAATAGCATGGGCTCTAATCCAGGATTGTCATGATGATCAAACAATGATGAAAGAGTACATATCTAGGATGCAGCTTAGGGTACAGCATGTACTTAATGAATATTTATTATTGATGTTAATATTAAGAAAGAAGAAAAATGTGTGATATGAATTTTAAAAAATCTATAAGTGTCTTTTAAAAGAGTACACTTCAATCATCAATAGAACTCACCCTTATGGAAGACTTGACAATGTATGAACATGTGAAATGTTAATCATATCAGCAAAGAGGTAAAACATAAAAGTTCCTCATAACCACTTGAAGATTCACTTTTTCTTAGTCTCATACACAAATTTTTATCTATAAGATTGTGGGGGTACTTAACACTGCTTGTTCTATCTATTTTATGTCTGGATAAATGGAGATAAAAACTCTAGGAAAGCTCTGAGAAATATATTAGACATTTTGAATGTGATTAATCAATAAATTAATCCTGGAGAGACAGGGATGGAGTGGGGTGGGGGTGAGGCAGAAAGAAATGATGGAAAAAAAAAAGTCATGAACACTTGGAACCCAAGAGGATAAATTCAGTGAAATCCATAATTCATAACAAATAATACCCAATGTGCATAATACCCAAAAAGCAGGCCCAACTCTTCAAGATTATTCTCTCAATACATTTTTTGCAGTTGTTGTCTGCATTCAAAACTGAGCAAGAATGGAGCGCACAATTGGGACAGTCCTGGAATGACAGAGTGGGGGGCTCTTGGACCCTCTCTCACTCTAACAACCATTACTGCTAAAACTAAAAAAAATTAAATCTCTGGAAATTGTTCTAAAAGTATACAGTAATTCAACAAATATTTATTCAAAATATCTACTAAATTTCAATAAGACTAGCAAGAGTCTGTGGCACTTGAGCAAAACATTGCTACCCCTCAATGCCCAGCCAACACAGTATGAAGGAAGCTATACTTCAGGCAGGTAGAGCTGGGATCATAGAACTTCTTCCCCCCCATAGCTCCCATCTAAGACTATGGTATCTGCCCTGGAGGGACAGGCCAACAACATCTCTTACAACCCCCTGCTACATGCTATTAAAGTCCAGCATCTGAGGTTTCTCTAATCCTTTCTCTGTCCACAATGGGATGAAATTAGAAATCAATAACATAAAATTTATTAAGTTCTACACATTTATTGAACTCATAAACATGTAGAAATTAAACAAGTCACTCCCAAATATCAATGGAAAGAGAAGACAACACAAAGAAACTCAGAAAACACTTCAAAGATAAATGAAAATTTAAAAAAAGTACATCCACACAAAAACTTATGTGATATTATAAGGCAGTTCTTTTAGAAAGTTATAGCTATAAACATCTATGTCTAAAAAGGAAAAGTTCTCAAATCAACGTGTCACTTTAAAAGAATGGAAAAAGGTAAATTAAATAAACCTAACACAAACAGAAGGAAAGAAATAATAAAAACTAAAGTGGAAGGTAATGAACTAAAAGTAGATAAATAATGGAGAAAAGTCAATGAAACCAAAATTTAGTGTTTTGCAAAGATCAATAATATTGACAAACTACCAGTCAGATTAAGAAAAAGAAGAGAGAAGACTGCCGTGACTAAAATCCAAAACAAAAGAAGGGGCATCACTACTGACCTCACAGCAGTAAAATAGATTATAAGGCAATATTTTGAAAAACTGTGAGACAACATATTAAATCACTTAGATGAACTTAGCTAAGTTCTAGAAGTACACAAACTACCAATATGGATTCAAGATGATAAAGAAGCTCTGAATAGAAGTCAAACAAGTAAAAATATTGAACTAATAATCTAAAAAAATACAAATGAAAAATTATATGGAAAAGGCTTCACAAGTGACCTCTACCAAACATGTAGAAACATCAATGAGCCAAAATTAAGAGGAACTGTTCAAATAAAGTACATTGCAATCTTCAAAACTGTCAAGGAAGGATGGTTTCAGATTGAGGAGATCAAAATGGCGTGACAAGTAAATGTCACATGAGATTCTGGATTGGATTGGTTTGTTATAAAGGACATTTGGGCAACTGGCAAAGTTGAATGGCTTAGACAGTAGAAATGTATCAAAGTTACTCCTAATTTTAATGGTTGTGTTGTGGTTGTGTAGGAGAGTGAGTTTGTTACAGGAACTTGAAACTGGAATATTTGATGGTAATGGAACATTATACCAGAAACTTATTCTCAAATGTTATTGCACTATTCTTACACTTTTTTTCTGTATGTTTTATATTTTAAAACCAAGATGAACATAAAATAAATGTATGCATGTAATGTAACAATGGTAAAAACACCTATATGTGTATCAAATGTGTATGTAGTTTATGTGTGACTAAATAAATAGACACATATATACCTTATATAGTTATATATAACCATAATGGGAAAATATATGGAAATATACATACCAATTGGCTAAATAGGTTATCTGATAAAGGAGGAATAGGGAGTTAAGGGAGGAAACAGAATGGGAGATGAAGCAAAAATAGAAAATAAAAAAGAAAGATGCATTAAAAAGAAATAATTGTATGACATGACTGCATTTATGAAAATATGCATATTAATTGTAAAAACAAAATTATACAAGGGAACCCAGTATGTGCCTAGGTCCTTTCAGCTTGCTATTTTTGGCATGAATCTTTGAATTTTTCTTCTTGACTCACAAAGGCTACTTCTGATTCAAAATCACCCAGCACATGCTGGTTAAATTAGGAGCACTGTCGTGGCGATCAAGTTTTGCTGCCCTTTCTAACAATTTCTTTATCACAATCAAAATGAACTACTGTTATCTTCAGGTAGGTGATAGGGAACAACTCTTGCAAAGCTGAGTTAACTTTTATTGCCAGATAATTCTGTTTCTATCTTTGATACATATGGTTTCTTAATCTGGAGGGTCTTAAAAATATCTTGTGCATGTGTGTGTGTGAGATAGGTGTGTGACTGGAGAAGATTATAGAAATGAAGACTTTCTCCTTTATTTTCTTTTTAAAACTGTTATAAAAATTTGTGAATCCATGTAAAGTGAAAAAGTATTCAAAACTAGAAGAGACATGCAATTGAATTCTTCCGTTTTCTTCAATAACTATTTCAACGCAAATATTATTATTTTTTTTTAGCTAAAATAAATTGTTTTCTTAGCTCCAAATCAGCTAATTCCTCATAGTTAAGTGTAAAATTACCATAGAAACTTCTCAACATCAGCTGGGTCTCCTGTTGTTTTCCTGAGACAACTGACACCTGTTCGGTACACCTTAGTACCACAATGTTCCTTTCTATTTATCAAAATCTCACGGAAATAACTGCATTTCTACATGTAAGCTTTAATCAACAATAGCTGACAGCATGTGAAGCAATAAACAATTTCCATGCATGCTGAGTCTGATTTATAAAGGAGCACAGGGAATCATTTATTGCCAGTTTACTAAAGGTAATGCGGATTACCGCAGTTAAAATACCAGTAGCTATCAAATAATTTTCGAAACAAGTATTCCACATTAAAAAAAAACAAAAGAAATGACAAAGCTATTTTTATCAAGCTGGTTTGGAAATTGTGAACTTTTCTTTGGATCATACAATAGCCTTCTGGCCTGAAGTAAATGAATATCACCACTTTCTACTATAATTATACTTTTGTTGAAATATCTTTTATAAGGAGGAGTTGGCAAAGGCAGTTTTCCACCATCTCCACAAAATTTGATTAAAAGAGCAAGGAGTATCTGTTGACTATCATCTAGAAAACTAGAAAGAGTTCTCCATGGCTTTAAGAAGAGATGTGACAGAAATAAGAGTAAAGATTAAAATACAAAAGTAAATAGGAAATATGGGTCTATGTGAATTGTCTCATGCCCAGATCTCAAAATATGGCTTTATCACTAAATACAATCATCCAGTGGTTGTCCATAAAATTCTGTTAAAGACAAAGATCTCATATTCTACCTTATTGCTCTGGTGACCATATTTCTCTGAGCCAGTGTTTCTCAGTTTCAGCACCACTAAAATCTTGGGCTGGGCAATTCTGTAATACTCTAATTCCTTCCCCACTCCTACACCTCAGAAAAGCTAACATTAAATCATTTGTAAAGGCATGCAATTATTGGAACAGAAAAAAAAAAATCTCTGGAGACGATGCAAAAATCAATCTTGAAATTTCCCTTTCCATTTCTAAATGTAGTCAAGCAGTTTTTAAAAAAATTATGCTTTAATTTGTTTTTAATTTCTAGGGGGTATGTATTACATTTCGTTACTTTAGTATCTTTTCTTTCAGAAAGCTCTCAATCCATCCATTCCTCTTTACCTTAAGGCTGCATGGCCCCAAGTGCTCACTTCAGAGTTAACCAAGAACAAGATGGTTTTTATCACTCTATGTTCTAACTACAGGGGATATCTGAAAATAAACTCTACACAAAACTAAGCAATAGGAAGGGGGAAAAATGTGAGAGATTTATGACACTCTTTGAAACCTAGGTTCTAGCCTTTCTTGAAATCAGATATTTCAGACATTCAACACATCATTACAGATTACATAGTATATTCTAGGCATTATTCTAGTTACTGAGGATATAACAATGAATAAAAGTGTCTGTCATTGTAAGTCTGATACAATATTTGGCAAAGTGATACAATAAGGAAACAAAAGTGCACATAGGGTAAAAGTACACAGGGGAGTGTGGATATGGAGCACAGTGAGATGGGGTATTGTTATTTTTGTAACATGGTCTGCTAAAGAGGCAAGCAAGCAGAAACCTACAGGAAGGGAAGAAGTAAGTAAAACGTGAAATGTCCAGGAAAGAGGAACATTTCAGGCAATGGAAATACCAAGTGAAAGGGCCCTGGGGTGGAAGGTACTCAGTAAGCAAGGAGGCCAGAGGGGCTGAGTAGAAACACTGGGAGAATGAGAAGGAGATGAGGTCAGGTAGGTGTCATAAGTACCAGAGGGACATATGCTTCTGTCCTGAATGATTTGAGAAGGCATTGAAAGATTTGCACAAAGTGAAGTTACCTTAGGTAAGTTTTTTAAAGAATTACTCTTCTGTTGTCTGAGTAAAAGACCATAAAGGAATAGGAGTAAAGTCCAGTAGAAGTCTATTGCAATAATCTACATGGAAGGTGACTGCGACTCGGAGTAGGGTGAAAGCAATGGGGATGGAGAGAAACAGTGAAATTGTGGAAATATTTTGGGACCAACCATATTTTTTGATTGACTGGAAGTGGGAGGGGGCTATTGAGAAAGAGAAGGTCAAAGTTGACTTGAAGGGTTTTGGCCTAAGAATATGGACGTTAGGATGCAATTTACTGAGTGGGGGAAAATGCAGGAAGACCAGTTCTTTTCCTCGGGAGCGGGGGAAGTAAGTACCAGGTGTTGAGTAGGGGATATATTAATTTTATAATGCTATGATAATGCTATGATATACCTCCCAAACCTCACTTAAGAAATAAAGTATTCACCTGAATGTTGGAAATGTTGCCAACTGGGAGGCTTCAGCTGTCAGGCCTATTCAGAGAATGCCTCTCCTTAAGAGAGCTACCTGGCCAAGGTAAAGCAGGCTTCTGAAGCAAATTGCTTCTAAGTCATCAGGGCAGGTATATAAAGGGCCAACTTCCTTACATCAACCTTCCAACTCCGAAGGGCTGTATGAGCTCTACAGCTGTTCATGGGGTCAATGGAAACTTTTATTGGTGCTGCACTGAAGCTCAACTTCTCCTCTAAATCTAATTCTGGTCCATTTTTCTCTTTTCCACAGTTGATTCCAAAAACATTTCCTAATAAACACCCTGCAACCAAATCTTTGTCTCAAAGTTTGCTTCTCTGGAAATTCAACCTAAGACAGATATTTATTTCATATCGAAAAGGAAATATTGATTGTACAGTTAGATATAGGCCTACAATTTTGGGGTAGTGAAATAAGCTGGAGATATGAATTAGAAGTTATGAGTGTATAACAATTTAAACCCATTAGATAAGATGTAATAATAATCTTAGGAGTGAAGGTAAATACTAAAAGAAAAGTTTAGAAGCTTGGGCCTGGGAGCATTTCAACTTTTAAGTGTCAGAGAAATGAGGAGGGACCATCAAAAATAGACTGAGATAAACAGTCAGGGAGGATGGGGAAAAAATCCCAGGAGACTGTGGTAAGCTTCAAGTCCAATTTGTTTTTAAAGAAGGGAGGAATTATCAATTCTGTCACATCTTGCTGATGGATACAGTAAGACGAGGAATATATTTGTCAATGGAAACGGCACTGGGACCACAAAAGGAGCTATATCAATGTATTGGTGTGATTGAAATCTAATTATATCTATTTATAATGTGGTCAAGAGGAATAGGGAGAAAATGACGAAGACTTTCCCAGAAAGTATGGATAACATATTTGAGTGGTTTCTATAGTGAAGAGAAGCAGAAAAGTGGGTAAGTAGCCAGAGTGGTTTATGGAATCAAGAACATTTTGTTGTGGCTTTGTCTTTAATCTTGAGAAGTTATAATAGATTCTCTTGCTGATGGAAATGATCAGACAGAACAAGAAATGCTCATGACGCAGGAAGGTGAAACGTTGATTCTAGAGCAATGTCTTTGAGGCCAGAGTAGATGAAATCTACTAGCCTGCTTTCAGGGTCAGGACAAAGGACCCACACTTACAACGTGCTGTGTTCTCATTTTAGACTGTGCCTCACAAACTATGTAGCCAATCCCGAGTGCCATTCAAAGTGTAGTCCGTGGAGCGGTGTCATTTTGCCAAGTGGTTATTAGGGATCATGATGACATAAGAGATTTAGAGTAAATTACTCCAGAGTAGAGTAGAATTGTTAGTAGTTTAGGAAAAGAAGTTATGTGATTTGACAGTCATTTTATATCTGCTGAATCTAACAGTAAAAAATATGGGCTTGTCTTTCTTTATGTCTTCTGTATTTCATTTTTTTCTAGGAATTCATTTAAATGCAACCTTTATTACAGAGGTTCTGAGAAGTGTCAATCTAGTATGCAAGTGAAGGTAACAGTTCAGATTAGAACAAGGAGTATTAATTTTTAATCACAGAATGAAAAACAAAACATATGTACACAGGTGCAGAGATTGGTAGATGTGGTGAGAAGAGGCTGTTAAAGTCTTTTCCAAGTGTTTTTCCATCTCTAGACTGAATACAGACTGTCATCCGTGTCCACTGTCCAACCAGCCACAGACCTTCCGCTTTATGTTTGGTGATATCAGAAGTGACTATTTTATATTATTAACTTATTTTTAATTATTTTCAAAAGAATTTGAGAATGTGGCTTTGTTTATTACACCACCTCAAGGTTTCTAAGCTGCCAATCTTCTCTGAGTTGAAAATAAGATAATTTCCCACCATTTTCTGTGTATCCTATTTGTTAAAGTATAAGTCAAAGAAAAGTAAACTCTAACTCCATTACAAACATGCATTTAAGTCATAGCCTGCATCTCTTCTCCGGCAAAATGTCACAAGTTTTGAATCATGTTTATTTCCTTCTTCAAAAAGGGTCAAAGAAAAAATGGTTTAGGGGATAGCTGTTCCAAAATCTATCAGATTTAGGGTTCCTTTCCCTAACCTCCCTGACATTTCTCTGGTTTTTTCCCTGTGAGCATACTGTTGTCTATGGAAGATTTACATGGGGCCAAGTTACTCTTTGGAAAGAGGAAGATACAAATATAAATAGAGAGTACATTTTTAAGAATGTTTTTTCCTGACTTCTGACAGCTTAACATGCCTAGAGATGAAATATCATCTCACATAACATACCTCCCTAGTGTCAAGGGGTTGCTTGGCATTGTGAGACTTCTCTCTCTCTCAAATTATCTATCAATGTATCTGTCTATCCAACCTTCACACAAAATATAATGATACTTTGGAACCAGGTAAGCAACACTGATGTTCAGTGTATTTCAGCTTCCTCATGTACACTGACATGACATTACTCACTTGAGATAATATTAATGATGAAAGAACCATCTGAAATTTAGTGCAAGGAAATATGAGAAACTGCATTTTCCACTACACGAACTGAAGAGAAAGAGGAAAATAAATAAGACTTTCATTCCTCATATTTAACAAAATCAGGGTAGCCTATTAAATAGACTAAGTTTTATATTATGAAATTGAAGGGGAAATAGTCATCTTTTAACAGAATCTGCCGTGTTACTCTCTGCAGTAACACAATAAATCTAAATGCTCAAAGAAAAGCTTCTTTGATGACAGAAAACAAATCTCCAAGCGACATATCCAAAGTGAGCTCCATAATATAAATGACGCTTCTAATTCTATGTGTGATTCACGCACACTATCCCAGCACCAGCTGAGAAACATCCATGAATCACAAACTCCTGTTATCATCTTCAGGGGGGGAAAAAAACAAACCTATTATACAAGAAAAGTCATAAAAAATTAAAAAAAAAGAAAGACCCCTTCAAATTTCTAGAACACTTGAAAGAGGTCAGAAAAACAAATCGCACCTCTGACAGGACCCGCTAATGCAGAGGAACATGCTGTACAACGGCTCGTGTGTCTTTCAAACTGTTCTGGAAATGGATCAATTCGGTATCAAATCAAAGAGCAGGAACTTTTTTTCAGGACTGAAATCATAATTCCTTGAGGCACATAGTTTAAATTCTATGGCTTTTTGAAATTATTTTAAAAATGAGAAGAATTGCACAAAGATGAAAAGAAAACACGTGTTGCAAGCTGACCGGGGTCCTCTCTTACGCCCCCCAGTGGCTTCAGCAGTAAAACACGTTTTTTGTTTTTTTTTTTTCCCCCCTCAGGTAACATCTGACAACATCCAGCTTCTTGGTCTGCTTGTCGCCATTTTCTCATTTCTCCTGCTATTGTGTCTGAGCTGCTTCACATACGACTGCAGTTTCCAGCAAGGGGAGAAGTCAGGGAGAGGAAAGAGGCTCCAACTGGCAGAGCCAGTCAGCTCGCTGATAGGCAGAACCAGAAGTTTAAAGCGGTGGCTAAATTAAGCTTTCCCAGTGTCAGTGGACATCATCTGTATCATATTTTTCTTCACTTCTGTAAAATATCAAGAGGCAACCACAAGAAAATAAAATCAAGGCTGGTCAAGCAGATCTCAGAAAGAAAAGAATAATTAGTCTCGTGGGCTGATTTACTCTGTTATTGAAGGGCTTTGCAAGTTTGAGCAAAGCTAAAGGCGCTAAGGAAACCTCAGTCTCCAGGAAGCGCAGAACGGAGCAGTGCTGAGCAGATAGACTCCAGGTCACACAGATCTGCTTGGAATCTCACTGCAACATGGTTCTATTTCACAGTGGAAAAGTTGCTGCTCTGCTTTGTTGGGAGTATAAAAGATGAGGAAGCTTTCAAATGGTTAATGTGGTTCCAGGGGTACATTAGCACTCAATTACAATTAGATGTTGATGTTGTTATATTAATACTGATGTGTTTACCACCTACTTCTTGGGCTTCCAAAGGGTCACTTTGTTCCCCAAATTGCAAGTGATCATTTCTTCTCAATGGAAGAGCTCTCAAAAAATCATAAAGTGGGTGAATATATTCTTTGAAACATATCCACTCTCCCATGTAGTGTGACATTCTGCTTTCCTGCCCATCACTCCAAATCCCCAGTACCTTCTTGCTTACTTTTAAAATCCCAAATACTAAGCATGGGTTAACAGAGAAACAAGAATGGTAAGGTTCCTCTTGAAGAATAGGTATAAAAATAGCTATTATTAGCTGAGCACTTTCTTTTTTCTTTCAGGCGCAGAGCTATGCAATTTACATGCTATCTCACTTAATCTCCACTTCCCTACTTCAAAGACAACAATTTCCCTCCTGTTTCCCAAATTCTTAAAATTCTGCTCTCTGACAAATGTCAATGGGTAAGTTAGTCCCCATTATTTTATTTAAACAATATCATTGATAAATAAATATTGACCCAAATGTTTATATACACACAAGATACCTTGATAACTAATGTTGCTTCTGTTTTCAGCTAACTGTGAGACCCCCTCAGATAACAGTATTTTTATTTCATTTAAATAAATGATCCCTTAAATTAATTTAATGTACTGAACTAATTCTAGGATTTAAAGGCGTAAAGATATGTTTTACATCTTTTTCTCTTTTAGAGGCACCTGTATATTTTATTTAAACACAATGGATGGGTATTTTTATAGGACTTTTTTTTTTCTGGTTTGTTTTTACATGACACTTGGTAGAATCTGGACAGAAGTACTGCCTTTTTGAATAAGCACACCTGCCATCTCAGAGAGACCTAGGTTTCATCTTACCTAGGCTACAAGCACTCTCCGGAGGACACTCAGCAAGCCACAAGCCCACCTCTGCCCTGACCCCTCCCTCAAAGAGCCCGCCAAAAACCCTGGCCATAAAAAGCCTCTTAGCCTGTAAGAGATGCCTTCTTTGTCCTGCTGGCCAGAATAGGGAGGGGTCCCTCTCAGGGTCAGCAATAAACCTGCTTGGACTGTTGAGTTAGCGTCCCCTTTTCTTTTCCTCTGGCACCAAAACCCAGGAGCGGGAGCTGAGAGCAGGGGCTCTCTTTCGCAGCCTAGGAGGCAGTGGGCAGCGACAGCTCGTCCTGTGCTAACGCCTAGATCCTGAGGGCCTCCCGTGTCTCACCCAGTTTCCCTTCCCTCCCTCCCTCACCCAACACCCCCTCACGAACTCCATCCCAGGGACCATCTTGCCAGACCTCAATCTACACATCCACCACTGGCCACAACTCCCAGAAGGGTATAAGATTTTGGCGTCTCATCCGCTTTCTCTTGGTGCTGAGAGAAAGTTGGTCTGGGTCCCCTTTTCCGTCCATCCTTTCCCTTCCTCTATGATCTCCAGTTGAGAACACCATCAGGGGACCTCCTCCACTTCGACTGGGGGGCGCTTCCTTTCAGTGTGCAGGAAAATCTCGTCTGGCTCCGGGAGCCTACGGCCTCTGGTTGGGGAACTGATCGCAGGGAGACATCCTGGAGGCCTGCTTCCCAAACCCCGGACAACTGTTCTCACGCTCCCACAATGGGCAATTCTCCCTCAAAGACATCGGGAAACACCCCCTCAGCTGTCTCCTAGGCAATCTTTCCCAATTGGGATTAAAAGGAGACAATAAACCAAACCGTGTGGCCTTAATATAAACTCGACAATGGGTCACACTGGCCCCCTGAGAGCAATTTCTATTTCCAAATTCTCCGAGTTCTCACTAACTTCCTCCAGAGGACTGGCAAGTGGTCAGAGGTTCCCCGAGTCCAGGCCTCCACCCTCCCTGAGCGACCTCCCATCGCTCGCCACTTCTCTGACCTCTCCGGCCAGCCTGCAGCCTGCAGGAGAAACAGCCTAGGGCCAAAACCTCTTTCTCAGCACAGCAGTTTTTTTCTTCTTGTTTATTTTGTTCTCACAGCGGCCTGCCTCAGCACAGGCAACAGGAAACGATCTTTCTGAACTAGTTCGGTAGTCTACCCAGGTACCTTAACTTCCTATTGTCCCTGGACGAGGCTCCCAGATCTCTGGGAGGCTTGCCTGGCAAAAACACTCTCTTTATGCCTTTTGCTGACTCTAAGAGTTCAGGTGAGAGCCGACCAAAAGCCCTCTAATGTTCTCCTTACTGAACAAAAGTCCCCTGCCCGTACCCTGACGATATGGCGTCTTTACCCCCTCTCTTCCCTCCTCTGTTGACTAGCTCAGCCTGGCTGACAGTCCTCCACCTTATCGTCCTCCTCCTCGTCCCCAACAGCCCCAGCAAGTCCAAATCTCTCCCCACCATCAGCTTCCCTTGAACACCCTTTCCCCTCCTCTTTTCCACTGGCACGTCTGCCTCCTTCAATCCAACCCCCTCTCCAGGCCGGCCCCTCGCCTCCCTACTCCCGCCCCAGCCTCAGACACACTCCCGCACTCCTGCTCCCCACCCAGTACCTCCCCAGACCGCTTTCCGCCCTATCCTGGCCCTCCGAGGAAGCAGGCATTGAAAGGCCTCTTTGTGCTCACATCTCTTTTTCAACTAATGATCTGGAGCATATTGACAAAAGATCAGGTAAGAGTTCTTCTGTGTTATTCAAACGTACAGCCTCACTTGGGGAAACAACTCACCTCATCCTCTCATCCGCCCTCACAGACACAAGAGGGACCACATTTGGCGTGCAGCCAGTGAGTTGCACCACTGCCCCCTGATAATCCTGCTACAGTGGCTCCAGTGGTCCCAGGGCTGGGCCCCAAAACCCCGGGTGGACAGACCAACTCGGTGGCCCTGGTAGGGCAAATCGTGATCACATGATCACTTGCCTCCAGGCAGGGATGGAAAAAAATAAAAATAAACAGGTCAACTCTAAGTGCCTCAGGGAACTTATCCAGGGGGCAGATAAAAACCCAGGCCTCTTTATGAACCCTCTTTCAGAGGCCATGATCAAATAACAAACAGCAGCCCAACTCCCCTGAAGGCCTTATTCTCCTACACCTCCACTTCATTTTCCAGTCTTACCCAGATATTTGTAAAAAGCTCCAAAAATTAGAAAATGGACCCCAAACACCCCAGAAAGAGCTTTGTAGACCTGCCTTTAAAGTTTTCAACAACTGGGATAAGGGACAAAAAACTCAGAAAGAAAATCAGGCTAAAACCAAATATCAGATTCTGGTTTCCCTAATTCGACCTCCAGCTGACAAGCCTGCAAAAGACTCCACCCCACACCCACCTAGCGACTGTTTCCACTGTGGCAGTCAGGGCCCCTGGGCAAGAGGTTGCCCTGATCCCAGGCCTTCTACAAAGCTGTGTCCGAACAGTGGGGTTACTGGAGAGTGAATTGCCCTCTAGGGAAGTCAGCCCCTCCCTTGAGTTCTCTCCCCTCCAGGCAACCAGACACATCTAGAGAGGACCTAGTGGCCCTTATGGCCATGTCATCAGCGACCAATTGACACGGCCCAGATTCCAAGGCCCCCTCCACAATGACACCAGCAGATCCATGGGTAACAATGGTGGTGGCAGGAAGTCAGGTTTCTTTCCTGGTCAACACAGGAGCCAGCCTCTCTGTGCTTACTGAATACTTGGGACCTTTGCTCCCTTCCTCTATTTCAGTTGTTGGAATGAAAGGCTTAACAGAAATACCAGCCCAAACCCCTCCTTTGTATTGTTCCTTGGTCCATATTACTTTGACTCACTCCTTTCCGGTAATTCCCCACTGCCCCACACCTCTTCTGGGAAGAGATATCCTCCACCACATGGGGGCAGGGCAGGCGGTCTTGACTGATATGCTCCCAGAGGGAAGCTGCTATCCTGGGAGGGGACCAGAGCTGTAAATTTCTTATGTTAATTTTGCAGAATTACCCAGAGGACTAATAAGAAACTTATCATCTCCTCAAAGAGAAACATCTTGAGACCTCTTAGGAAGTCTCTACATCCTTAGCCCTTTTGTCATATTCCCTAAAAATCCTTAAAAGGGGAAACCCCCAACCTTTCACTGCACACCTCTCTGAGGTCGCCTGCACTTTCTAAGTGTGTAGCCTTAAATCTAACCTTGTTTTGTATCCTGTGAATTTGCCTTAATAACCATCAGGCTGGAGACCCTATGGCCAAAAAAAATGTAGGTTACACTCTATTTGTGGCCAGATATGACTAGAGAGAAATGTGAGTTAAACCTGCATTTGCAAGCTGGGTCCTACCAAACTGTTGCCAGCCCTCATGGGAATTACAGCCTAAAATAATTGTGGTCATTAGGTCTCAGTCTATATGTTTGTATGTCTAAATGTGTAAATGAAAGATATTTTTCTACCTCCAGATGGTACTGTTAAAAATGAATTGATTTAAAGACAAGTGCTTGTAAAAATTGGGCATTCCAAAACTTCCACAAATTCTGATAGAAGATACTCAGTATTAATGCTAATTAATGTTTAGCTAAAACAGACATGTCCTTATGGTTATCAGCTGCCTAGGTTTACCTAAAGTCATTTAAGTTGATGTTATCTGTTAAATCTTTAAAAAAAAATGCTTAAAGAGAGGCTTGACTTTGTCTAATGTTTGATGAAGATTTTGTGAGTAATCTAGCATGGTTGTTAGGAACGAGTGAACTAAATAAGTGTAGTAAGTAAACTTCTTAATAATAATTGTGTGTTACAGTATGTAGACCTAAAAACAGCTTGAGAATCCTTGTGGTAACCTGAAACCTTATGTTACAGAAATACCCAAAAATCCTTATATCAACTGTCTTCAAGCTCCCATTGAATCTTTAAGCATTGCTATTTCTAAGTCTTTTGTCATTTATAGTTACTGTTTTACTCCTGAATGAGTGAAGAACTAGATTCAAGCAGAGAAAAAATTAGTTACATAAACTTAAGTAAACTGAGGAAGGTGATTTTAATTTTTATGCAAATATTGCTAATCTCTTGAACAGAAAAACAAAGTGTCTGTTTTAACCTTTTTCTCTTAAGCTAGCTTACAACAGTTTAGTAAATTATACCTTAAAGCAGAATTGAAAGATTTATCTTTCTGCCTGATCCCTCCAGAATTTAAAAACTCTCAGTATTTTTATATTTGTATAGAAATATGTTTATTTGTGTAAGTTCAATAAGAATCTGCTCTCCTTGTGACACCAATTGAAAACACTGGTTATATTACCAAGTCTTTGA
Source organism: Phataginus tricuspis (assembly GCA_029783875.1). Lineage (NCBI taxonomy): Eukaryota > Metazoa > Chordata > Mammalia > Pholidota > Manidae > Phataginus > Phataginus tricuspis. Next base: position 55,348,352 of record JAQQAC010022981.1, on the reverse strand, counting down.
CTGGAATGTTATATTTGAGACACTGGCTCAGATATGACCAGACAGCTTTAAGGAAGTAAGATTGACTTTATGAAGCCAACAAAGCCCCTTGGAAGAATTGGCCTGGTACCCTGCTTGCAAGGTTCCCAGAAGCCTTACCAAGTAAGGAGGGTCACTTCCTGGCAGGTGCAGGAATCTCAGAATATCTTGGGGACCTCAAGAAGAGAGGAATTCACCCAAATCGACAGGTACTGCAGGGAAAATCTCATGGTAAGTCTGGCTTGGCTTTCTGGCTTTGAGAGGCCTTTAAAAGACCAATCTGGAATTCCTTATAAAAAGGTCCAGCAAAGCACATTTAAAAGAGCCTGTGCCATCAATGGCTGTTCTTGCTGCACTTATGTAAATAATCAGGCCAACTGTTTTAAAGCTAAACTTATTTTATTTTAATAAACATGAGGATAATTTTAGAGAGAAAGAAGTTGTGTTTCAATAGTACAGCCTTATCACTATTAGATTCTAATACTGTTCATTGTAAAATAGACTAGATCCTGGAGTCTAGGTTCTTGAAAATATCTGGCTATGACTCTCCAAATGTTTCAGTTTTCTCCCATCATTTCAATTAGAGTTTTACTGTTTCTAGTTCTCATATTCTGCCATTCATTTTTAATCTCCTTATCAAGTTTGTTTCCTCCAGAACAAAAAATCCAACTCCAGATGTTGCTCAGAAGAGGATTTCAATCCACCTTAACCCTGATGAAGACGCGCATCAGCAGCGCTGTAACTCGGTCGCACCCTCCTTTCATGTGCCCTTGCCCATGTCTGCCTCTGCTCAAACGGCTCCATGACCCGTCCTCCCCCTGACAGCAAGGAACTTCTGGGTCCACAGGCAGGCGCAACACCCCTACTCAGCAGGAAGCAGTTACAGAAGAGTGACCGACACCCACTTTTCCTTGAAAGATTTCAAGGGTCCACATTCCTCGAGGGGCTAATGAGGTGGGGCAGAGACATGGACATGCATCCTGATGAACTTTTCCTGCCTATGATGAAAAATGCGGAGATATAAACAGTATAGTAAGAACACGAGGGATCCCATCTGGAGGCTAGGATTCCATTTTAAAAAACAGAGAGCTGAGAAGTAAGATTCCTAGCACATTCTCTGGTAGTCAGAGAAGAGCCCAACGGCCTATCTTAAGGCAGGGCAGGCGGTCTTAACTGATATGCCCCCACTTCTTTGGCCAGGCACTATGAGAGGACCTCCAATCTCTCGACCTTGCCCCTCGCCGCCTGCTCCAGTGTGTCGACAACCTCTCGCTTTGCAGCCCCTCAAAATATGATTCTTTATCCCACACTATTTCCCTCCTTAGATTCCTGGGGAAAAAGGGATACTGTGTCTCAAAACACAAAGCTCAACTAGTACAGCAAAAGGTCACGTACCTTGGTCTTGACCTCATCCCTACAACTTGCTGCACACACAACTTTTGAAAACAAGCTACCAATGATCACTCTTTCCCCACTACAAAGTGAGGTCTTCTCGCCTTCTTAGGGTTTCTTAGCTATTTTAGACTCTGAATCCAAAATTTCTCACTCATTGCAAAACCCCTTTACAAGGCCTCCCCTGGGGATCCCCAAGAAAGGGTGCCAGAGACACACTTAATTCCTGCTTCTTTCTAGGTCCTTAAACAAGCACTCCTCAAGGCACCTGCTTTGACTCTGCCCAACCGTAACAAACCTTTCTTTTCTTAACCAGCAAAAAGGGACAAGCATTAGGGTTACTTGCACAATCAGCCGGAGACTCCCTCCAGTCTATGCCTATTTGTCCAAACAACTTGACCTTGTGATCAAAGGCTGGCCTCCCTGATTGCAGGCCCAAGAGTCAGCCGCACTCCTTATCCCCGAAGCCTGAAAAAATTGCCCTCCACCAGCCCCTATAAATACTCCTCACACAACCTTTCCGACCTTCTCAGCCACTGGGCTCTAACCCTTCTCTTCCTGGCCCAAGTCCACATCTTACACTCTCAGCTTCTACAACCCTCAGTTACATTCTACCTCTCCTGGCCCCATTTATCTTTATCACCCTCTTTCTTCTTTTCTTTCCCTGCTTAAGTAACCTATTCCACAGATTTTTACAGAATCGAATGGCAGCCATTTCCCAGGCAGCTACTCAAGAGCACGTCCAAACAGCCTTCCTGTTTCAAATATCAGAAAACCCCTTTCATCGACCCCTCTCAGCCGGAAGTAGCCAAGAGGGTGACCCATCTCCCTATTCCCTTTAGAGCAGGAATGATAGGATCCGGACCTCAGTACCACCTTTTGAATAAGCCCACCCACCATCTCAGAGAGACCTAGGTGTCATCTTACCCAGACTACAAGGATTCTCCAGAGGACACTCAGCAAGCCACAAGCCCACCTTTCCCCTGACCCCTTCCTTCAAAGAGTTCACCAAAACCCATGGCCATAAAAAATCTCTTAGCCTGTAAGAGACACCTTCTTTGTTCTGCTAGCCAGAGAAGGGGGTCCCTCTCAGGTTTAGCAATAAACCTGCTTGGACTGTCGAGTTTGCATACCCTTTTCCTTTCAACACTTATGCAAGAGTCAGAGATTTTTTTTCTGTAAAAGTCAATAAAATTTTAGGCTTTGTGGGCTACTATGGCACCTGCATATTATTTTTTACATCTTTTTTGTTGTTATTCTCATTTCTATTTGTTTATATTTTATTAACGAACCTTTAAAAACAAAACCATTTTCACTTTACCAACCATACAAAGAATTCATTTGGCCCATGGGCTATAGTTTGTCCACCAGGGCCATACTATATCCTTTCCCTGTTTTATAAAAAAAATCATGCTGGTATTACTTCAAGTAAATTATTATTTCTACTATTACTCATTTTCAAAAATAAGTGCATATTTCAATGAAATAGAGGAGTGGTAGCAAAAATAAAGAACAAGAAAGACATTTTAAATCAAGGAACAATCACCAGCTCTTATTTTTCCCCCAGTCCCTATCCTTCACCCCTTGAGGAAAATACCATATGCAAGGAGAGCCTACCTTTACTCCATTCCCATTTACATGTTTGTTGTACATTTTGCAAAATGTAGTTGAACTCTCATTTGAGCTGACCTCACCAGTAATAGGTCAATACATCATTTGATTCAAAGCTCATTCATGACAAAGATTTATTCTTTACAGTTAGGCATAAGCTTGCCACTGATTACTGAATAGTTTGTCTACTTGCAGAAATGTGAAAGGAACTAAGTATTCCATCTTGAATAACTCATATTAGGAACAATGTCAAGGCCTTGATAATAATATACTTAATCACTTTGCTCAAAAGGTAGGGCAGGAAAACCTCACAATTACGAATCTAGGAATGTAATGAGGCAGGGCCATAGTTGATTGTTTTAAATGCCAAACAGTAGAGATTTGCACCCCAATATAATCTCCCTAACATTTCCTTCCTTTGTGCTTTCATTGTGCTTTCATTTCAAAGGCTATATATCAGCTTTTGTTGTAAGCACGAAAGTTCAGTTCTGATTATCCTAACCAAGTTTAAATCAGGACTATCAACTGCTAGAAAAGAAATTAAATGCTTTTATTTCTCTAAGCTCCTATCAAGCTGCTGTATTGATCACCTCCATTTCTGTTATGTAGCTGACAAATGATGTCTCAATTTAAGTCTTTAACTGCTATTTAATAAACTTGCTTATTTTACTAATATGACTAATATGACTTTCTTTTAAAACCAACTTTGTAGGGATTTGGAGTGAGTGTGATCTTCTTACTCATAATTGTCTTTCTTCTTTTCATTTACTCTATGATGCTGGAATAGAAGACAATGAGCTTGGAAAAGAAGCCACGTATTTTTTTGTGGCTCAGTTTCACCATTTGTAAAATCACAATGATAACAGGTCCAAATACATTGGGTTTTCATAAGAATTAAATGGGGAATCTTATATGTGTGCATTTAAATATTTATAGAAAATTTAACATATATATTTATCTATTTTAATATTCAGAGTAAATATTTTGAAAATATTGGCAGCCCCTTTCTAGGGAAAATAAGACATCCCCGCCCCAGTGACATCAGATTTTGCCATGTGACTTGTGGCACCATTTGCATATATGATTTCACATTCTTGACCTAATAACTCAGTAGCAGCCATATGAATTGCTTTGGCCAATGGAGGGGAAAAATCCGGGTAGATATTGTATACATCACTTCTGGGTAACCACAAATAAGTAGATTTTGTTTTGTTCTGTTTTGCTTTCCATAGCAAACATCACCCTTAGTGTAGAGATTGTTAGTTCTAGATAGAGGCTCTCTCACTGGCCTGGGCTGTGGAGTGAAGACTGAATGTAATACAGTCACCTCTGCCTTGCGATGGCATTGAATATAGACTTTGGCAACAAACATCTAGGTCTCCTAACTGATTCACTGTTTGGTACTTACAAACGGAGAGTGCTAGAGCAAACACTCCAAAAATGTATAGCAGTGGCTACCAGGAAGGTGGTGAGGAAACTGTGATCGGGTGTTGTAAGGATGAGAAGCCACGTTAGGCAGTGATGAATCATAGCAAAACTGTTGTGCGCAATAACCTGAAAGGCAGACAGTAAAGCAAAAGAACTCGTAGCTCTTGACATCAGATTTAGCCATGTGATGAGTGTGTGCCTCCTGTGGGACGATTATATATCCCTACCACCATCAACCCGGGAGCAGCCTTGTTCTTTGGTTTGGTGGATGAAATGTGGGCAAAAGAGTCATGTGTCACTTCTGGGAGAAACATTAAGAGCCAATCTGCAGTTTATCATGCTTCTTTTTTCACTCTTCAGAAGAAAAACATTCCTGCAGAGAGAGGCTGCTCCATCATTTCGAAGGGGAGCGAAAATAATGAACAGAGTTGGAGCTGATTCATAACGGACACACAGCATAAGAAAGAAACCTTTTCAAGTAGACATCAGGGACATTTTGAGTCTGAGTGTGAGTGCATAAAATGATCTAGTGATCCTTAAAGATACATAGGTAAGGGACTTAAACAATGTTGGACTCATTAAGTGCACATAAGTGTTAGCTATTATTATACGAGGATGAGAATGATAGTAATGATACAAGGAGGTTTCAAAATTTCAGAGGGACAAGGATGGAGAAGCTATTGGAGTCAACCCATTTTAGCAATTTAAATCTTTGAAGAAATTGATTCTATACCCAGCGGTGTGTTCGTAAAAGTTTAACAAGTTCTGGACTGGGGGACAGATTTGTTGCTTTTTAATCAATTTCTGTGGCATAAATACATTCACCATGGCTGATTTTAAGCTTTCAAACTAACAGGGTGACACTACTGAACATGGAGGTGGGGAGAGATGCACACTGCTGGCTCTCGTGACCCTTGCCATCTCCCCACTCTAACAGAGGTCACTGGTGGTCAGAATGCTATAGAATCATGCGTTAGAGAAAGATCTGACCAATTCTGGAAGAAAAAGAAAATCCTGCCTATACTAACCCTGATCAGCATAAGAAGTTTGAAAAAAGCAGGCCTCTGGTTAACATTTTCCTTTACTGAATGCCGTCAATACAACAGCCAGGCAAAACAGCCTTAATACATTGAGGAGAATCATAGCCTCCCAAATAGCTTTTAGATAGAATGAAAGGAATATGCTTAAAAGGGGAAGGGGAGAAACAAGGATTGTTGTTTAAAAAGAAAACACTTTGATCTCAGTCAACGCAGATGATTTTGAAGCCAGTCTGCTGTTATCTTTGAAAATATATTTCTCCACAAATCCTGCCTCTTAAAATTGAACAGTGAGTCAGCAGAGGGGAGTACCAAGCGTGAAAAAGATGAGCAGGCAGCCAGCAGTACCTCTAATGCATTCTGTTATTAGAAGTCTTTGGAAGAGTAATTTGATGGAAGCTTTTCAACTTTCAGGTCATTGGTTTAAATTCCATCTCAGTTGATCATGAGCAAAAGCGAATGGTTGGTGGCCTATGAAAAATGCCTTGATGGTGCCACCCTAGTTCTTCCTAATAGATGCTGCTAGTGCGATTGGCACCCTTTCTCTTGATTCTACCAGAAGCATAAAGGCTGAATAGAAATATCACTTCAAGTATTTTCTCAGCTTTTGTGCTAGAGAAATTTGAGATATGAAAAAGGCCAGCTCCTTTTCATCTTCAGCTCACAAGTAGAATTACTCTCCTATAATATGGTTCAGAGATCTTCCTAGGATTTATTGAAATGAAACCTGAGCCATCTTACAAGTAAAATTATGTCTTACCTCATAGAGAGTTAGATTATGTAAAAGGCATATTCTTAAGGAGTATTTGAATGTAAAACATGTAAAATTTCTTGGTGAGAATCTTACAAATCTAGGACTTATTTTTCCTTTCTTCTTGTTTGAACAAATAAATTCCCATATAAGAAAGGATTTTCATTATTCTATTAAATGCACTTCTTTTAATATTTAATTTTCCATATTTTATTACTGTAATGATTTAACTGATTGTTTTCTCCCCACTAAAGAAACTGTGGGATTTTTTTTTTGTTTCTTTTATTCTGTCCATTAAAATACCCTAGATTTCCTTGGCTACTTTCATATAATTTTGTTTCCCACACGTTTTAGTAGTAAATGAACAAAAACAAACTCTCTCTAGTTACCTAGAGAAAAGCAACAAAATAGATATTAGCACAGAGACACAGAGATGTACCCAGTAATGCCAAACAACGTTTTGGCAGCCACAGGTCATACATGGGACAAAATGGCATGAACATTGTTTTGGAAATGATGAGAATCTAATCAACTGATCTTAGGCCTCATTTACTTTCTATGGGGTTCATTTTCCACATCTAGATAATGAGGTTGACATGTTTCATTATTTTTACATCCCTTTCAGTGCAAGCATTCTATGGGCTCTTCGCTTTTACCTCATCAGGACTGGAGTGAGAGGGTGTCAGTATACTGATGGGATTTGAGCAAGTGGTAGCTATGTCTTGTGTCACCTCATTTAAGGGTAAAGACAGATATTGGCATTTTCCTAAACCATCACATTAAAATCTCTCCTAAACATCAAGGCCAACGTCCTGAATTCTCATGTCAGCAACTCCTGCCTTTCCCATGTAAAACCAGGAGGAGATAAATTCTATGCGCTCTAAACGTCTATAAGTAAAATATGCTTTGGTCTTTATGATTTTTAGAGCAAGTGGCATTATCCTGCAAGTGGGACGATTATATATCCCTACCACGATCAACCCGGGGGCAGCCTTGTTCTTTGGTTTGGTGGATGAAATGAGGGCGAAAGGGTCATGGGTCACTTCTGAGAGAAACATTAAGAGCTAATTGGCAGTTTATCATGCTTCTGTTTTCACTTTTCAGAAGAAAAACATTGCTCAGATGCAAGTGAATCTGGAGCTGCAAATGGAAATCCCAACTTAACCTATCCCTTCATCTAAAGGACTAAACTGAGGCACAGCAATTATAAGATTTGCCCGCGGCCACAGAAAGAAGTCTGCCTCTGAATTAGAATGCCTACCATCAGCCAGTGAATCTATTTTCTCTATACAACACGGCAGCAAAATTAAATCCTGCTGGGGTAAAGGAATCCAAGACAAAAAATAATAGTCAGCTGCAGACTCTTTGGATGCAAGTACAAAATATTCAAGTGCATGTTTCCAATCCCTTCATTCTCTCGTAATGATTGCAGCGAATCCCTGCCAGCTAACATTAGTCCTTCAATTGTGGCAATCAATAGAACGGATTAGCTGTGAAAACCCCCCATTCATATTACCCCTGCTTTCCTTTCCAGATGGAATTGTCATTCACTAGAGTACAAGCAGATATGCGAGTTTCCTCTCCACTCCCGCAATCACATATCTAACCCATTAGCCCCCAAGGCTGTCACTACAGAACTGTATGTTTATATACCATATATATATACACTAAGGAACATACCTGTAGATTTAATAGAACTGCACCAATCCTCATGGCTTCACTGATTTCAAGGCTATACATCAGCTGTGGGAAGCGGGGAGGGCTTTGATTATTTGGAGGAAGCACTTCAATGTACACAGTGCAGATGGAGTGCCTGCAGAGAAAGAGGAGAACAAGATGGGTAAAAACCTAGACCGCATTTAATAATGGACTGCATTCTGTATTCTGTTGCTGGGTTTATAGGAGAGGGACTTTTAAATTTTTATGGAAAATAATAAAATAATTCAGAATGAAAGGATGGAAAAGCAAAAGCTACCACCAGCACATGTTTTTATGAAATTATCTTAATAAAAAAGGAAATGCCTCAAGCACTGATTTTTCCTACTAGTGTGAATTAAAAAGGAATAGCTGCACAATTAAAGCTAATAAATTAACTTGCTTTGACTTCTGACTTTATTTTTTAATGTCTCTAATAGCAAGAAACATTCTGTAAATATCTAATAATATGAGCTGTCCTCAGGGCTCTCTTCCTATTAAAACAGCAGAGGGAGTATTCATTAAAATAACACATACACACACACACACACAAATACCTCCAAAATATGGGCTGTGTTTTATTAGTTCTGTAGCTGACATCAGGGGCTTAATGTAAATAGATGCTGAGAGTCAGGATCATAAAGCAATTATTGCGTAAAATAGTTGCAAACGAAACTAAATGTCTTTAAATCTTCTTTAAAGAGTATATATAATATGCAAATCTAGAAGTTAGATTTAATTAAACCCTCATATAAATAGAGAAGTTTTTTGAAGGATGAGAAAATATTCTATTATTATAAGGACAAAAACATTAGCATTGACATAATCAACTATTTTGTATCTATGACTCTTTAATTTCTTTACACCCAAAAGCTGAAAAAACAAGATGTTCAAGATTCGTACAAAAGAAACACTGGCTAAAACATATTAATGAGAAAATTTGTCTTCTATCTTGAAGAACACACCACCACTTCTTGAGTTGTAGGCTTTGAACTTAAGAAAATCATGACTTTTTACTCAAAACTCATTCGTTATCATTTCTATTTGGGAGCCTAGGATTTTCTTAAATTATCCCAAAGCCCTTTTGCCTAAGAGATTCAATTCAAAGACATCGTCACTAAAAATATGAAATAGTTACTTTCTGACAAGTTTTTATTTTTTTTATTTTTTTATTTTGGTATCCTTAATATACAATTACATGAGCAACATTGTGGTTACTAGATTCCCCCCATTATCAAGGCCCCACCACATTACCCCATTACCCTATTACAGTCACTGACTTTTTGACAAGTTTTTAAGAAAAATATATATCAGAGTAACTCAGATGCCTATGAATCTGGAGCTGCAAATGGAAATCTCAGCAAAACCTATCCCTTCATCTAACTGACTAAACTGAGGCACAGAAATTACACATTAAAATTGTTTCTTGGCTTATCACCTTTTAGTATGCCTAAATCTAATGTTTCTGAAGATGTCCTCAGTAGACTAGACACCTATAGAATATTAAGCACCTCTAAAAAGCTCCAGTGATTTAAAAAATTTTCAGACTTAACATTTGTCACAGTATTGTTCCAAAGTAATCTTATTTTAAATTAAAATCTCTGACTTTTGTGATCAGTTAAAACATCTGCATTTATTCTTGCCTCTGATTTCATCACCTTATTAAAATTTGCCAGCCAGTTGAATCAAATTCTAATTGCTTCTCCTTTCTTTTCAAATATATATGTTTTTCACAGCTGAACCTTTAAGGGTAAGATGTTTAAAGTAGCTTACAATGGATGAGGAAATGTTACTGATTTAGGTTTTAACTGTATCATGGCCGAATGTACAAGAAAAACATGGTGGAAAGAAAAACAGCAGGAAGTTACAATATTTATTGTGCATTGCAAAGAGCCCCAGTTCTCATTTTTGGGGACAAAGGAATTGTCATTCTTAAGTAGACCTATTGTCCTCCCAGGTGGTGATCTGGCTCCCAAAGCAGCTCACAGATATACACCTGCACTGATATTATCCTTTATGATCCTGGCTTCTTTTAGTGTCTGTGAGCCAAGTCATTTAAACGTGACTTTTTATAAATCTGTTATTTTCTGCCAGCACACTTGCTATACATAAGTCCTATAACATTCACCCTCCACCATATTGATGATAACCCCAGCTGAATGATGTTGAGCACAGGGTTTGTATAACCACACACTCCTGGGTAAGAATTTTGATGCTACCACTGGGTAGTTTGGCAGGTTATGTCTTTTGGCTTCCCCATTTTTGTCTGAAAATAATATCATCAAAGGTTAGCACACAGGTTAAATAAGATTACATATATATGCATGCATATGTATGTGTGTATATGTGTTACACATATGTACACATATCAAAGGCACTTATTATTATTAAAAATAAGGATTCTTATTCTCTTCCACGGGATGGGGTCAACAAGCTTTCACTTAATCTTATTCATTTTTCTTATCATATTTTAGATATTTTAATTGCATCCTTTTATTTTTCTAGGCTAAATACCTACAGGCATGGTACCACCCCTCCTCTCCCCAGAGTGGGGTGTGGACTAGGTTTTGGACATATTGGATCAGAATATTTTTGTGAAGAATTTAGATTTTCTGTGGATACACGTTTTCCTTACACACACTTGATTTTGAAGACACCTATGCCAGAAACTCTTGGCAAGTATAGCTTGTAGACTCACCTGTTTTTCAGTTAGCAGCCTGGTGGATTCCTCTACAAACTGACCTAAAGCTCTCCTCCATTACCACTCACGTAAGAGACTCTCTGATTGATTAATGTTCTTTGACCCAGAATACACCTGTACTCCAAAATCAAAGCTTTCTTTCAAAAAGCTAGGCCTTTCCTGCTTTGATATTCTCTAAAGTTTCAGCTTACTAGCCTGGAATACTTTATATAATCTTTAGCATAATATGAGTCTCTTTCCACTGGAGGAAGTATAGCTTTCACTAACTTACTGTATTTTGTGCATTTCCTTATTCTTCCCCCTTTGACTCCTGTTTCCCACTAGAGGGCTAAACTGTTTACATCCACAATACTACAATAAGGACCTCTAACTTGGATGAAGCTGGTGTATCTGCCACAGAGAAAAAATTTTAAGTGCAAGGAAAAAATGGACCTAGACCCCAACAGAAGCCAGAGAACAGCTCTGGTCCAACATGGCTGTGCCCTTCATCTGTCCTTACTCCTTTGCCTCCTCTGCTTCTTTCCACAATAATTCAAATGCTATAATTGCAAATTTCATTATTTTTCCCCTTGGACTTATATCTTATAGTTGTTTGAGGAAGATCAGATTTCAAGGTTTTGCATTTTTCATGTCCAAAATCCTGAAACTCCCTACAATGTGTTTAAATGGCACGAAACTTCTAGAGGGTTACTGCCTCTTAAAATACTACCTCCTTTTTATCCCCAGTATCAGCATGTGTCAGGGTTACTTTCCTAAAACTGAATACCAGTAGTGTTAACAATAAAATGATATTCCATTGATGTTGTAATACATGGTAGTAATTCAACAACATCAGTTAAGCACATAATAAAACAGGACAGTCACTCGATTAAATAATAACCTTTTTTGTGAACATTTAGTATTTACATCTTATAGCTAGTCTTCAATGCATAAAGCTGAGGACCTATATATTACAAATTTTAATTTTATAATAGAGCCAGTAGATGTAGATAAATCTCCATTTCTAAAAATGAAAATCATAAATCTCATCTCTTTCTTATTTGGTAATGGTAAAGTAGAACATCGGAGCTGATATGTTTTCTTAGATAATCTTGTGATTTTAAAAGACCCTTGAAAACATCTAATTTAATTCTCACGTTACAAAAAGGGTTAGAAAATCAGAGAAAGGTTAAGTGACTGAATCAGGGTCATGTAGTTATTAACAACAGCAGAAAAATTAAAAGGCAAGGCCCCTGAATTCAAAATCTGCCTGTTCTTTCTCCCCACATCCTTTAAGAACAAATTTGGGAAGTAAATTGGGGAACTTTTACTTAACTGATGTGTGGGTGTTTGATGTGGGCATAAAACATCAGTTTATAATAAAGGATGTTATCTTACAGGAAATGCTAAATTACTTCAAGTCTTGAGCTTAGGGTAGGATATCATAATTAAATTTAATCATTTATATCATGAATGAAACATCTTCCATATCATCTTTTTTTGTAAGACCACAGTAAATTACGAACAAAGAAGAGGTTGGGAAGATATATACTTAAGAGACTTTAGCTTAAAAAATGTTATAATTTAAAAAGATAAAAAGTCGATTATTTCTGATATATCAATAATAGTAAGTAATAATGAGATGATGTTAATAGAATTTAGAGGACTGTACACTCCATATGATAATTTTATACTAAATGTGTCAACAGATGCTATAAAGTATCTATTTCTAACTCTACATTTCTACCTTGTTTCTAAAATGAAAGTTACAAATGTTTATATTGCTTTTCTTAGTAGACTTAAAACAGAGAAATTACTTTCTATTTCCTTTGTCTCCCACCAACATTGGCTAGAAAAGCTATATTTACAGTTCAATGTTCATAGGCTCTGTTTTACTATTTTGGAAGTATATACAGGAATCTGTAACCACAGATTTCTGATATAAAACCAACATAGGAGGTCAGAGAGGCTTCTCAGGGGAAGTTACAGGAACAGAATTTTAAGAAGCAGAATGTACTTAGGCGTAAAAACCATGTGGTATTCCAGACAGGGGAAAACACGTGCAAATTCACAGAGCAATAAGTAAGAAAACCAAACTTTTTGTATCACTAAAGAGAAAGGTATAAATAGGGCAATAGTAGGAGTCAAAACTATGGACATGGGCAAAGTCCAGATCATTCAGGAACACGTGTTCTGTATTTGCTGATTTAAACTTCATCTTGACAACAGTGGGGATTAATTTCTAGATTTTAAGCAACTTAGTGATATGCTCGGATGTGTCAAGTAATACACAGTTCCCACTATGCACCATGTTTTGTCATGACCCTGTGTCTTTGCTTTGATTGTTGCCTGTACGGGGATATCCCATTATCACGCCTGTCAAAGTTAGACTGTTTTGTAATTATCTGCACGTCCAGATTTGCCTGTACTTCCATATGAATGGTTTGAGGGCAGAGATATCACCTTACTTGTCTTATATTTCTAGTGCATCACCAAAGAACTGAGAATTGGGGGATCTCAGTAAATTTTTGTTAAATTGAATACTTCCATAATTTTTTATTAATGTGAAATACATCATATGAAATTATTTAAAACATATATTCACAATGGATGAATAATTTTGTTTGAGAATAGATTATTTAATCTTGGGTTAGATAAAGCCTTGGATTACATGAAAAAAAAAAAGGTGGGGATCAAAAAAAGCGTGCTGTGCCATGCATCACTCATTTTATCATAATTTTGTTAAAAGATATTTTGGGTCAAGGCTGTTTTTCATTCTCTGTATCTTCATAACTACCTATTAATAGGAGTTTATTTATATTAAGATTAAATAAATATTCATTTAATTGAATTCAACTAAATAAGTATAAGGAGATCTACTTATACCAATAGGGTAAATGCTACCTCTAAATGTCTTAATACTTTTTTTAATCTTTTGGTTTTTATCTGTATTCTTATGCTTATCAAAGACTAAAAAAAAAAAAACCAGAAAATAAATACAGACTATTACTCCTCTTATTCCCTGAATCTTTAGCTCGTTTATTTAATTAGAATGACAAATACAAAAGTATGGGCCTTACATTTTTGGATTAAGGTTGCCATTCTGAAAGGAATAAAACAGAAAATTGCCACTGTTTTTGATGTTATTATTTAATTGAGTTTACATGCCACTGCTGCTGGCTGGGTCAATTGTTAAATACATCACAGTCTATACTTTTATGTTCATAATTTTCAAATAGCATCTTTCTTCCAAAGGAAATACTGCAAGCAAATCCTCACAACTTCAGTTCATTCATCAAATCAATTTGAAGGACTAATTGCCCTCTAGAAAATAGCAAATGTCACTGTCCTACAGGGAACATGACATCATCCCATCAGGTAGAGTGGATATATACGGATTTCATTCTCTGCAGGTTCCACTTGATGTTTGGCCAATCATTGTAAGGTGATCTTGTAGTGCCCAAACAATTGTCTATAAGGAAAGCAATGATATTAGGTCAACTAAAGGCCTAGTGTCATTGAAGACCTGTATAGGCAAATCAGTAACATGACTTGCAAATAGGAACTGATAAGCAGATTATAAAATCTCATTCATTAAATTATAAAGTGGTTAAAAACACTTTGTTGTAATGTGTAAGTACATAGAGATTAGATGAGATCTAAATAGACAGCACTATCCTCAATGAAAAAAATGACATAAAAGACTATTGACATAAAATGTCATAAAAGACTATTGACATAAAATGACATAAAAGACTATTGACATAATGACATAAAATGGATGACCATTAATAGGGTTTAATAACAGTTTAAATGATAAAAACAAAAGGTGCCTTTATCCTTAAAATTAGCATTATTAGTACTGCTCTTAAACAAAGTAGTATCTTTTTCTCCACAATAGTAACTACAAAAAGTTATACATATGGAATAGAATAGAGGAGAAAGTTTTAGAATCCAACAGTCCTAGTTCAACTTATGGTCTACCCCTTATAGATTCCACTCCGTGTGAGCACGAGTGTAGGCAAGGCAGGATTTAGCCAAGTCAGTTATCCTCTTTAAGCCTCAGATTTCTGGCTGGCAAAAATAACTATAGTAATGCAAAAGTCACAATGTTGTTTTCGAGTTTAGAAATTAAGTATACAAAGCAACTTGCATGGTGTCTGACTCTAGTGCATGCTACTTAAATAGTATCCAATAGTATCCATCATCTTTAACTCCCCTTCAGAATAACCCAATATGAATGAAGCTATTATTTAAATTCATTCCAACTTTGACCCTTATTTTAGATTCTGTACCTACTCAGTATATAAAAATATTCTGTATCTTTCTTCACAAGCAAGAACCTTTAACTGTTTTCTTTTTAGGCTTGTGTATCTCTTTGCTTTTTGGATATAAGGACTATGGCCAAATCCAACTGAATGTGTCCAAAACTGAACTCATCCCCTTCTCCCAAACCGTGCACACTATCTTGACATCACCACCGCCCAGTCACCTTAGACAAAAACCTGTTTTTTTTAACAATTCCATTTCTCCATTTTTCCTAGCATGTTCAATTCAAACCATTAGCAATAACCTTTTCTCTGGACTCTACCTAATGTACTACCTAATTTTTCTACCTACAGTTTTATCCCCCTCAATTACATCTTCCACTGGGACATCAGAAACTAGTGTCCAGAAACTAAAATCATCTTACTTGACTTTCTAATTTAAAGTCCCTCTGAGAATTCTTTGTATTGACTAGATAAGTTCAAGTTTCTTAAAACACGAGTTAAATTTTCCATGATTTAGCCTTAAATCTCTTTTCCCTCCTTGAATTACAGTTTACATCCTGGTAACACTGACTAGACTCATAATTATCCGTAAACACCAAACTATTTCATAAACACCAGGCTGTGTAAATAATGTGACACACATTTTTCATCTGGTCAACCTCTACTTATTCTCCTAAACTCATCTGTTTAGGAGAACTTCTAAGTACTCCTTCATTATGACAAGTGTCCTTCAATGCCCCAGAAAGCTGCAGATTTACCTCAACCTCAAACTTCAAGCTAAACTGAATTTATAGTCATTCTTTATGAACTTTAGTGTATTTTTTGGCCTGCCAACAGTGTTACTTTATCTTTGTATTTCCAGAACATAGTAAATGTCAGTTACATAACAAATGGTTTGTTGGGCTGCATAGAAAATCTTGAAGCCACAGACACTTGATGTTTGAGTTTTGTATTATACTGTCCTATATTCTAATCCATTTATTAAAAAAAAAAAAAGTTTGTTAAGAACCCATGGGAAAAAAGATGTTTGTTGAGAACCTGAAGCATTCCAGGAATTGTTTGGCTTCTGGAGACTTAAAAAAACAACCAAACCACATAATTCTTGCCCTTAAGAATTAAACTCTGAAAGGGAGGGGGGAGCAGACAATAAGATTAGTATTCTAAATGAAAATACATAATAGCATATCCCGTGGTGATAAGTACAGTGAATAATACATTGACAGGACAGGGGTATAAAAGTACTGAGTGGCTATTGCATTGGCAATTGGTTGTCAAAAAAGACTTCACAAAGAAAGTGATAACTGAGTCATGACATGAGGCCATGGAGTAATCTGAGGGGGGAGCCATCCAGGCTGAGAGATGAAAGTCAAGTTCAAAGGTTTGAATAGAGCTGTGAACCTCAGGGACCCAGAGGAGAGAAGTGTGATGACTGGCATGGGCTAAGAGAAGCAGGGTTGAGCAGA
Source organism: Phataginus tricuspis (assembly GCA_029783875.1). Lineage (NCBI taxonomy): Eukaryota > Metazoa > Chordata > Mammalia > Pholidota > Manidae > Phataginus > Phataginus tricuspis. The sequence continues at coordinate 55,332,006 of JAQQAC010022981.1, read as the reverse complement.
TGATGTTAGTATGAAGAGGTAACACCAGGCCCTGTTCCGTGGCTGGTGGCAGCTGGCTGACTGCTGGGCTCTACTAGACTTTTTAATGATTTTTCCTTTTACTTTGAGTCATATAGGAAGCCACAGGAGATCTCGAGCAAAGAGATGTTTATTCTACATCACTAGAACCAGTCAAGCTACTATACTGAGAAGAGACTGAAGTCAAATCAGAAAAGGTTTTCAATACACCAGACTAGAGAGAAAAGTAGCTTGGACTAGGGGAAAATGGTTGGTTCCTGAATACATTTTTAGGATAGAGTTTAGAAGAGTTATTCAGATTATATTTTGAAGTTTGAGAGAAAGAGAGGCATTGAGGATGGCTCCAAGTTTATTTGGTCAGAGTGACTGCAATATTGGAGACGACTTAAACCACATATTGGATATGGAAGCCACCAAGAATTTTGACAAAAGTACTGTTAACGTAAATGTCAGACAGTCAGAAAGCAAATTCTTCCATAGCGACCTGCAGGTCTGCAAATGTCTGTAAATGACAGTGAGAGATGAGGTTAGAGAGAAGAGGAGATAATGGGGGAGGGAGCTGTCATGTATAGATGACAATAGCAAGGAGGTGGAGTAGATGGTATGCTCTTGTGATACAAGATTCAAAGGGAAGATATTAAGGAAAAGGAGGAAGGATACTGTAAAAATATCAGTGAGGAACTAGGGGTCCACCACCCATATCTCCATGATAAATGATAAGAGCAATGTGGAAAGAAAAATCCCCCATATGGGTGTGCTGTAGGGAAAAGGGCTTTGTTTTTGTTCTGGGAGATGGTTAAAAGGTGGGAAATGATCCACTCATAATGATTTTATTACAGTTCTGTTAAACTGCCTACCCCTGGTATAGTTTTGGGTAGCAGCTCTTTGAGAACTTTATTCCCTCTATAATCTCTTAAATTTTCTTAATATTTGGGATCAATTTGGTAAATTATATCTTCTTAGAAAATTATCCATTTCATTCATGTTTCCAAATTTGGCCTATATTAAAGCAAGATTGTCTCTTATGATTCTTTTAATTTCTTCTATTTTTATATTATTTCCCTTTTAGAATTACATAATGTTGCACTTTCTCCCTTTTTTGATTTAACTGGTAGCTTATCCATTTAATAATACTTTTATTTATTTTTTCCAGAGAACCCAATTTGGATTGTTTACTTGTTTATAAATCATTGGTACTTGCTGTTACATTTGTTAATTTTTTGTGTTTGTGTTTTTTGTTTCTTTCTATTATGAGGTATTATAACAACTATATGAAATCTTCGTAAACTTTTTTCAAAAAGAAAAGCACACACTACTTTCAATAAATAAAATAATAAACATAATCCAGCAGTTTATTTCAAGATTAAAACGTCATGGCCTAGTGGGATTCATACTAGGAATGTCAAATAGATTTACTTAGTAACTATATTAAGATCAATCATCATACCATTAGCTCAAGAAGAAAAGTCATTACTTTCGTCATAGATGGTGGATATTTATTTCACCTGATTAACAACCATTCTTATTTTAAAAGCAGTTAAATAGAAATAATCACTTTCTTAATATAACAAAATGTTTTTTAAAACCATAAGCCGATATAATGGGGGAACCTGGGAGGCATTCCCACTCAAGTTAAAAACAAGATAAGCATTTTTATTGGCAGGACTACCAAATGGAATTAAAGAAAGAAAATGGAAAGAAGTGTATAAAATTATCACTATTCATAACATACATTCCTGGATAATATAGGATAATCAACTAGAAAACTACAAAAAAACACAAGAAAATTAAATAGGAAAGTGAGTTAAAAATTAACATAAAGAGATTAAAGGTTTTATATGTATAAACATTAACCAAATAGAAAAAGAAGGAAAAAAAGTCTATTTACAATAACCACAAGAGGTACAGAAACAGACCAATGAAGAAATGCATGACTTGTATAAAGAAAATATTTTAAAAATAGAAGCAACTAAAGGATGCAGAAGGAGAGACAGAAAGTTCTCGGACAGAAAGTTCCCGCATCAAAAGCAGACAATTTAACCTTAAAAAATTAACTTATAAACTTTAGGTGTTCATAGAAAAAACATATTTTAAAAACCACAGAACTACCTTATATAAAATCAAAGAAAAAAAAGTAACAGAAAGAGTACTGGGAAAATTTTCCGGGAAAAATAGCACTGAGGTTATGTTAGCACCACTCTATTATAAAGAATAGTTTAAAACCTTAAAAATCAAAATTGCCTGATAATAGTTCATGAAAATATAGGTGAACTAATGGAATACAGAGAAAATCTAGAATCAAATTCAAACACTTAAGAAAATGTATCATGTAACAAATGTAACATCTCCTATTAGTGTGAAAAAAAATGAACTGTTCAATACGTTGTGTGGGGAAACTGCCATAGTTGCCTGAAAAATAAAAGTGCTGGATCAATACCTCCTACTGTACACCACAATAAATCCCAAATGCAAAAAGGCTTTAAACATAGACTACAAATCCACAAAACCACTAGGAGAAAACAGAATAATTGTAACCTGGGATTAACATCAATGGAAAAGATGGGCAAAAGTTATGAACACAGAATTTACAAAAAAGTAATAGAGTTGGCTCTGAAACACAGGAAATATACTCAAACTCATAAGTAAGAGCATAAAAAATAGTTGTCATTTTTTACCTGTAAAATTGGCAAAAACCCAAATGTTTGATATAATGCACAGCAAGGGTAACTGTAGAATTATCCATTGTCAAACTTGGCAGTTGGAGGTTATTGTAATTTATTATAAACCCCATAGAATACAATTTGGCAGTTACCTGTAAAATTTACAATTTCATATACCTTTTAGTCTCACTTCTGAGAATTTACTCTACTGTATTGATATACTTGCACACATTCCAAGTGGTGCATGCTCAGTGTTCTTTATTTCTTCAGTGTCAGTAAAAGAGATACCAAAATTTGCAAGTCCATTGATAGTGAATTTTAATATGAAGAAATATTATGTAGCTGTGAAAAAGGTTTTGAGGGAATTATCCAGTATTCATAAGGAAATGCATAAGAACCCCAGGATATATTGTAAGGGGGTAATGTATTAATATTCATTCATATATTCTTGAAATGCATTCTGAATATCTAGAAATAAGCAAGAAATTAATAAAAGGAATATCTCAGGTGGGGGACCAGATATAGATGTAATAGTGGGAAATCTTTTGCTTTTTGGTCTCTTACCCTTTATTATATATTTGAATACTTACATGTAGAATGTATGTAGATATAGTCTATAGATGATAAATTCTGTAATAAATTCTAAAAATTTACATAGATAGAATACATATATTTGCATATGTGTGTGTGTGTATTTTAATTACTCAAAAGTGAGAGGTGGCTTCAAAACCCTGAAACATTACATGTCACTACTATGTCTGTGACCTCTCAGGATCAGCAACCTTGCTTTTCAGTAATATATTGAACACATAGCTCTGATGTTTGCCAGTTTCCTCCCAAAACAGAGACATACATCCTTCACATCTGTGAAATCATAATTATTTTGGCGTCTGATCGTCTCTTTATTGTCCTTTTCTCACAATTTAACCAAATACGAATATGCAGTTCCTGAGAATCTGGTCTCTCTGATTTTCTGATCCAATTTAGATGTTTATAGGATAAAAAGGATGCTTGCTGTGCATCTTAAATTTAATTATGGGGTTAAACAGGAGCGATGAAAAGACTGCATTGGTTCTAATATAAATTACCTTCTCTCTGCAGGAGGAGCATTATCCGCTGCTTGGACTGTGAGCGCGTAAGTCCTCCCAACTATCAATTCCACCCCCGGAGCGATGGCGATAAGCCCTGTTGTGTTATTGATGATGAAGTCTCCCTGAGCCCCAACCAGGATTTCATAGGTGATCTCCCCATTTGACCCTTCATCCGCGTCGACTGCGGTGAGCTGGAATTGAAAATCACAGCATAAATCCTCTCGGTACTCCACTTTTCACCATTGTGTCATTTCTTTCCCCCAACAAAAGGAGTTGCTTTCAAAGACAAAAAATAAGGAAAGAAGTTTCCCTTGGCGTATACACTCTTGTTTTCTTGAATCAAGGCCACTGTGTTCTGTTAAGACACCAAGCAATCACAGCAGGATTTTCTTTTCTTTTTTTGTGAGGGTGACAAAAGTATTTGGATCTTGAAGACTGCCTTTATTTTAATTTACTGAACGAAAAAAGAGGAAAGCCCTAACAGCAAATTTAATATCCCTATAGGAATTTTAATTTTCTATTCTCCATCTCACCTCTATTCTTGACACAAAAACCCATACCATTATAGACCAAGGCCTGGAAAATATAAAATAGATGAACTTTGCCTTTTCTACTCCCATTCTTCCTTTGCTCTCATTTTTTTTCCATTTGTAAGGTTTTCCTTTCTCTCCCAGAGACTCCTTTGGCCTCAAGTACTTTTATTTACACTTGGCTTTAGAAAGATCTTTATAATTTTGTTCACATATACTCATAAAGGACCAATAAGGCCTAGAATATTACCTTCTCAAAGTCAAATAAATGCATCTCTAATTATAAAATGTCTAATTAGAAAGTTAGAATATCCAGCCCAAGAAATATCTGAGGAAAGGGATTCAATTCTGAGATCCTGACATCATGCCACATAAGCTTCTGTAAGGTTTATATGCACATGTTTATAATCATTTTGGAAACTAGTAGCCAAGAGTTAAAACCTATCTTTGTATCATTGTGTGTGAAAAGAGAGTGAGAAATTATTAATTTCATAAAGCAAAATTAAGGTAATCATTATTTAATATGTTAAATAAGACCCTTCAGCTTTTGGACAAATGTAAATTTACTTAGGGAAGAAACAGATTCCAGTGGCAAATCTTACAATATGCATTTTACAAATGTTCCCAGAATTTTTTGTGTTCATTATGCCAAAAGTGATGGATGAAGAAAAGAAAGGTGGCCTCAGTTTATACAAAAGGGGTAACAATTACAAGTTTCCTGTTGAGAAGAGAAACACATATGATTGTAATAAATAAACCTGTACAAAAAAACTTCTTATTTACTGATATATTCTTATATATTTCTAATCCCTGAGTTTCACTTCTCTAAAGTAATAGTTCTTTACCATTCATAGACTCCTTAGGTAGCTACTGGACACACTGGTATAGCTCCTTAGGTAAAATGTGAGTGTGCACATTTACTTTGAAACATGAATTCAGGTTCAGGCATACTGTGTTAATAGCCAATTCAAAGGTTCATTTTACTATTCTGATGAAATTTAAACTATGTACTTTACACAAGCCATCATGCTTATACTGTGTATATTCTAATTCTATTTTTATTATCCACTACATTTAGATGATCATGTGCATGGAAATAGCAGCAACAAAAATAGTCGAGAAAAAAAAACCCAGAAATTTGATAGACTGGCATAAACTCATCTAAGTCTGAGCCTGGGTATTTGGGAGTGGACAGATGTGGTTGCCAGAAGGAGAAATACTTCATAAAATGATACTGGGACTTATCTGACAATGACAGACATAGTCCTAAAGGCAAAAGAGAAGGCAGCTATTGCAGAAACAGACCAAATAAATGATGTATATTTATGGAGAATTATTCAAGCCAGACAAACTCATTCTCTTTTGTGTATGGGTGAAATTAGAAAATGAGGGGACATGGGTAGCAGAGGAGATATCAGTTTTGATTACAGTAAATCACTTAACACAACGTCTCAGGAAATCTTAATTAGAATTTAGTTCAAATTGGATTCAATATTAACATTCTTCCTGGGACTTAAATTGGCTCAAGGAATTTAATGATAAATGGCATTACATCAAGTTAAGAAGTGTTGAGGAGCATGCTTCAGGGATATAGGTATTATGGCTGATCTTATTTAACATTTTCATAAATGATGTTGGAAGGGATGATAAGCTGGATGATAATTAAATTGAAGAACGCACCCATCTGGGAGGTGCTGTAAACCATAAACACTATTGCACAGCACGGAGATAGAAACACCCATGAAACTGTAAAGCCAGCCAACCACAGGTAAGCTAATATACTCAGGGAATACAGTTAGTGCCATGGAAACCTTTAGTAAATAGGAAGTTTAACAAATAAGCTCAAAATGAAGTCTATGCTTAGGTTACTTAAGTAGCTTTATATTATTTGTCTGTGTTTTAGTATGGAATAATGAAATGGTTAAACAAATGACATAAAGGAGTCCCCACACATACAAACAAAAATATTTTGAAGTTACTGATGGTTCAGGCTTAGACAAACAGGCTGAGACAATGACTCTGAACACCCAGAAAACAGGTAATGTCTCCTGTGAAAGACCTTGAGACTAAACTTTGGTGGGGATTTAATTCAATTGCAACTCAATGGCCCTGTGGTCAGCAGAGTGTGAGATGGAGGTATATGATACAGTTCCTAATTTAGAAGGTAAATCTACACCCTAAATAAAGAGAGAATGCAGGAGGGGTTGATTTTCATAGAGAAACAAAAATGGTGCTTATATGTTATCAGATGAAAGAAAAATAAAATGGATATTTTTAATCCTTTTACTTAAATGTTATGGTATCTAAATGGTAAGAAACACTGTTATTGATATATTTCTTTTCTGTCCTGTACTACAGTCCTTTTCAGGAAGTTTAATCTTATCCTTTCAGTTCCTTCATATGTACATGTTCCAGATATCCTCAGCCACCTCTCACTCACACAAAATTAATCAATAAATAAAAATTTGGATTTGCTCCTGTGACTTCCTTTCTAGCTCTGGCTGCAGTTTATTTCTCTCTTCAATCTCTCTTTCTTGTGTCTGAAAAATTGAGAAACATGGCTTTATGTAAAAGATAAGAGGTAAAGAATATTGGATCATAACCTGAACAATGACAAAAAAAAATCAAACTAGAGTCACAAAAATGAAGCAGAATAGAAGTCATAGTTGATACAGAATAATCATCAGACCTAAACTATAAAACAAAGCATGAACATAGTATTAGTATATGAATAATTAAGTTTTCACTAGAAATGAATTATGGTGCATTGATTATGAATAAGTATGCTGACCACTTGGCAGTTTTTGCCTCCTGGGCATCCTGGGCCCTTGTTTCTAGTAAGAGTCCCCCATTTTCCTTTGAAAAATTTCCATTTTTATATTTATCCCCTTCACAGTCCATGTTTTCATGGGGCTGGCACAGCTCCAGCAATAAGAATAAGATTCAGGTCTGGACATTATTTGGTTCAAGATCTGCAAGTTATCCAAGCTGGTACAGTCAGGGTGATTCCTAGAACTACTGGAAAGAAGGGCTCTTATTTCCTCTAGAATTAGACTGGTAAATTTATATCTGACTTTCTGGCTGATCTTCATGTCTACAGTGGAACAGCTTAAGACTGAGGCCCAGAAAGTAGACAATACCAGGAAGGAGAAAATATTGATGACCCTCTTTCCAATTATGCCTAACAAATATGTTTTTTATATACATACTTTTATATATGAACCAAAAATTTATTTTCTTTATAAAAAGAGGTACTTTAATTTGAAATTATGTCACTTCAAACCATTAGAATCATAAATATTATAGAAAAAGTCTTATTACGAATTATTCTTCTTGGCCTGCTTTAGCATTATTTATTATTCTAAGATTATCGTACTTTGATTTTTTCATATGTGATGCCATGTGTTCATTAATACATCAAACTATGTTTGATTAAATGCATGATTATTCACTGCAATGACTAAAGACAATGCTATAGAAATAGGAGTCCACCCTTACATAAAAATCATGTTTAAGAAGGGATTAAAGATGGCGGTGTGAGAGGTGAGACAGAGGTTTCTTCCTAAAACTGTATATAATATGAAAATATAATTAATACGACTAATCCTGAAAGAGCAACAGGAAAGCGGACTGCGTGAATCTGCATAAACCTGGAGAAAAGAATAAACCTCACAGAACAGGGTAATATACCAAAGCCATGGCCTGGCTCCACCCAAGCCCTTCCTTCACCAGAGGTCACCAGCAGGAGGAAGAGAAAGAGTGGGGAGGGAGTGGAGGCCTGGGACTGCTGAATACCTAATTCCGGAGATCTGCTCTGGGAGCACAGACCTACATTTCATGGTGCTTTCATGGTATTCTCATGATTAGGGGGTTGGAAAGCTAAGATAGGCAGAATACCTGGAGAGACTGAGATTCCAGTAACTTGTGGAAAGCAGGGATTGATATCCGGCTGCTCTGGGACAAAAGAAAGTTGGACAGTCTGAGAGACTTCCTAACAGCAAGAGAGCTATTAATGGGGCAAGGATTGCACAGAGCTTACTGCTCAGGAGAAAGAACAGGTAGACAAAATTGTCCAGGTGTACTCAGCACAGCAGGTTGGGAACTTTCACAATCTTCAGGAGCTCCAGCTTCCTGGCCAGGTACACAGCTTAAAGGACCACTTCCATGATATACAGCCTACTGCACCTTTATCCTGGCCAGCCCCACCGGGCTCACAAACCAGCAAACCCTACCCTAGTGTTAGGCCAGCCAGAGGGAAGCCCCATCTATAAAAACTACAAGCACAAAGAACAGAGGCTTATACCTGTGTGCTCGGCCCATTGGGTCTGGCAAAGGAGGCAGGCGTAGCGGCTGGGAGGAGGAAACAGCTCTATCTTCCCCCCAGGCAACAATACCACTCCCATGTGACCCCCTGAATTGCTTCAGGGGCTGAGAAGCTCCAGAGAGTAGAGCTTCTGGGCATTAGAGGGTGTCATATACAAATATGAAATGCTAAAGAAATATGGTTCAAAGTAAAATTATGAATACAACCCCTGAGAAAGAGTCATATGAAATCAACCTCATGAATCTGCCTAAAAGGGATTTCAAAATAAAAATCATTAACATGCTCATGGAGGTACAGAAAAATATTCAAGAACTCAGGAATGAATTCCAGTCAGAGATCCAATCATTACGGAACACAGTATCAGAAATGAAACATACAATGGAAAGTTTTAAAAGTAGATTACATATAGTGGAGGAGACGACAAATGAAATAGAAATTAGAGAAGAGGAATGCAAAGAAGCTGAGGCACAGAGAGAAAAAAGGATCTCTAAGAATGAAAGAATAGT
>JAQQAC010022981.1:55293901-55322777 GCA_029783875.1 Phataginus tricuspis | reverse complement strand
GGAGGTACAGAAAAATATTCAAGAACTCAGGAATGAATTCCAGTCAGAGATCCAATCATTACGGAACACAGTATCAGAAATGAAACATACAATGGAAAGTTTTAAAAGTAGATTACATATAGTGGAGGAGACGACAAATGAAATAGAAATTAGAGAAGAGGAATGCAAAGAAGCTGAGGCACAGAGAGAAAAAAGGATCTCTAAGAATGAAAGAATATTGAAAGAATTGTGTGACCAATCCAAACGGACCAAGACTTGCATTATAGGGCTACCAGAAGAAGAAGAGAGAGAAAAAGGGGTAGAAAGTGTCTTTGAGGAGATAATTGTTGAAAACTTCCCCAGTCTTGGAGAGGAGATAGTCTTGCAGGCCATGGAGGTACACAGATGTCCCAACACAAGGGACCCAAGAAAAACAACATGAAGACATACTCTAATTAAATGGCAAAGATCAACAAAAAGACAGACTATTAAAAGCAGCCAGAGACAGAAATAGAGTCATATACAAAGGAAAGCCCATCAGGCCATCATCAGACTTTTCAGTAGAAACCTTACAGGCCAGAAGGCAGTGAAATGATATATTTAATGCAATGAAACAGAAGGGCCTTGAACCAAGAATACTTTATGCAGCAAGATTATCATTTAAATTTGAAGGAGGGATTAAACAATTTCCAGATAAGCAAAGGCTGAGAGAATTTACCTCCCACAAACCAACTCTACAGTGTATTTTGGAGGGACTGCTATAGCAGGAAGTGTTCCTAAGGTTTAATAGCTGTCACCAGAGGTAAGAAAACCAAGGCAAAGAAAGTAGAACAGTTAATTACTAAACAAATGCAAAATTAAATCAACTATCCCCAAAGTCTATCAAGGCACAGACAAAGAGTACAGAATATGATACCTAACATACAAAGAATGGAGGAGAAAGAAAAAGGAGGAGAAAAAAAGGACCTTTAGACTATGTTTGTAATAGCATATTAACTGAGTTAAGTTAGATTCTTAGATAGTAAGGAAGTTAACCTTGAACCTTTGGTAACCACGAATCTAAAGCCTGCAATGCCAATGAGTGCATACCTATCGATAATCACCCTAAATGTAAATGGTCTTAATGCACCAATCAAAAGACATAGAATCACTGAATGGATAAAAAAACAAGACCCATCTGTATGCTGCCTACAAGAGACTCACTGTAAACCCAAAGACATACACAGACTAAAAATGAAGGGATGGAAAAAGATATTTCATGCAACTAATAGGGAGAAAAAAGCAGGAGTTGCCATACCTGTATCAGACTAAATAGACATCAAAAAAAGAAAGCCACAAGAGACAAAGAAGGACATTACATAATGATAAAGGGGTCAATTCAACAGGAAGATATAACTATTATAAATATCTATGCACCCAACACAGGAGTACCTACATATGTGAAACAAATACTAACAGAATTAAAAGGAGAAATAGAATGCAATGCATTCATTCTAGGAGACTTCAACGCCCCACTCACTCCAAAGGACAGATCAACCAGACATAAAATAAGTAAGGAGACAGAAGCACTGAACAATATATTAGAACAGATGGAACTAACAGACATCTACAGAACTCTACACCCAAAAGCAGCAGAATACACTTTCCTCTCAAGTGCACATGGAACATTTTCAAGAACAGATCATATACTAGGCCACAAAAAGAGCCTGGGTAAATTCAATAAGATTAAATTTGTACCAACCAGTTTCTTAGACCACAGAATTATGAAACTAGAAATAAATTACACAAACAAAACGAAAAATTCCACAAACAAATGGAGTCTTTACAACATGCTACTAAATAACCAATGGATCAATGACCAAATAAAAACACATATCAAGCAATATATAGAGACAAATGACAACAATAATTCAATAACGTGAAATCTATGGGATACAGCAATGGCTGTGCTAAGACAAAAGGATATTGCAATATAGGCCTACCTCAGGAAGGAAGAACAATCCCATATGAACACTCTAAATGCACAATTAATGAAACTAGAAAAAGAAGAACAAATGAAGCCCAATGTCATTAGAAGGAGGGACATAATAAAGATTAGAGCATAAATTAATGAAATCGAGAAGAATATAATAATAGAAAGAATAAATGAATGCAAGAGCTGGTTCTTGGAAAAAATAAACAAAATAGATAAACCCATAGCCAGACTTATCAAGGAAATAGAGAGCCTCCACAGATAAACAGAATCAGAAATGAGAAAGGAAAAATCGCTATGGATAACACAGAAATTCAAAGAATTATTAGACAATACTATGAAAAATTATATGCCAACAAACTGGATAGCCTAGAAGAAATGGACACCTTTCTAGAAAAATAAAACCTTCTAAGGCTGACCGAGAAAGAAACAGAAAATCTGAAGGGACCAATTACCAGCAAAGAAATTGAATTGGTAATCAAAAACTTGGTAAGAAAAACTCCTGAACCAGATGGCTTCACTGCTGAATTTTATCAAACATTTAGTGAAGAACTAATACATGTCCTCCTTAAAGTTTTTCAAAGAGTAGAAGGAGAGGGAATACTCCCAAACTCATTCTATGAGACCAGAATCACTCTAATATGAAAACCAGGCAAAGACACCACCTTAAAAGAAAGTTACAGACCAATATCCTTTATGAACATAGCTGCAAAAATACTCAACCAAATATTAGCAAACTGAATTAAAAAATACATCAAAAAGACAATCCATCATGGTCAAGTGCGACTCATCCCAGGGATGCGAGGATCGTACAACATTTGAAAATCCATCAACATCATCCACTACATGAAAAAAAAGAAGGACAAAAACCTCATGATAATCTCCATAGATGCTGAAAAAGCATTTGACAAAATTCAACATCCATCATGATAAAAATTCTCAACAAAAAGGGTATAAAGGGCAAGTACCTCAACATAATAAAGGTCATATATGACAAAACCACAGCCAACATTATGCTTAACTGTGAGAAGCTGAAAGCTTTTCATTAAAGATCGGGAACAAGGCAAGGATGCCCACTCTCCACACTTCTATTCCACATAGTACTGGAGGTCCTGACCACGGCAATAAGACCACACAAAGAAATAAAAGGTATCCAGATTGGCAAGGAAGAAGTTAAACTGTCCCTGTTTGCAGATTACATGACATTGTACATAAAAAACCCTAAAGAATCCACTCAAAAACTACAAGATCTAATATCTGAATTCAACAAAGTTGCGGGATACAAAATTAATACACAGAAATCTGTTGCATTCCTACACACTAATGATGATTTAGCAGAAAGATAAATCAGGAAAGCAATTCCATTCACATTTGCATCAAAAAGAATAAAATACCTAGGAATAAATCTAACCAAGGAAGAGAAAGACCTGTATTCTGTAAACTACGGGACACTCATGAGAGAAATTAAAGAAATGGAAACGCATCCCGTGCTCATGGATATGAAGAATTAATATTATCAAAATGGCCATCCTGCTTAAAGCAATCTCCAGATTCAATACAATCCCTATCAGAATACCAACAGCATTCCTTAATGAACTAGAGAAAATAGTTCAAAAATTCATATGGAACCACAAAAGACCCTGAATAGCCACAGCAATCCTGAGAAGGAAGAATAATGCGGGGGTAATTAAGCTCCCTGACTTCAAGCTCTAGTACAAAGCCACAGTAATCAAGACAATTTGGTACTGGCACAATAACAGACCCATAGACCATGGAACAGACTAGAGAGCCCTGATATAAACCCAATCATATACAGTCAATTAATATACAATAAAGGAGCCATGGACATAAAATGGGGAAATGACAGCCTCTTCAACAGCTGGTATTGGCAAAACTGGACAGCGACATGCAAGAGAATGAAACTAGATTGTTGTTTAACCCCATACACAAAAGTAAACTTGAAAAGGATCAAAGATCTGAATGAGGGTCATGAAACCATAAAACTCTTAGAAGACAACATAGGCAAAAATCTCCTGAATATAAGCTTGATCAACTTCTTCCTGAACGCATCTCCTTGGGCAAGGGAAACAAAAGCAAAAATGAACTCATGGGACTACATCAAACTAAAAAGTTTCTGTAAAGCAACCATCAGCAGAGGACACCATCAACAGAACAAAAAGGCATCCTACAGTATGGGAGAATATATACATATATACTTTTTGTAGGTGTATTTTTAAAATTCTTTTATTTAGGTATTAATGATATACATTCTTATGTAGGTTTCACATGAAAAAACAATGTGGTTACTACTTTTACCCATATGATCGAGTCCACACCCATACATCAGTCACTGTCCTTCAGTGTAGTACGATACTGCAGATTCACTATTTGCCTTCTCTGTGTTACACTGTTTTCCCTGTGACTCCCCACACCATGTGTACTAAATATAATACCCCTCAATCCCTTTCTCCCTCCCTCCTCACCTGACCTCCCACACCCCTCTCTTTTGGTAACTACTAGTCCGGAGTCTCTGAGTCTGCTGCTATTTTGTTCCTTTAGTTTTGTGTCATTGTTATACTCCACAAATGGGGGAAATCATTTGCACTTGTCTTTCTCTGCCTGGCTTATTTCACTGAGCATAATATCCTCCAGCTCCATCCATGTTGTTGCAAATGGTAGGATTTGTTTCTTTCTTATGGCTGAATAGTATTCCATTGTGCATATGTACCACCTCTTCTTTATCCATTCATCTACTGATGGACACTTAGGTTGCTTCCATATCTTAGCTATTGTAAAAAGTGCTGCGATAAACATAGGGGTGCATATGTCTTTTTGAATCTGAGAAGTTGTATTCTTTGGGTAAATTACAAGGAGTGGGATTCATGGGTCAAATGATATTTCTATTTTTTAAGTTTTTTGAGGAATGTCCGTATTGCTTTCCACAATGGTTGAACTAGCTTACATTCCCACCAGCACTTTAGGAGGATTCCCCTTTCTCGGCATCCCTGCCAGCATTTGTTCTTCTTAGTCTTTTCGATGGTGGCCATCCTTACTGGTATGAGGTAATATCTTACTGTGGTTTTAATTTTCATTTCCCTGATGATTAGTGATGTGGAGCATCTTTTCATGTGTCTGTTGGCCATATGAATTTCTTCTCTGGAGAACTGTCTCTTCATATCATCTCCCCATTTTTTAATCGGGTTATTTGATTTTTGGGTGTTGAGGCATGTAAGTTCTTTATATACTTTGGATGTTAACCCCTTGTCAGATATGTCATTTACAAATATATTCTCCCATAGTGTAGGATGCCTTTTTGTTCTGTTGATGGTGTCCTCTGCTGATGGTTGCTTTACAGAAACTTTTTAGTTTGATGTAGTCCCATGAGTTCATTTTTGCTTTTGTTTCCCTTGCCCAAGGAGATGCGTTCAGGAAGAAGTTGATCAATCTTATTTTCAGAGATTTTTGCCTATGTTGTCTTCTAAGAGTCTTATGGTTTCATGACTTACATTCAGGTCCTTGATCCATTTCGAGTTTACTTTTTGTATGGGGTTAAACAATAATCAAGTTTCATTCTCTTGCATGTAGCTGATCTGTTTTGCCAACACCAGCTGTTGAAGAGGCTGTCATTTCCCCATTGTAGGCCCATGGCTCATTTATCATATATTAATTGACCATATGTGGTTGGGTTTATATCAGGGCTCTCTAGTCTGTTCCATTGGACTGTCGGTCTGTTCTTGTGCCAGTACCAAATTGTCTTGATTACTGTGGCTTTGTACTAGAGCTTGAAGTTTGGGAGCATAATCCCCCCAGTTTTATTCTTCCTTCTCAGGATTGCTTTGGCTATTCCGGATCTTTTGTTGTTGCATATGAATTTTAGAACTATTTTCTCTAGTTCATTAAAGAATGCTGTTGGTATTCTGATAGGGGTTGAATTGAATCTGTAGATTGCTTTAGGCAGGATGGCCGTTTTGACAATATTAATTCTTTCTATCCATGAGCATGGGATATGTTTCCATTTATTGGTATCTTCTTTAATTTCTCTCATGAGTGTCTTGTAGTTTCAGAGCATAGGTCTTTCACTTCCTTGGTTAGGTTTATTCTTGGTATTTTATTCTTTTTGATGCAACTGTGAATGGAACTGTATTCCTGATTTCTCTCTCAGGCAGTTCATTGTTTGTGTATAGGGATGCCACAGATTTCTGCGTATTAATTTTGTATCCTGCAACTTTGCTGAATTCATATATTAGGTCTAGCATGTTGTGAGTGGATTCTTTAGGGTTTTTTATGTACAATATAATGTCATCTACAAATAGAGACAGTTTAACTTCTTCCCTGCCAATCTGGATGCCTTTTATTTCTTTGTGTTGTCTGATTGCCGTGGCTATGACCTCAAGTACTATGTTGAATAGAAGTTGGGAGAGTGGGCATCCTTGTCTGGTTCCCGATCTTAAAGGAGAAGCTTTCAGCTTGTCGCTATGAAGTGTAATGTTAGCTGTGGGTTTGTCATATATGGCCTTTATTATGTTGAGGTACTTCTCCTCTATACCAATTTGTTGAGAGTTTTTATCATGAATGGATGTTGAATTTTGTCAAATGCTTTTTCAGCATCTATGGAGATGATCATGTGGTTTTTGTCCTTTTTGTTGATGTAGTGCATAATGTTAATGGATTTTCAAATGTTTTACCATCCTTGCTTCCCTGGAATAAATCCTAATCGATCATGATGGATGATCCTTTTGATGTATTTTTGAATTCGGTTTGCTAATATCTTTTGAGTATTTTTGCATCTATGTTCATCATGAATATTGGTCTGTAATTTTCTTTCTTTGTGGTGTCTTTGCCCAGGGTCGATATTAGAGTGATGCTGGCCTCATAGAATGAGTTTGGAAGTATCCCCTCTCTTCTACTCCTTGGAATACTTTAAGGAGGATGAGTATTACGTCTTCACTAAATGTTTAATAAAATTCAGTGGTGATGCCCTATGGTCCAGAGTTTTGTTCTTAGGTAGGTTTTTGATTACCAGTTCAATTTTGTTGCTGGTAAGTGATCTGTTTAGATTTTATGTTTCTTTCTGGGTCAACCTTGGAAGGTTGTATTTGTCCAGAAAGTTGTCCATTTCCTCTAGGTTATCCAGTTTGTTAGCATATAATTTTTTACAGTATTCTCTAATAATTCTTTGTATTTCTGTAGTATCGATAGTGACTTTTCCTTTCTCATTTCTGATTCTATTTATGTGAATAGATGCTTTTTTTCTTGAAAAGTCTGGCTATGGGTTTATCTATTTTGCTTATTTTCTCAAAGAAACAGCTCTTGCTTTCATCGATTCTTTCTATTGTTTTATTTTTCTCAATTTTATTTATTTATACTCTGATCTTTATTATGTCCCTTCTTCTACTGACTTTGGGTCTCATTTGTTCTTCTTTTTCTAGTTTTGTTAATTGTGAGTTTAGACTGCTCATATGGGATTGTTCTTCTATTTTGAGGTAGGCCTGTATTGCAATATACTTTCCTCTTAGCACGGCCTTCACTGTGTCCCACAGATTTTGCAGTGTTGAATTATTGTTGTCATTTGTCTCCATATATTGCTTGATCTCTGCTTTTATTTGGTCATTGATCCATTGGTTATTTAGGAGCATGTTGTGAAGACTCCATGTGTCTGTGGGAGTTTTCATTTTCATTGTGTAATTTATTTCTAGTTTCATACCTTTGTGGTCTGAGACACTGGTTTGCACAATTTCAATCTTTTTGAATTTCCTGAGGCTCTTTTTGTAGCCTTGTCTATGATCTATTCTTGAAAATATTCCATGTGCACTTGAGAAGAAAGTGTATTCTGCTGTTTTTGGGTGTAGAGTTCTGTAGATGTCTGTTAGGTCCATGTGTTCTATTGTGTTGTTCAGTGCCTCTGTCTCCTTATTTTCTGTCTTGTTGATCTGTCCTTCATAGTGAGTGGAGCGTTGAAGTCTCCTAGAATGAATGCATTGCATTCTATATCTCCTTTTAATTTTGTTAGTATTTGTTTCACATATGTAGGAGCTCCTGTGTTGGGCACATAGATATATATAATGGTTATATCTTCTTGTTGGATTGACCCTTTTACCGTTATGTAATATCCTTTTTTGTCTCTTGTAACTTTCTTTGTTTTGAAATCTATTTTGTCTGATACAAGTACTGCAACTCCTGCTTTTTTCTCCCCATTAGTTGCATGAAATGTCTTTTTCTATCCATTCACTTTCCAGTCTGTATATGTCTTTGGGTTTAAAGTGAGTCTCTTATAGGCAGCATACAGATGGGTCTTGTTTTTTTATCCATTCAGTGACTCTATGTCTTTTGATTGGTGCATTCAGTCCATTTACATTTAGGGTGATTATCGATAGTATGTACTTATTAACATTGAAGGTTTTATATTCGTGGTTACCAAAGATTCAAGGTTAACTTCCTTACTATCTAAAAGCCTAACTTAACTCACTTAATATCCTTTTACAAACCGAATCTAAAGGTTTTGTTATTTTTTCCTTTTTCTTCCTCCTCCATTCTTTATTAATTAGGTATCATATTCTTTACTCTTTGTCTATCCCTTGATTGACTTTGGTGATAGTTAATTTATTTTTGTATTTGCTTATTAATTAGCTGTTCTACTTTCTTTACTGTGGTTTTCTTACCTCTGGTGGCAGCTATTAAATCTTAGAAACACTTCCATATAGCAGTCCCTCCAATATACACTGTAGAGATGGTTTGTGGGAGGTAAATTCTCTCAGCTTTTGCTTATCTGGAAATTGTTTAATCCTTCCTTCAAATTTAAATGATAATCTTGCTGGATAAAGTATTCTTGGTTCAAGGCCCTTCTGCTTCATTGCATTAAATACATCATGCCACTCCCTCCTGGCTGTAAGGTTTCTTCTGAGATATCTGATGATAGCCTGATGAGCTCTCCTATGTATGTGATCTTATTTCTCTCTCTGGCTGCTTTAAATAGTGTGTATTTATCCTTGATCTTTGCCATTTAAATTATTATATGTCTTGGTGGTGTCTTCCTTGGGTCCCTTGTGTTGGGAGATCTGTGCACCTCCATGGCCTGAGAGACTATCTTCTTCCCCAGATTGTGGAAGTTTTCAGCAATTACGTCTTCAATGACACTTTCTATCCCTTTTTCTCTCTCTTCTTCTGGTACCCCTATAATGTGAATATTGTTCTGTTTGGATTGGTCACACAGTTCTCAATATTCTTTCATTCTTAGAGATCCTTTTTTCTCTCTTTGCCTCAGCTTCTTTGTATTCCTCTTCTCTAGTTTGTATTTCATTTATCGTCTTCTCCACTGTGTCTAATATGCTTTTAATACCCTCCATTGTGCTCTTCAGTGATTGCTTCTCCTACTGGAATTCATTCCTGAGTTCTTGAATATTTTTCCTTACCTCCATGAGCATGTTAATGATTTTTGTTTTGAACTCCCTTTCAGAAAGATTCATGAGGTCGATGTCATTTAAATCTTTCTCAGGATTTGTATTAATAATTTTACTTTGGACCAGGTTCCGTTGGCATTTCATATTTGTATATTGAATCCTCTAGTGCCCAGAAGCTCTACTCTCTGGAGCTGCTCAGCCCCTGAAGCAATGTTGGGGGTCACAGGGGAGTGGTATTGGTGCTTTGGGGAAGGAAAGAGCTGTTTCCTACTTCCTGGCTGCTATGCCTGACACCACCGCATGAACCAGTGCACCAAGCACACAGGTATAAGCCTCTATGCTTTGTGTTTGTAGTTGCTGTACACCTATCTTCCCTCTGGCTGGCCTAACACCAGGGTAGGGTTTGCCATTTTGCGAGTCAGATGGAGCTGGCCGGAAGAAATTCAGAGTAGGCTGTGTATCACGGAGGGGGTCCTTGAAGCTGTGTAGCCAGCCAGAGAGCTGGAGCACCTTAAGAACGTGAAAGCTCCCAACCTACTGGGCATAGTGCACCTGGATAATTTTGTCTACCTGTCCTTTTTCCTGAGCAGTAAGCTCTGTGCGATCCTTGCCCCTTTAGCAACCCTCTTGCTAAGGGCTTCCTTGTTAGAAAATCTCTCAAAGTGCCCACCTTTTTTTTGTCCCAGAGCAGCCAGATATGGATCCATGCTTTCCAGAAGCAGCTGGAATCTCAGTCTCTCCAGGAATTCTGCCTATCTTAGCTTTCCAACCCCCTAATTACAAGAGTATCATGCAAGCACCATGAAATGTAGGTTTGTGCTCCCAGAGCAGATCTCTGGAATTAGGTATTCAGCAGTCCCAGGCCTCCACTCCCTCCCCACTCTGTTTCTCTTCCTCCCCGCCAGTGAGCTGGGGTGGGGAAGGGCTTGGATCGGGCCAAGCAAAGCCTTCATACATTACCCTGTTCCGTGAGGTCTTCTCTTTTCTCCAGGTGAATGCAGTCAGGTGCAGTCCTCTTTCTTGTTGTTCTTTCAGTAGTAGTTGTATTAATTATATTTTCATGTTATATGTGGTTTTAGGAGGAAGTTTCTGTCTCACCTCTCACGCCACCATCTTTAATCTTGAGAATATATTTGTAAATGACGTATATGACAATCCAAAATATATAAAGAACTCACACGCCTCAACATTCAAAAAGCAAATAATCTGATTAAAAAATGATCATAGCATATGAAGAGATAATTCTCCAAAGAAGAAATTTAGATGGTCAACAGACACATGAAAAGATGCTCCACATCACTAATCATCAGGGAAATGCAAATTAAAACCACAATGAGATATCACCTCACACTAATAAGGATTGCCAACATCGAAAAGACTAAGATCAACAAATGCTGGCAAGGATGCGGAGAAAGGGAAACCCTCCTATACTGCTGGTGGGAATGTAAGCTAGTTCAACCTTTGTGGAAATCAATATGGCGGTTCCTCAAAAAACTAAAAAATAGAAACATCATTTGACCTGGGAATCCCACTTCTTGGGATTTACCCAAAGAATACAACTTCTCAGACTCAAAAAGACATATGCACCCCTATGTTTATTGCAGCACTATTCACAATATCCAAGATATGGAAGCAACCTAAGTGTCTATCAGTAGATGAATGGATAAAGAAGATGTGGTACATAAACAATGCTATGCTATTCAGTCATAAGAAAGAAACATATCCTACCACTTGTGACAACATGGATGGAGATGAAGGATATTATGCTCAGTGAAATAAGCCAAGCAGAGAAATAGAAGTGCCAAATGATTTCCCTCATTTGTGTAGTATAACAATGAAGCAAAACTGTAGGAACAAAATAGCAGCAGACTCACAAACTCTAAGAAGCGACCGGAGTTACCAAAGGGAAGGTGTGGGAGGATGGGATTGAGGTGTAGTATGTTTTGTACACATGGTGTGTGGGGTCACAGGGAAAACAGTGTAGCACAGGCAAGGGAGGCAGTGAATCTGTGGCATCTTACTACACTGATGGACAGTGACTGCATTGGGGTATGTGGGGGGACTTGATAATATGGGTAAAAGTAGTAAGCACATTGTTTTTTTCATGTGAAACCTTCATAAGAGTGTATATCAATAATACCTTAACAAAAAATTTTTAAAATATTATGTTTAACTGTTTAACAAGTAACTATATATACATACACATGCAAATATGTCTGTATATATATATATATACACACACTGATAAATAATCAGAAGCATATAAGATAAGGTCATGAATGCTCAGTTTTAGTTCTTTTCAAAATGAAGTTCAGTTTGTAAAGTGAACACTGGACTGATGGCTTGCTAAAACATAAATCTGAATTGAGAAGAGCTTGGTATCTTTTCCAAAAGAAGAGTTATAGAAGTAAGTCAACAGAGATCACCTGCTAATAATCATAATAACAGAATTAATTTCTAAATTAAATTGAAGGAAAATAGTAATCTGGAGAAAAACATGTATTTCAAAGTAATTAATGAAAACCTACAATGGTTCCAGGCACTGCCCTAGGAGCGTGTGTGAGTTAAACTTAGTGAATAAAAATCGGGTCCTACTTTTGTTCTGTTTTGAATTTTTTGGATTTACTGTCATACAAGGAATATTATTAATAATAAATCAATCTAAACTGACATGTTGTGACAAGTACAATTAAAAATGAACATAAAAAACAATGAGTGGGTTACAGGTAGAAACATCACCTAAATACCTTGTAAGGGTTACATTTAAGCTGGGATCCAAAACATAAGAATGTAATTAAGAATATAGATTAAGAACAGTTCATAGAAAAAGGGAAGAGCATGTGTGAGGCCCCTGAGATAAAGGGAATGGATAAGGCTCCCCGGGAAGCTGAATGTGATGAGCCAGAGAAAGACAGGTGTTGATGCTGCAGAGACAAATAGAAACTAGATGATGAAGGGTTTTATGCGCTGTCATAAAGAATTTGAGAAACACTCTGTGAAACGACTAAATGATGAAAGGATTTACTTATATTTGATATTTAATATATAGTCTCTGCCTGTTTTGTCCTTTTATTTTTTGAGTTCGGGAAAAGCTGGCTAGAGTACATGATTTTAGGTAAGAAGATTACAGGAGGATGGCAGTGAATTATTTTAATGGCTCTTATTTATAATAAAAATTACAACACAATTGTGTTGGTCTCCAAAAAATGGACTGAAATATCTCACACCTGATTTATGTAGCGAAACACATTTGAAGAAATAAAAGTTTTGATCAACAGTATAAATAGCAATCACACAATAAAGAATGAAACCATTGCTGAAGTACACAGGCTACATCTATACCATATAGCCTTCTGCTGTTATGGGAAGGATTTCTCTAATTTGTACAGACATAAATTTGGCACTTTTTAATGATAAGAAGTATTCTGTTCTGGAAACCTTATCATCTAAATATTCATTTCAATTTAGTGCTTTTTATTACTGAGGGAGATATTTCTTTGTATTCCAACTTTCAATGAATTTCACCCAGAAAGCATAAAGGGTGAGTAATGGTGCTGTGGTGAGGATTCCCTTAAGAAATATTCATTGAGGAGACCCTCTGCTTTTCCAGAATCTCAGGTAGTGTCTGAGGCTTGGTTTATTTTAATTTTCAGCTAAGGTAGAAAACAGATTACATTGTGTTTCTAGACATTCACTTCTGTTTCCTAGTATGTCATATTGATTCCTTTCATTTTTGTATTTTGTATTTAATAAGGTAAAGGTGATCTGTTTCTTTTTTGGTCTATTTGTGAAAATGTAAGAAACACAGTTCTTGAAGACTTCTATAATAGGTTGTAGAATTACTTTTACATCAAAAAATTGCAATATTCCAATTTTCTTCAGACAGTATTTTCTTTCATTATTTTAATTCAGTGGAGTAAGGATTCAGTACACTAACACATCTATTATCTCATAATATTTATTAGACACAGGGATTGATGCCTAATATGAAATTTAGGGTCTTATAAAATGAATATATATGCACAGTAGTGATGTAAAACCATATGAAATTTTCCTTTTATAAAATTAAACTATTATCCATGACTTGTAATTGATTTATGGAAATATTTTTTTTAATTATTACAGTTAAAATAAAAAAGGTATTTCCTCCCTGTTAATTCAGTGTCTTTATTCTATTCATTTTCTTCCCTCCACAGCATCATATCCCTATTTTCAATTTCTGTCCTTTCCTTTATACTATATATCTTGTCCCACCACTACCACATGACTGAATTGCTCTATTAAAATAGAAAAGAGGGGTAGCTAGGAAACAGGACTTCTGGCTTTGGTGATATCAGGAGATCAGATTATTATTCTTCCAAAAAGTAAAAATCTAAGCAAAATTGTCCAAAACACCAGTTAGGACTCTAAAAATGTACTAAAGTAGACAAATTGAGAGGAATTACTCATGAAGTGTTGCAACTTTAGCTAAGAGAAGCGGGATTCACTGACCCTATTGCTTGCGTGTTACTGTCCTCCCACCTTCACTCTCAAACCTCAAATATGGTTGGCTTATAAGGGTAGGATGACCACGAAAAGCATCAGATTTCCTTTAAGAGAGGACAGGCTGAATTTGGCTACAGTCACTAAGAGAAGCAAGCACAGTGGGACTTGAATGAGGAATGATCTCAGTTCTGCCAATACAAGTTGGGTCCCAGTTGGGGTAACCTGTGAACATCCAGAAATTTAACAGAAAGAATCAGAAAGTGACAGTGTATAGAAGGGCTGGATGAGTTTCTGCACATCTCTGAAACTACTCACATATACAGAGTAGACATGAGAAGACCTAGGGGAACATGAATGCCGAAAGGAAGTCCTGAAGTGCCTGAAATTTTAGTGCTGTCCCGACCCTAATTCAGATCAACTGGCAAAGGGTGGAAGACTTACAGGCTCATGCAAATCACTGGCTGACATCAAGTTATCTAGAAAGAGGAACAATTCATAAAAAACAACGAAAAATTAGAAATAAGAATCAAAGTAAAAAGTGTACAGAGACATTATGGGCTGCAAACTTAAGGGAAACAGATTCAGCAGATGAAATCCAGATACGTTACCTAAAAAAATAATCAAGGTCAGGTCAACATCAATATCCAGAGGTACAATAATATACAGTTAAAACAAACATAATAATTAAAAAAAAAAACTAAATCTAGAGATTGTTAAAAACAAAGTTATTCTTAAATGGTAAGAAAGATATTCAGAACCTTTGTGATAGGTGTCAAGACTGTCACAATAGGGGAGAGAGATAGGGCTCAACTGCAAGTACATGAAAGACAGACGAAAATTATAATCAACAAGTAGAGTGAGGAGGTCAGTGCATGAAAGGTTTTTAAGGGAAGATATCAAGGGTAGAGGGATTCTTATTAAACTGACATAATAGGATTTATGCTGAAGGCAAGCCACAGTGATCAGATATCATGGTTGGGTGATGAGGATTTTGATCAGATATTAATGATGGGGGATTCGCTATAAAATGACTTGGCAGGATAGTTGCTAAAATTAGTGTAATGAGGACAAAGACAAGGACCAAGGAAGAGGCCTAATTAAAAAGAGAGCTCATAGGAGCCTAACTAAAGTTGGGTCAAAGAGAGTTTTTGCCAAGAAGTTCAATGAATCCAAATAATATATATTAATCACAGTCAAATTGCTGAAAGACAAATAGAATATCTTAAAAGCAGCAAGAATAAAGAATCATTTCATAAAAGGAAACAAAATGTATCACTGATGGCTTATTTCTTATAATAAACAATAGAGCCTACAAGATATAGGCATGACACATTCAAAGTGCTGGATTAAAAACAATAACCACCTGTCAATCAAGTACAATATATCCAGAAAAAGTATCCTCCAAATTCAAGAAAATAAAAGCATTCAATTTCTTTATGTAATACAATAAAATGAATAACAAAACCACATGATAATCTCAATAAATACAGAAAAAGCAATTGATAAAACCCAACATCAATTTATGAAATAAACAAAACCTTACAACAAGCATTATACTTAATGATGAAGGTGGAATGCTTTTCCCTAAGATCAAGAATAAGAAAAGGATGCTCTCACTACCTCTATTCAATGTTGTACTGGATGTTCTAATTAGTGCCATTAAAACACATAAAGGAACAACAAGAAAAAGACATTAGATTAGAAAAGAAGTAAAATGATCTTTATTGAAGAAGACAGGATCATCTATGCAGAAAATACAAAGTAATCTGTAAGAAACTATGGGAACTAACAAATGACTAATCAGGTAAAATAAAATCTATTGTAGTTTTATATATTAAAAATGAAAAATCCAAGAATAAAGTTATTTCTATTCACAGTAGCATCAAAAATGATAAAATAACTAGGAATAAATTTAACAAAATAAGTGCAAAACCCATATACCAAAATCTACAACTATTGCTAAGAGAAATTTAAAAGCATGTGGAAAGATTGTTCTATAAATTAAAAAGAAGCTTCTTCGCTTTCACATATTTCTTTAATGCATGACTTAGTGGAAGACTGTGTAATTCTCATATCTCTTTTTGCATTCAATCTGTTTTGATCTGCTCTTTTAGTTGGTGTTTATGAAGAAAATTGGGCCTTGTATGGATATGTATTTGGAAAATTGTGCATATTCTTCTTTGGTATTATACTGGAACTTGACCAGTAGTGGGGTTTTTTGACTTGACAAGTCTTAAGGGATTTTTGCAAAAGGAAACTGAAACCATATCAATGAACTTTTGATAGTGTTAAATTAAAATCCTTCGGTACATCTAGCACTTGAATAGATTCCTTTAGCTATACCTGATTTTGTAGCATTATAAACTTGTCCCTTGTAAAATATTAGTAGTCTGAGTCCTGCAGATCTTGAAGAGGTTGGTTCATTTCACTACGTATCAGAATCATCACATTCATTAATATCACCAGTGATATCATCAGAAAGGTCTTTAAGTGTTGGGAAGCTGTTAAGCTCCTGATGGTAGATAGAAAGTTTCCAAAATTCTAGTTTTCAAGCTCCTGAGGGTAGATAGAAAGTTTCCAAAATTCTAATTTTCATCTGAAAGATGGAATTTTATTATTGACACTGAATGTTCTTGGTTCTTTTCCTTGAAGCAATAGTCTGCCTTTCCTTATTTTCAAGAAAATGTCTGCCAAATGCCAAAGTTTGAAACCCATAGTTTGTTGATCATTCCTTCAAATAAAAGTATTGTTTCATTAAAACAGCTAGCTCAGCTTGCAACTCAATTGTACAAGTTCATTTGCCTAGAGAATTTTATCAGAAGTGCTTTGTGCATACTTCTTATTTTGTCACAAAGAATAGTAAAATGATATATACGAAAGAGTTGAGATTTAATAAAATCTATAATGATTATTGCTTCATCAACAGAAAGAAGGAAGGAAGGAAGGGGAAAGAAGGAAAGAGACAATGAAGGAGGAGGAGGAGGAAAGGATAGAAGGAAGGAAGGAAGAAAAAACTTATTTTCAGGGGGTACTTTTGGTGAGGTTTGGACAGATTGAGGATCAACACTATGTTGCCTCATGAAAACAAATGGTTCGTGCACTGCCGTGATACCCAGAAGCGCGTGCCAGTGATGATTTATACCTAGGGCTGGTGTACGGTTATGATGCCAGAGCAGATGAAATTCAGAATTGCCTGAAAAATTCTCTCTAACACTTAACTCTGGTCATGGAAAATGTGTATAATATGTGAGAAAAACCTTTTTTGTTGGGGATGTTGAGAAAATATCATGGAAATATTAACTGAAGTGTGTTGTGCTGAACATTTAAACTCTGCTTCAGTTCTCTTATATGATAAGGGATTTTAGATTCCTTATTCAGTTAATGAAAATGAAACGAGTAGATAGTGATCTCTTGGATAGATCACTGCCTTTGGGAAGGCAGCTTAAAACTCACAGACTAGATAATAACCATGATTTCCTAGAAGAATTTGATTTACATTTGGAAAACTTACATACGCAGTTGAATGTCTTTCAACACTTATAAAAAGGCACAGGTAACATGGGATGAAGGAAAGAAAGAATGTTTCAAATATTAAAGGAATATCAGACAACTTAGGAAAAGGAACAATATATTGCTAAGGTATTTTGCAGAGGTAATTCTAACTCTTTACCTGATAAAAGATATTCTGGTGTTTACCAGTGTTTCATTAAATCTACTTTTATGCACTAGATATTATAAAAGTTGCTATAACAAAAGTATTAGAAAAATGTCTCAGAAATATGTAATATTTTTACAAAGGGGTAATACATCCTGAGTACAGATGATTTAGAAGACATTAAAAATGATACCTAGAGGTCACAAGCCTTCCACTATGCTATGGACATAAAAGCTGTCTGTCTTGTATTCTTGCTTAAAGCCAAATAAACTAGGTGTAGGGGAGCTCTATGAGGTCTCAAGGTTGGCAGTCAGCCTGAACCTAAGTCCACTCCTGAAGGTCAAGCAACTTAAGCAATGTATAATTTAATCACCTTCAGATTATGCTTTCTGTAGATTTAATGTGGACCAGTGGTGATTTCAAGCTAAAAAGCATACTAGGCTATCAGTTACTCTTCCTCTGTTTGGTGTATCCTGAATAATCTAAAGGGTTGACATTTGTAGAGAAGGTAGACGGCAAATGTATCTTTAAGGCATATAATTTCAGGAGGATGTATCAGTACCATTAACAGTGCCATCATCATTAATTTTTTATGGGCCATTAAAAGGCCTGTTCCTGGAGATGAACCTCTCACTTGGGCATTCTTCTTCCTGAGTAAAAGCCAAATTTTACCTCAGCAGGACTTTTTATATATTTTTTATTTAAAATTAAAAAATATGTATTTTGTAATATTGCTTGAGAATTTGGAGGTCTTGTTTCTTTTCTATGGCCACTTCTTGAGCCTTTTGCATAGGTTGAGTCTCATTACTCAAACTCTGAGACTGGAAACTGGAAACCTAAATGCTTTAATGCTATTGCGTTCTCTCATGCTCAACTTCTATGCTCACTACCTCAAATAAAGATTTCCTCAAAGTGGGCTTCCATCAATTCCTGTACCTGAGGCTTTAACCTATCAGTTTAAGGATCCAGCCTTAAAAACTTCAAGAAATCTTATAGTGTCTAAAATGCCAAATCTAAATTACTCTGTTATGTAGGATATTCCTTTCTTAATTGATATATAACTGACACATTTATTTAGACTTTAATTTGTGCCAGACACTGGGTTCTGAAAAACAAAGATATAGGCAGAATATATAGACAGGATAATTTCTGTCAGACAGCTTGTGGTCTAGAGGAAGAGACAGGGAAGTAAAGTATCTTTAATAGGAGTGTTATTAGAGAAAGATAAAAAGACACCACAAAGTACAGTAAAGGTGTAAGCCAAGGGGGATGGAAGATAAGTTAACATACATTTGACTTCGTAAAAGAAAAGCAAATCTTTCACCATTCATTTCCTTCCTCTGCAATAGCAGTCAAACTGGGACCCTAAATGCCTCATGAAATTACCACGTCTTTGGCAGTACCATTACATCACCAATAATGTCATATACTCTTTACCACCTGTCTGAGTACTAAACATCCTGATAAGTTCATGAAGTTCTAATCAGCAGTAAAGACTTCCCAACTATTTAAGACCTAACAGACCATCCTCCCCACTCATTTTCCGATGAACACTTGCAATATTTTTAGTCTTCTATCTAATTTAGCAATTCAGTAATTGTGATATTTTCTGATTATTTTACTGGGAATAAGGATTATTTCTTACAAAAGATATCAAACTCTTTAGGGATTCAAACTGTGTCTTATTCATCCTACATATTTTTTGGAGTATCTAGTTTAGTACCAAGCATATAAAAATCTATATCCAATAAATTTTAATTTGCCCAAGAAAATACATATATATGTGTTTGTAATACACATATATATATGAGAGTTTACCCAGCAGTGTTTTGTGTGTTTTCTTTGCCAAAGTTTACTAGGCTTACAAGAAATCCCTACTGCTGTATTTGGAATGTTGGGGTATTTTTCTCCTGCCTTTTAAATATCTCAATATCAAAGTAGTTTTATTTTACTCAGATAACTCTGCTTTGAAATTAAAGCATAATTTACTACAAGAGGGAGTTGAAAGGTAGATATATATTTTTTAAAACAACAGTTAAAAAACCCTAAAATACTTTGGTGACATGCGGTAAAGAAAAAACGTATAGTTATATTGTGCAGTTTTGTTTCTTTTAGGGTATTATCAAATTTAAAGTCAATTATCTAGTAAACTAGCAGTATCTAGGACAGTCAAATGAGAAAGAATAGTGCCTAAACTAAAAATGCACAACGTGTATGATAATAAAAACAATCACATACAATTAAACAAAAACTTCATAAAAATGCAAGCATCTAGGCATTAATGATTGAAACAGGACCATTGGACGGCTTTCACTAAAGCCCAAAAAACATGCAGATGAATATAAAAGTAAATTAGCTCAATTGCATTTACAAATAGTTTGTTTTGAAAAGCTGTTTCTAAATATACCAAGAAGGGGGATAATGACTTAAAAAATATAAAAAACAAATGTGAGAATTATTTTTTTTTAACTCATACAAATTCAAAATGCTGATGTCTGTGATGACTATATTGATGTCGTTAGTATCTTCCCTAAATTTGCTGAGTGGGAAAGATCAACCTAAACTGACCTCTTAAGATCTCAAGAGTTACTTAGATGTTAACAATTTCATAGTATTTAATCTGGTGATATATATCATATTTATCATGTATGATTAAACTAAAATGTAATATGCCTTTCTTCCCTATTATAATAATAGTAGCTAAAGGTCAGAAATTCAATTTTAGTTCTTTTAATCCCTAATATTTGTCACAGTGCCAAACACTTTAGACACTTGACACAATAAATGAGTTTCAAATAAGTGTGTTAATCTTTCAACTTTGTCTCTTAAAGCATATGTGATTAATTTTTCATCATGTTTACAGTCTCTGTTTAGCTTCTCAAGAGGCTTTATTGGAAAGATCTTCTTGGATAATCAAGTTAGGAAGTGTTATGTTCTAGGGATACTAATATATATGCGGTTTAGTTGATTTTTTTAGTGCAAAACTTGAAATATAGGTAATTTTCCAACACACATACATAAATTGCACACTTGTTTTATCTGTATCCATTAGTTCCTTTAGCCATTTGTTTGTTTAAAAAAACTTCATAAAGGGTTCCTATGTACCAGATGCTGTCAAGAGGTAGATATACAAGAGGTATAGTAGTGAAAAAAGAAAGTAAAGAGAAACTGATAAAGTCTACACTCCATTTGCACCTACAAACTAATAGAAACAGTTAAAATTATAATTAGAAATTCTGAAATGTGCTATGAAGGAGAAATCAGGAATGCTCTGGGTAACAAAGGGAGCATAATTTAGCAAAGGAGTCATGGAAGGTTTCTTTTAAGAAGTGTCAATTAAGTTGAGATCTTAATGAAGAAAATCATATGAATAGGAGTTATCTAGTCAAAGTGGGAGCATTAAAAGAGCAAGAGAAAGGTGAGTGGTAAGTAATGAAATTGGAGAGTAATCGGAGGCTGGTCATGCAGGAAACTACCAAGACTTTATTCTTAGAGCAACGGAAAATCGTTGAAGGGACCAAACATAGGAATTATTGATTTATTCTATAACCCTGTGGTTGCTGAAAGGAGAAAAGGAGGAGTGGAGATGCAAATAAAGGTCAAAGAAGGACACAGCCGTCGTCTAAGGGAAAACTGATGGTGGCTCTTACCAGGATGGCAGCAGTGGGTAGGGCATAAAGTAGATGTGCTCAGTAAGTATGTGAGGAAAAATTGGTAGGACTTGGCCACAGATTGGGAGGTGAGAGTAAATAAGAATATGTTAAGAATACATCTCTGGTTTCCAGCTTGATCAGCTGAGTTGAAATGTTGCTATTTTCATAGGTGGGAACATCATCCATTTGAACATGATACAGATGCTGCAACAAACTTTTAAATTCAATTACAGTCTGCAATATAAGGAGTAACCTATAAGAATCATGATTTTGGTTATATGCTTTAATTCTAATGCAAATGAGTTTATGTAAGATATTGTATAGTCTTTAGTAAAATGAAATAGTTTCAAATATCAAAAATAAATAAAATTATATACAAATATAAAAATGTCCATATTTTTATAAGGTTTTCTCATCAAATTTTTACCTGGTATCTGCTGAAATACTAAATCCTACCAAGACTTGAAATAAATATAACCCTCAAACTTTCATCAAGATAATCATAAACATACACAAAAACACACATACCACAGAGAAACAATATCACTATTTGACATAAAATAAATTGTCAAAGGCATTAAAATTCTTCGTAAGTTGACCCTAATTTTATTTTTGTTTCAAATTATGTCTGGAGCTAGTCTAGCTCCAGATTCTATGGTCTTTCATAGGATTTAACATCAATTCTGTCTATAAACTTAATGAATTTGGACCAGTTATTTATCAGTGTGTTTACTCAAATTTTTTTTAAAAATAGAATGTGAATAAGAACAATTTTCAAAGTAATGTCTAGCTCTAATACTCAATGACCCATTGCACAGCATAACTAGGAGAAATAGACCAGGACATTTTCAATGTAAAGTATGTTTTCATATTAACAGCAGTAAGGGGGTAGCCTGGCTGAATCTGTGAAGTTAGAGAGCATTTTGAGAAAGATGTAGGGGATAACATTTTGTGTATGACAGAGAGGTTTTTAAAGCCGAACAGAATGCATTTCTTGAATGAGACTTTTTCTAAATTGATTGAGAATGCATTAATTAAGGGAATAAATTCAGTGGATATTTGGTGAATCCCCACTGTGTGTCATTGTGCTGCGCACTGGTGATTACAGATCATTAAGAGTCCCTGTCCTAAAGAAATTTATAGTTCAGTAGGGTAGACAGGCATGTACAAGTTAATCTTAATGCAAGGCACAGTAAAATGCAGATAAATATGTGGGAGTATGGTGGCAAGAACAATCAATTACTTGCTAGAAAATAAAGGTTTAATTTTACAAGTAATGTTTGAACTGTGCATTAGAGAATGGAAAAAGAAAGATATAATTTGGATGAAACCCTAAAGCCAGAGAGAGATGTCAATACGCATACAATGGGAAGGATATTCCATGCTAAAATTAAACAAAACAAAACAAAACAAAATTCTCTATATGCTCTGAAAATCAATTACATGGAGAGATGTAGCAGGAGTGAGAAAAACATCTAAGGTATTACATAGATGTTATTGACTGTGTGTGTGGAGATTGGGCTCTTTCTTGGGTAAGTTTTCCAGGAGGATGGGGACCTTTGACTTTTGTTTCGGAATTATCATTTGTAGCAGCGTAACGAATATACAGAAATAGGATTGTCCATTAGTTTACTTCAGTAGCCTAAATTATGGCAGTGCACGGGCATGGGAAAGGAAATGATAACAGACAGGTACATTTTGAAACAGCAATTTCAGGAAATGGACAATCATCTGGATATACACAGGTGAAGGAGGGAGGAAAGAAATGTGACTCTGACATGGCTAGCCTGAGCCTGTGTGCTCTCAGATTAACAGGGTCCTTCAGAGTAGAGCCTCCAAAGAGGACAGGATATGTGTGGTTGAGTCTGTGTGTATGTGTGTGTGTGTGTGTGTGTGTGTGTGTGTGTGTCAGTATCAGAAAAAAAGATAATGGATTGGTTAATTTATCTTGGAACATGTCCAGTTTGCAGCACCTGTCAAAACCCCCCATTGCCGTGTCCACCAGACGCCTGTGCTGACAGCCTGATGCTCAGGTCACCACAGGGCATTTTACTTTGGGAGACAACCGTTTACACAGAGGTGACAACTGAAAACTCGTGTATAGATGAAACAGGGCAATTTCATATTAGTTTTTTGGAGAAGGTGATAACTGACAAGGATCCAGCAACAAAGTCCCTCAGTCACCAGGGAGGTAGAATGAGAACCAGGGATGTTTTCTATGAAGGGATAAAGTGAGAATTCAATATAGACTAAGGACTAAGGAAAGCTTTTATATTTGAGAATTAGTGATAGACTCATTAGATCTATGATTTTACATGATTTTTGTTTTATGATGTGAGGGAAAACAAGATTACATAACTGTATGTAAATAAAATTAGTAAATAACAATAAATGAATTAATTCTCTAAATTTTTCTATCAATCCAAGTGCCTGAATATATGTGTCACATCAGAGTGGGATAACAGCATGAAGTTTTATTTGGAGTGTTTAGACCAGGGCATGGAAAGATTTAAGAATGTTTATAGGCCAAAGGGAAAGAATCAGTAGAGAGGAAGAGATTATTGTAGTGAAAGAAAATGGAAAGAAACGGAATAATTAGTGGGCCACAGATTAAGGTGAGGGGGAGGGGTGGACTCTAAAGAAGTGAACAGGAGCGAGAAGCATGACAGAAGAGCTGGAGAAAGTGAAAGATGGAAAGACGGGTGAGAATCAAAGGACTCAGCTCCAGATGGGATTCCATCTCAGAGAGCTATGTCTTTGTTACTTCTCTCTTCAGAATATGTCTACCAAGGATTCCCATTTTAAGAGGTACAAAAATAATGAAAGTTTAAGGCATTTTTTTGCACAGTGGGTAGGATATCAAAGCTACTTGGTTTTATTAAATAAAATCTCTCCAAGTGATGTTACTATGAGTGGCCAGGTCATTTAAATAAAAATATCTCCGGGTGGAGTCCATGCATCAGTATTTTTAAAAGTTCCTCAGGTAGAACTCTAACATTCTGTAAGGATTAAGAACCGTTAATTTAGGACAATTACAAAAATTTAGCAATAGCATCTATGGAACATGGACTAGAGAGTCACCCAGTAACATTAAAATCTACATCTTCAAAATACTAAAATTGCCTATCAAAATTTCCACCTTTAATATAAAGCAATTGTTTTTTCAAGAAAACTAGCAATGTGTGAGAAATAAGACCTTAAGGCAATAGAGCTTGGTACCCACCAGCATCAACCTGCAAGATCTCAGTGGTGACCTACCAAGAGTCTTTCATGTGGCATGGAATCATTCTCTCTCATACTAGTAACTTCCCCCTCAACACAAAATGTGCTAATAATCTGATTACACTTCATTTCCAGTTATGAAATATGCAGATACCACTTTTTGGCAGCGTTCCTCTAAGTGTGGTTCATGCACCATATACATCAGAATCACTCTGTTCCTTTTTATATAATAATCAAGCATAAAAGATATACATAAAGTTGGAAGACCAATTTATAATTATATGAGCACTTTTAATAAGGACCTGGCTACTCACATCTTTATGATCAACATACCCACTTCTTGTAGGAGGGAAAGCTACCTCATAATAAGAAGATAGTAGACTCAGTTAACTATGTGCTTACATCAGGCAGAGACAGTCTCATGGCTGCACTAAAAATAACAGATTCAAAATTATCTGATTACAGTACTTAAGCCTATTATCCAAGCTTCTTTTTGCTGGAGAGTATACATTGTCTTCTTTGTTTCTAGTACTTTCACTCTTTTTGACATCAGATTTTGAACCAAAAAGTAAACTAATCAATCTGTTGGATTGATGGGAAAAGGCACGGTTGACGAGGGCTTGGGTGGGTGAAGCATAAGAACCTATTTTGTGACCCTTAAAAGGCAGAAGCAGATCACAGTCCTGAAACATTTTGTTTGTTTTAAATGTTTTCCCTCGATAGGAAATCTATTTCCCTTTATTTCTAGGCCCTTGGAGGATGTTTTATAGCCACACAACTCTTTTACCACACACCAGGAATTACACTAAAAATACAAATTATAAGGCTTCCTTTCTTGGCATTGAAATAATATTTTTTAAATCAGAGGCATAAAGACACAAACAACACTCTGTCTTCATAATCTGCATAGTTCAAAGAACTATATGAAATTTGAATCTTTAAAGGCAAGACAAGATCTATTTTATAAAGAGATACATAAGGGAAATTAATTTTTGTAGCCTAGAAATGCCAGAAATATGCTTTTGATCCCCTACGGCAAACATTTTTGGAGATATGGCTCCACCACATAATTGCTATCGTTTTCTTAGTTACACATTCCAGGTCCCTGCTGGCAGTTTTTCTGCATAAGCTTATTTTCATTTCCAATTATGTTATTATAGAGATGAGAATCAGGTCTAATTAAATAAGAACATGACAATAATTGGCATTCCTTTATCTGTATAAACCATAATTTGGCTTCCTATGAAAGAGTACCTCGGTAAAGATAAATGTAGCTCTCGAGGCCCAGGAGTTGACTAGAAATAAAGGCCAATACACTTATGCCTCCCCATTCATTCAAATCTACTTGTCTGCAGATCTTCCTTTCCATTATCCTCAAATAAACATTTATTAAGCATCTATTACATGCAAAGCACTATGGATACAGATACTAAGGATACAGAAATAAACTAATTACAGCTCTGCCCTCAAGACATTTGTGTGGAAAGGTGGATTTCATCAGTATGACAAGTGTCATAACCAAGATATGAAAAAAAAAATGTAAGGTGGCTGTTTGAAACCTTTTTC
Source organism: Phataginus tricuspis (assembly GCA_029783875.1). Taxonomy (NCBI): domain Eukaryota; kingdom Metazoa; phylum Chordata; class Mammalia; order Pholidota; family Manidae; genus Phataginus; species Phataginus tricuspis. The sequence continues at coordinate 55,296,848 of JAQQAC010022981.1, read as the reverse complement.
CACCTCTAGCACATATACTGCAGAGGACAATTTGCACATGAGATATACTTTCACGTGAACTTCCAGGACAAAGGCTAGAATGTCACACCTGCCTACAGCACTCAAGAAAGCCTCCTAATCCAATAAGTAAAATAGTGATAGCACTGAATTATTTCTAATTTATATTAATAATTATACTATGCAAAGTTAGTAATAACTCATCCTTTGAGGACATTTTTACTGCACAGCTAACAGGTCTGGCATGTGCTGGCATTTGGCAAATGAGACAGTGGCTGATCTCTTGGAGTTTCAGTTTGGGGTGTGAGAAAGAAGAAAATAAGATAATTTCAGATGGTCACAGTGGCTATAATAGTTGGGAGAGAGGGTAAATTATAGACAAAGAATGTGAGCGGAGGCATGTGTGCGTGTGTGCCCCGTGAGGCTATTGACACTAGGCTGTTAGAGAAATTTTCTCTGAGGAGATGACGTTTGGAGCTGGGTCCTATAGGATGAAAACGAGTTAGCCTTGCAAAATCTGGGGTAACAGGAGTGTTCTTGGTTAACTGAAAGTAGTGTAAAAAGCCATGAGGCATATTCTTAACTATTTCTTCCTATACATCTCACACTGATGAGGAAACACTACTGTATCGTACCTTAGCTATAAACTACTGTGTTTCTACTGGTAGGTTGAAAGAGCAAGAAGTATTAAGGAAGAATTACTAGGAACTACCTACTGGGAACTAACAAATCCTTCCTTAGAAGGAAAGGACTCTAAAGGAAAAGAGAAGGTGATCAAGCTATACGTAGAAGCTATACATATATATGTCATATATGAAATTTCATAATAACTAGGAACCATTCAAATACTCTAAAAAGCATATCAAATCATGGCTTTCCTGGCCTTAGAGGTAACCTGAAATTATTATCTTACTCAGATTTAGAGGAAAATATAGATCAGTGGTCCTTTCACAGCTGGGCAACTGAAACCGTTCAGGTTTGTTTTTTAATATGGATTTGCTCATAGAGCTTCAGCTCCAGGAAAGCCGAAGTGAATCTTGGTCATCTGTATTTCTAAACAGCTCCCTAGATAGTTTTCATGTACAGCCAGTTTAAAAGTACTAGAGTCAACTATTTTTCAGATCTCTAAAAATCCTCAAAAAAGGATATTATTACTTCTCTACGATTTATACTCAGAATACAAAAAAAAAGGGATTTTAAGATAACTTAAAACTTATTTAATTGTAATAAGCATCATTAATGGTGAAAATAAGACAAGGAGGAAGACTCTGTCAGATTTCTATGTTTTCAAAGATAACATTTACTATTTAATCTTAATTTTTTCTGTTTTAATGGTTCCATTTTATGTCCAGGTAACTAATGTCTAATAATAATATTATCTGCAAATTATTAATGCAGTCCTTTATATTTATCACCAAGGGAAGTATAACCCATTTGTACAATGGTTCAAAATAACTTGAAATTTTAAACTGCATGTCTAATACTTGAAAATTCAGCACATTAAATATATTCAATATATTAATCAAATATATTAATTATGTTAATTTTTAAAAACCAAGTATCAACAGGTCAAATAGTTATGTTTATGTCTAATCACTAATTTGTCCCACTTTAAAGTGCATTAAATATACTTTTATTTGAAAAGCAAACACAAATTTAAAGCTATTAAAATTATGTTATCCAATCGGTCTGAAATTCATTTTCATTTCTTAAGCAATTTCTTAACCAATCCATTGTATAGTGCCCATGGAAATAACTGCTTTGAGTATATCTTCATATTATATGGGTAGTTACCTGTATGACACTGTCCCCAGGGCTCATGTCTGTATAAACATAGACATCATAGGATATTTCAGGGAAGGCTGGAGTGTTATCATTTGCATCCATCACCTGGATATTGACAAGAACTGGCTCGCTTTCTTGCACACCATCAAATGCTGTTATCTTGGGGACAGAAAAATACATTTACTAGAGAAGCCGTGCAAACATAAGTAGTACAGAATTCACTGTTATGATTTAAGAAGTTTCTTACATGTAATTTACAGTTTAAAAAGGGTGCTAAAATGTTTTGTTGATATAAGGAAGTAGTACAACTATAACAGTACATATAATCAAAGCACTTTAATGTGCTGCGAAACAGTTATGGAGGATTCTGTTTTATTTTTAACGTATCCAATTCCAAGCACATTTTAAATAGTATATTGTTGAGGTGTTTGGACAGCTTTTTTAAAACTCTGAACTATTTATCTAATTCTATACTATTTATCTAATTCTATACTATGTAGACATATGAACTTATTTATTAGTATTTATTATATTCTATATATACATATGTATGTATATATAGTATACTATGTAAAATATCCTAGAGGCTTAAGGTGGGCCAGTAATATTGCTGATTCTTAGAAGCTAACTGCTATATAATCTTTAAAAAATGGATAGGAAAATATTCCCTACTTTTGCATATTTTGTGTACAATACGATAGTTGCTTTCATAGCTAACATGTTTATATCCAGTCAAGAAAGTAGGTGCCCTCAATATGTAATATTTTTTCTAGTAAATCATAAAATGGCAATTTTTAAAGGACTCATTGGCATTAGTTAATAGTGATATCTTAGTTATAATAACATTTTGAGATGGTTTGGTAAACAAAGCTACACTACTATCTTTGCTCAGAATAACTTCTGAAATGCACTTTGTATCTAAGTTGTAAATGTCACTTTAAGTTTTTTAGAAGCTCTGGGTCTGCTGCATAAGCTTCTTCAGAAAGAACTCCTATATAAGTCCCATAACCTATACTTTTCTATCAGCTCATTTTTATCTTATATCCAAATAAAATCCAGTTCTGGAAATTGGATAATAGAACTTACTTTTTATCTGTATTCCACCCTCAACCCTACTACACACACACACACACACACACACACACACACACACACACACACACAC